>JARHVA010002866.1:1625000-2117500 GCA_037957365.1 Torreya grandis
TCAATGATATGTGCACACATTCTTGGGTCATACATGCTATTAAAAAAAAATCATAAATATGCTAATATCATCATGCCTATTGAATAAATATTGTGTACATATGGATTATATGCTTGGATTAAGTGCTAGGAAGATGCCATCAACATCATAATGAAAAAATTATCCAGTGTATTGATATTTGATTCCTATATAAGAACACCTTGTTTCATGTTCATGTAGATGCATCTAGTACAAACATTGGTGTAAGATTGGTTTAGCTTATCGATGGAAAAATCCACCACCCCATATATTTTTCTAGATGCAAGCTAACTTTAGTTGATCAAAACTAGACAACCATCAAGCATGAAGTTTCTGATATGGTCTACGCACTTCAAAAATTTAGTTAGTACCTACTTGCAACACTATTTTTATTTTTTATTGACCATGAATCACTCAAATATATTATCAATAAATGAGTGATTCATGTAATAATCTACCCTTAGATCATGTTATTTCAATAAATCTAGATCTTTATGGTAATTGAGCTAGGTAAACAAAATTTGGTTCTTGATCACATATCCAAAATCATAGTGAAGATGTGGAGATAATTTAAGATGGAATTACTTATGCATGGTTGTATAAAATTCAGCATGTACCTAAGTAAATCATATAGATTATAAATTTATTCACTTCTAGTGTTGCTCTTACTGATTTATTCACCAAATTATAATGAAAATTGGTAGTTCATGTCACCCCATATCAACTCATTTTGGGTTTAATTTACAAGATGTAATGTGATGAGTTCCTTAATATATATGTTATGTAAAATGATTGCATGGATATTCTAAGGAAGGTAAACAAAGGAATTTTAGAAGGTCATTATGTTGAAGAGGCTACTACATGCAAGATACTTTTTTGGGATTATGGTGGCATACTTTATTTCAAGATGCCAAGGAATACTCTAAAAGGTGTGATGTGTGTCTAACAATTATAAAACTTAATCATCATGATAAAATTACCTTGTTTTGTATTCCTTCACAATAATCATTTGAAAAATGGGCCATTGAATTTGTAGAGTTAATATCTCATGTTGTGGGAAGGACTAGTACCTGATATATCATCATTGTTAAAAACTACCTAACCAAATGGGATGAATCCGTAAAATAAAATTATACAATATAAATATAAGCATGTTTCCTCTAGGAAAACATCATTATTTGGTATGGATATCATTTGAATTTAACAAGTGATCAAGGAACACAATTCGTCAATACAATTGTGTGCATCTTGTTGGTAGAAATCATGATTGCCCATCAAAATATTATTGAGGAATTTAATAAAATCCTTGGTACCACCTACCAAAGGTTTTTATATCAATTAAAAGGAATAAAATGATCATGTTTTCACAATCCTTTGGGTAGATCATATAACCTACAAGTGCCTACAAAAAACCATACCTTTCTTGTCAATGTTTAGATCAAGATCAATTTACCACTAGATTTTTTTTTAATTCCCTCCTTATAATTGTGTGTGTGGGATGGATAGATGATCATAAGTCACTTAATATGTGCCTTGTATATTTTTTAAAACTAGATGAGATGCATATAATAGCACACTAGAGCTAGATAATTTAAATATTAGGCATAAATCTTTGCATGTTAAGCATATTAAGGGTAAAATTTTACACAAGGGTGAACATGTTTTTCTATTTGAATCTAAGTATGATAAACATTTGAGTAAAATCAAAATACATTAGATGGGTCCATACATTATCCATGATATCTTGGATATTGGTGCATTCAAACTATTCATGCTATATGGTGAAATGTTCCCTAGGCATTTCAATGGAAATTAGCCCAAACTAATCACCTATAAATTGGTACCATGATCTACTTAAAAATAAATCACATGACATGATGTATCTATTATTTATCTTGTGTTATAAAATGTAGGTTTATCATTGTTAAATAATTTCAATGATTCATTCATACTTGTAGTAATAATAGGCATTGTGCCTTGTAAGACTAGTCAAATAGTTTGAGTAAAGGATTTCATTAACACCATTTTTATATATGTATAAGTACCTATAGGAAATTTCACCCTAATAACACTTGTATTCTATTTTATTTTTTTTGAGCTACTTGATTGCATAAACTGGAACAAATCCCCACTTCTTTTCTTCATCATTGCATTATACATGATCACACTTATATTTCATTTATAATTTCTAGAATTGATATTATTATAAAGTTATATAATCTTACTAATATTGCAACATGTACTATAGGAATAGGGGAAAAAAATATTGTGGGGTGGGAGAAAATTCAAGTCAGTAAAAGGAATGTAGAAACACACAACATCATTCAACCAAGTATCCATATAAATGAGGTTTATGTGTTAAGGAACATAAAATATTAATGAGATACACACTGAACCTAAGAATGTAAGGAGAAAATAAGGTGTAGACTGTAGCAAAGAAGAACCATGTATGATGATGCCACTAGTATAAATTAGGGTTGTTGAAGAAAAATCTAGCAATCTTGGACTTACATCTAATGTGAAGTTGTTGAAGTGACAGCAAAATCAAGTTAACTGTATGATTTGTATCATTAAAAGAACTTAAATGTCGATAGATGTTACAATTTTATCGCCATAAGTCATCTTCATTACTTGTCACTTAAAAAAAATTGAGACCTCAAAGAGTATGAAACTAATGAGCAAAAACAATCAAACTTGTAATAAGATTTAAGGATTTAAAGTATTTTGGTCATTCAATTTATAACTAGAAGAGATTACAACCCATTTAAAATAAAATTGGGTTGGAAGAGTAGAATAAATGCATAATTAATAAAAGTTACAGTTTATAGTAAATTAAATTCTACCATTAATGTAAGGGATACTCATATTTGAGGTAAAATTAGGGGTTTTGGTAAAGTTAATAGTTTTATAGAGAGGGTTAAGAATAAAAAATAATAAAAAATAAAATTCTAATAAAACCAAGGCACCAAGAACATTGATAAACCACAATTTGATGCAAGAACATCTTAGGAAAACCTAGATCCTACAATTTTTGAAGATCATGAGTGGAAAAAAACAAGGCATAACACCAAAGTACCATGCAAATGAGTTAATAGAAGTTTGTAAATGAATAAAATAAAAAGGGGCACCTATAGGTCATGTGAAAGGCCTAGGGAAAGATAATTCACTTAGGGGATAATGAATAAAGTCACACACACTTAAGTTACATGTATAATAAGAAGGATATGGAATTAGGTTCTGAGAAACTAAATAATACAATGAGTGTGTAAGAGGAGATAGACACTAGGGAAAAATATAATCATAGTACAAGGTAATAGACATAGGACTCAATGATATAAAATGATAAATTATCAACTCACTAGCTAAAAACATGACAACTCATAAGGTAGGGGCTAAAGAAGATAGTGGATCTTGAAGGATCGAGATTGATTATGTTGGAATTAAAATGATTAAGGTTTGAATTAATAATGTGATTCAAACTTAGGAATTTGAAATTAGATGCCAAATATTATTGGAAGGATAATTTTCAACCTGTAAACTATACTAACTTGTATTTGACCTCCATAGCTATAAATAGGGGCATTTGTCCTACGATTGGGGTTTTGTCATTTTCATCATCATTGATGTTTTTTTGGCTAAGAGGAGGTATATCAGAGGTGTGAGAAGAGGTTAAATTCATAAGGTTTTAAACCTATATAATGTATGCTTGTAGATAGAGAGTGAGGATAAAATCTTAGAGCTTAAGAAAGGGAGCTGAGGAGGCCCTATGTATACTAGTTGGCACTAAAACCCATGTAAATTTTCTTCAATTAATGAAATACATTTAAGTTATCCACTATGAAATTTTATGTGTAGAACAAAGGCTATGATTATTGGCTTCCCTTCACTAAGAACCTAACCCTTGACTGCATTACAAGTTCATGTGCATAGTAGATTTAGTAGGGGCCAAAACTATGGTGATTAAGGAGATGAATCATAAAAAAATAGAAGGAAGGATTAATGAGGTGCCATCCCAAATAGCTAAGATTCAATACCCAAAAATTTGTGAGCATGGAGAAAGTGGGAATCAAAAATAGAGTAATGCAATATTGAGGATTATAATCACAAAGGAGGAAATAATGAGATAGACTTAAGAAAAGACTACATGCTTGAAATAGGAAAGAGAAATATAAACATGTCATGATGTTTGATTCTATGGTCGATAAAAACTTAGATAGATTAGGAGTAACCCAATCATTTGAGATACCCTACTTTAGTAAGCCTATCGATCTAGTGTGATTATTATTATCACACATGTATAAGGATTGATTCTAATTTGTTATGGGTAGGAATAATTTTTAAAAAAAATGTATTATCAATTCCATAGAGCTGCCTTGTTTAGGTGAAGATATTAAAGTTATGTTAGCAAACACTATGGATTTAGACTAAGTTGCACAATTGTTGAAGTATGAGAAGGAAAAAAACTTTTATTATTGAAAATATTAAATCACATATCCAAATTAGAATTAATATTATTGCACATGAGGTTTAGCGGATAAATAAGGTGGGGAGATATTAAGAATAACTTCCTCTACATTATGCATAGGATGATGTAGACACTATAAAAACATACTATATATCAAACCACCTCAGGATACCTTAGGGACCACCTAATCCTTCTCAACCCACTAACTAACCTATTATACCTTAGGTCTAATTAGATATTTAGATAACTAAACTCAATAAAATACCACCCCTTTAACTTACCTTGACCCTTTTCCTCTAAACACTCAATCATTTATGGTTAGCTTAACTATTGATAATTAGCCTGACCATCGATGGTCAGATCCTCACCTTTCTAATACATCACTATGTGTGAGCTAACAAGGCACAATTAAATATGTTTGCCTTATGCAATGGTAAAAAACTCCCAAGCATCAAAATCGACAGCCTCACCCTTTAGGGAACCTTCTATCCTCCATCTCTTTTTGCCTATAAAAGGAGGGGAATAAGATGTAAGATGATGATCATAAGAATTCTTACACATAAGTATTCAAGCTTCCAACCAACCAACCAATCTTCTTTCAATGATTTAGCAACAACAAAATAAATCTAAACCTCTATTGAAATTACTCTCAAGGCAAAATTACTTTTACTCTACCAATATTACTCTAGTCATCAACCATTAACCTCTTAGCAAGAAATAGGTATATTTGTACTTTAGTATTATTATTTTGATTTCTCACCTTTCTACCCCATCATACCTCTTTACACCTATCTTATAAACTCCCATTTCTAACCACATCCTTAATAAACCATTATCAAACCCTTACTTGATCAGAAAAACCATTTTATAACTCTTTTATGAACACTTCCATAAATACATAGGCAAGGTCAATGGTTAGCATAATCATCAATGGTCACCCCTAACCATCGATGGTTACCCAACCTCTGATAGTTAGCTTAATCATTGACAGTCAGCCAAATATCGATGGTCACTATGGCATGAAATAACAACAAGTTATTTCTAACCCCTTACCCCAAACCAAATCTAAATTCTATGTCCCTACCTATTCCCAGACTCCTACCTAATTTTTGAACCTGACCCATCCACTTTAGCACTATTATTGACCTACTTTTGTTATCTTTAGTCATTTTATCTATCAAGTATTTATCTCTTCTTGTATTTCATTTTATTACTCTCTATTGTTTGAATGCAAGTATCTTTATTTTATCAATTCCAACTTAATTGTTATCAAAAGTGGATTGACAACCTCTTAACAAGCTTATTCTTCTTATATCTAGTTCATGCTAGGAAATATACTTAATTATCTTTCTAATAACCCCTTTTTTAGTGTTTTCTTATCTACATGTTATTCCTTCTAAGCCAAAGAGGAGTTGTCCATCTTCATCTAGATTATGTGCATATCACCAACCAGGTATTTCTACCATACCCTTATTACTAGTTTCTTATCTTCTTCCAAAATTAAGAAATGAGAAAAAATTAAGAGAAACATTTTGGCACGCCCAATGGGAACCTAAATTATCTAGGTTCCCCTTTCTTCCTTTATTCTTTGATCATACATCAAAATCTCAAATTTCTTCTAGGCTTAAAATAAACCTTACATACATTAATTGCTTGCTTATTTTAATTTATTTAGTAACTTAAAATCAAAGTAATTAATTATAGTTTCACTCTTGTTATCACACACTTTACCAAACCACATAATCAATCAACACATCAAAACAAACTTGAGACAAGGCCTGGCTAAGATTTTATCACCTAGCAATAACCTTACCCTTTCTCGACAATCCTATTTGGAGGTCATTACCAAGGGGAGAACCAACTCAACTCTCTAGTTGAGTATAAACTCTAAAATTTAGTATATATTAGCTAATCACCTAACACCCTTATTACTATGGTGTGTGAAGTGAGGGGGTAGGCCCCAATATCAAGCCATGTATTGACATTCAATATAGATTTCTTTTTTAGCATCTAAACACAACCTGAAACCAACCTTAGATTTCCTCTTTAGTACCTGATCTACAAACCAAATTTTCTTCATCACACTTTCTAAGGTATAAGCCAAAAGTTATCTAAAAAGAATCCTATGTTTTAAACACACTTTTAGTGTATGTTTGGATTCCCTTGAGATTCTTTTCCTTTTGCTTATTTTGTGTTTGAGTTGTGAGCTTTTCATCATTTCTTTCCTATTCCTCACATGGTCTTTATTAGACAACAATTGAGGAATCAAACCAACCAAGAACCACCATATTCCTCTTCCTCTTCTTCCATGGAGTATACTTATGATGTTGAGAGTTCTCCTCATCTTTCTCCTCATCCTACCATGCCTCAAATATTTATTGAAGCTGATATAGATTTTTCTACCTTCCTTGATAACAACCCCATGGCCCTCCAACATTATCTCAAAACCTTAGCTCATCACACCCCTATTGCTATGGTTCCTCTAACAAATCCACCCTATGATATGCATCCCCATCTTATGGAGGGTGCTACCTCTACCCAACATATGATCACCAAAGCATCTTATTCTAGTAATATCCCATCCACCACCACCACCCAAACCAAATCCAACATCCCAACCAATATCGAAACACTCCCTACACTAACTAACACCTCCAATATAAGAGTAAACTCACATCTTGTTACCCATAACTCATCCATCATGGGGGTATCTGCTACCTATATTTCCACCATTCCTCTTACCACCACCAACCCACTAATTTCCACCCCTCTTCAAAATTGGTGCTTCCTATACCTCTTAATCTTCTACCTATTAGAATGAGAGTTACCACTCAACCCCAACCATATACCAACCCATCCATACCTCCAAATCAATCCATATCAATCCCACAACAAATACCCATGAAATTTTACCAATATGTTCCTAATCCATAAGGATACATAGCACCTTCTACCCAACCTTTTGTGCACATCAACCCTTATGTGTCACCATCACAACCTACAATGACCACATACCAATATGTGGTATCTTCTCAACCCTCTACCTCTTATCCATACATTTTTGCAGCCCAACCTAAACCAAACTTACCAACCAATTATAGAGCTTCCCAACCTCAAATGGATTTAGTCAAAATGTTAATGGACAAAATGACTAACCTAGAGTATCTATCTCTAGGGCCCATAACCTTTTATCTTATGATCAAATATATAATGAACCTATCCATCCATCTGTCCCTATCTGATCTTATCCTCCTTAATGGGAACTACCCAAGTTTTCTAAGTTCCAAAGTAAGGAGGACCCCCAACAACACTTGAGACTATTTTACCATTCTTACTATTTGATTACATATGACGATGTTATTTTCCTTCATACCTTTCCCATGTCTTTATCATGACTAGCCCTAGATTGGTATAGTGATCTCACAAAGAACTCCATATTTTCCTTTTATCAACTTGCCCAATTATTTTTAGATCACTTTTCAATCAATATATCTAAAAATTTCTCTATTACCAACCTCTACTCCATTGGGCAATTTGATGACAAATCAATTGCCAATTTCATAGCTAGATAGAGAGGCCTTATCAACCAAATTTCTTTCTCTTTACCCAAACCTGAGTTGATTGAACTCTTCTCTTGAGGTTGTGTGAAACATATTTTCCCTACTCTACAAGTTCAAACATTCTAAACTTTTGATGAGGCTTTAACCACGGCATGAAAATTAGAAATCCAAGCCATTGATGAGAGAAAATTGAATCTGTGGAACAAAAATTATAGATTTAAACATAATGACCCTTCCTCAACCAAAACCACCAATCAACCTAACCATCCCAACACTAAAACAAAGGCATACACAAACTCAATTTTCCTTAAAACTGCTCCACCTCCAAATGTCAACCAACCCTACCCAACCAATTCTTCTAATTCTTCTAACCAAAAAAACTAAAACAAAAACCAAGTTGCCCCAAAATAATATACTTTTATAGGGGAGTCTTATGCTTCTATTTTGGATAAATTACTCAAATCAAACATTATACAACTTCCAATAAAACCTCCCCAACAATTTGATGCTTCATGCCCTACACCTAGTTGGTACAATGAGAATGATCTTTTTGCTTTCCACTGCATCATTAGACATGATGTTAGTAGGTGTAATACTTTTAAAACTATTGTCCAAAACATGATTTATAAGGGATAACTTTGTTTGATAATACCAATTTTCCTCCAAATCAGTCCCTTGACATCTTTTGTAGAACTTTTCCCAATAATGGGAACATTGGGATTATCAAAAAAAGTTCTCCCTTATCAATCTCATAACTTTTCCCAATAATGCCCCTTCCACCAACTATGATGATAATAAGCCAGAATCATCTCATGCTCATGAGGTCTATATGGTTAATGTAATTACTAATGAACCTATCATTAAAGAGACCATTATCTCAACCACCCCTTCCTCCATTCCACTCATTGAAGTGATGGATTCACCTTATATTTGTTTGGATACCCAAACAGTTAAAGTAACCACCCCTCTTTCTTTACTTGATGATACTATGGACTTATCCACATATCCTTTGATAGAAATAACAAAGGAGAAAACCATTGATTCAACCACCTCTTCACCCATTCCACATATTGAAGTGGTTCAATTACCCTCCATTCCTTTCAACACCTAAATAAAGGAAACAACCATCTATATCCCTTCATTGAAGGCCATTACACCTTCCTAACCTATCCTAAAACCACCTATTCTCTCTTTAGGAACCATGCCAAAATAAAATATCACTTTACCTACACCTTCCATAGAGGAAACATCCTCCTAAACCTTAGAACCATCCATCAACAATAAAGGTAAAAAAACCTTTCCTCACCTCCACCCTTGGGCTTAACTTTTGAAACCAATGACCAAGGAATTAAACCCATTTACAAGCCTTTTTCTGGATTAGTCCAAAATCTAGAGTTCACTTCTCAACCCAACCTATATAAATCCACTTTTGGCATCATCTTGGCCTCCCTTACCAAAACAAACTTGAACCTTCAACTTCACTTGCATCTACCATCAAACCTATCATTGCCTAACCCCATCCTCAAACCCTTCTCCTTTCAAAACCATATGAGAACCATCCAACCCAATGTTATCTAAAATTTTCAAATCACCCTATGTCTCTCTAACCAAACCCATTAAAAATCTAGGAATACTTTCTACACCTAACCTTTCTTACCCATATTTGAATTTGGAGTTAACCTCTTCTAGTACACCAAATAAAAACCCAACCAAACCAATTAAGAAGGTGGAACCAACCAAACTCCCACCTTGAACTCAAGCCATACCACTTCCTTCACACTTACCATCTATCTTAGGACCCCATCCTTATACCATCTTAGGATATTATACTTCTATTGAGAAGGTGAACCCTCCCACAACTACCTATTCCTCATCTAGTAAACCTTCTCCTTTTTCTCTACCTACACCTACCTCCACCAAAACATCAAATTTTCCATCATTCTTAACTAACCTATCTACCTCTACCTTCTCACCTATCACCAAACCTTCAACCTTAATCTCTAAATATTCCACCTAAAAATCAACAATAATCAAACAATCCCAACCAAGACCACCTACCAAAACCCTTCCACCACCTATAACTTCTGTAGTGAAGCCTACTCCTACGAAGGCTCCCACTCTTAAAACCAAAAACCCAACACCCTCAACACCTTTGATTGAATCTTATTCAACTATTATATAAATGTTGTTGAAAACCTCTTCCTTAAACCTACCACCCATGAAACCTTTCAACCCTTCACATCCTAAACCATCATGGTTTAATGAACATTTAATTTTATCATACCATAGGACTCTTGGACATAATAAAAAGAACTACAAAGCCCTCCAAACACTTTTCCATAGCTTATGGGATGAGGATGATCTATTATCAGATGAACCTCTCTTGAGACCATTACCAACCCAACCACCAACTCAAACCATCAAACACTTACTTACTCCTCTACTCTTATATGAAATTAAGGAGGAACCTAAGTAACCATCTATCCCAACTCCTCCCTTAATCCATACTATCCATATGGTTACCCTATCTAGGGCCCACCAAAAGGATAAGGGAAAAGAAAAAGTTTATATACCATGGACATACCCTTACAACCCTCAACCTTCCAAAAAAAACCAAGCAGCCTCACCTTTACCTTCACCTTCTCCAAAACCCAAAATATCCATTTTGGGTGCCTCTCCCTCCAACCCTTCTGATCCATCCAACGAATGGTTCTAAAATAACTTCACCAGACACTAGTGAAGACGAGCCTTTATGAACTAATAAATACCTCACTCAATCATCACCAATAATTTATAGAGGCTCTATAATTGATAGAGGTTCAACTAGAAGATCCTAAACCTATTGCATCCTTTGTCAGAGCCCTTCAACTTTTTACCTTTGTCACTTTCAGGATTCAAAAATATCATCTTTTCATTCTAAAGATCTCAATTCTCCCCTCTTCATCATGGCATGTATCAATCAAACCCATATCAAAAAGAGGAGATAATATTAAAATTATCTCCTCCCATTCTTATGAACAACTTCAATTGCCTAAAAATATCATGTCAAAAACCATATTAATGACACTATGGCCACTACCTTGGGGATAGTCATTCTCCACATCTGCTTGGAACCTCACATAATTCCAAAATTATTTTACATTATAGAAGGTGATTTATGATACAATGTATTACTTAGATGCCCTTAGATCCATGTCATGAGTTTTCTCCATTTTACCTTACATCGATGTGTCAAATTTAAACATGAAGGTCAAGTTGTTACCATAATAGCTGACCCTAGTCTTTTTTCCTCATGCAACATGACATATCAATCCAATGACATTCTTCTTCCTCCTTCATCCACCTCACCAACCAAAAGAAACAAAATCTCTACCCCTACCATTGATGAATCTTCAACTAGCTCATTTGTCCCTTCTTCTTAGATCCTCATAGAGGATCCCTTAGAACTCATGTTCCAACATCTCTTACTGGAGGAGTATCACCTTTTAGCCTTGGATGTTTTCCCTACTCCTAAAGAGTATGGGAACCTCACCCATGATCCTAATTATGATCCAAAAATTGAAACCGTCATTCCTTTTAGGCCTCCCAACCATCAAACCAACTTAATCTATTAAGGAATTGATCATCCACTTCTTACTTCTACCACTACCTCTACCATCTGAACATTTACCTCTGACTTCTCCTATCTTGACAAACCAACATTTACCAAATTATACCTCCATAGGTGTGATTGGAAGGGATTTGGCCTAGGCTAATATGATCATGGACTTCATGAGTTACCTTCCATCAAAACCCAAAAACCTCATGAGTTATTTGGCCTTGGGTTCATACCACCATAAGAACCTACCTCACCTAAACCCATCACCACCATCGACAAGGATATCCCATCCTTACCATCCCCATCTCCTTCAAAGATTAAAGATTTTAACATCATTCCTTCTAATTTTTTTTGATCTATACTATTAGTTTAGGCCCCATAACTTATCAAAAGGATGGCCAAACTAAAACCCTTCCTCTCATCCATCTTGAAATGGTAGAAAATGATTATCCTACCATCAACACCATCCAACATCATGATGATAATTCCATTCTCACCTACATTGGTGTAGTGGATTCTTCTATCCATAAATCCCTTCATCTTGAGAACCAAACCATGTTGAATGAATCCACTATTGATGTCATTGTGGGTACTTAGGATAACCCTCACATTGCCAATCTTGGATAATCCTTGAATTCCATAAAGAAAAAATATTACCCTTCTTTCCTTCATTACCACAACATAGAATTTGCTTGGTCATATCAGGATATGCCCATAATTGACCCTTCCATACCCCTTCACAACATTTTTATGCATTCTGATGATAAGATTATTTGACAAAATATTTATAGGATGCGCCCTTGCATCACCCATCTAGTCAAATAAGAGCTTCAACATATTTTGTCTATCAACATCATCCAACTCATAAATTATCTTCAATGTGTTTGTAACATTTTCCCCATTACCAAACCCACAAGGGGACTTCACCTCCATATCAAATTTTGTGACTTCAACCCTGCTTTCCCAAAGCATGTCTTCTCCTTACCTAGCATTGACCAAATTCTTGATCTTACAACTAGCCATGAGATGTTAACTCTCATGGATGGTTTCTCAAGATATAACAATGATAAACATAAAACTTCTTTCATCACCCCATGGGGAGCCTTTTTCTATAGGGTCATGTCATTTAGTCTAAATAATTCTAGAGTAACCTACCATCATGCGATGACCTACATCTTCCATGATCTCATCCATAAAATTGTAGAGGACTATGTATCCAATGTCCTTGGGAAATATAAACATCACAAATGTCATCTAACCATTCTCACAATCATCTTCAAACACCTTATCCACTTTTATGTTAGACTTAACCCCAATAAATGTATATCTGGGGTCCTTTTTAGAAAGCTTATTGGATTTATTGTCTCCCTTAGAGGAATCAAAGTATACCTTACCAAAGTTATAGAAATTTTAGAGATTCCACCTCTAAGCCACCTTAATCAACTTCATATCTTGTAGGGGAAGCTCCAATCCATTTATCACTTCATCTCTCAATTATCAGATCGATGTTAACCTTTTCACCATCTCCTTAAGAAAGACACATCTTTTAAGTCGACTAAAGACTATAAAGAAGCCTTTGATTCACTAAAATAATACCTTATTTATCCACCTATTTTGATCCCTCCTAAAGAGGATCAACCTTTCTATCTTTACATCTCCTCCACTAACCATTCCCTAGGGGTGATGCTTGCTCATCATGATGAATAAAACAAAGAGAAAGCTATCTATTACATAAGTCAAACACTTATAGAATATGAAATTGGGTATACACATCTTGATAAACTTTACCTCACATTGGTATTTGTGGCTTCCAAACCTTATCATTGCATTCTTGATCACAAAATTTCATCATCACTAACATAGACCAGCTCAAGTACGTGCACTCTAAACCATACTAGAACTAGCATATGACTATGTGGCTCATGATTTTAGTTGAGTGTGACCTTAAGTTACTCTATCATAAGTCATTTAAATGTCAAGTCATTGTTGATAAATTATCCTAAACCCTTCTACTAGACAACTGACTGCTTCCTCTTGCATTTCTATATGAGTCCATTGTGACTCTTTTTCAGGAGGACCCCACCTATCAAATGGCCATGTTCTTCGATAGATCAAAATTCCAATGCAGTGGGGGTGATCGATTTATCCTCATTCCCATTTATGGTGAAATTTTTCCTCTTTCCTTTAATCTTGATTTTTAGTGCACCAACAATATGGCTGAGTATGAAGCCCTAGTCATAGGTCTCCAACTACTTTAGCCTTAGGAGTCAAGATAATTAATGTCGCTGGTGATTCCCAAATTGTGTTCAACCAAGTAAATAGATCTTACCAATGTAATAATGATGTATTCAAAAATTAAAAACACCTCATATATGTACTCTTAACATCATTTGATCATTACCTCATCTAATATGTTCTATGATCTACCAACAAGTTCATGGATACAATGGCTTCCCTTGCTTCCCAAATCCCATCTAAACCTTCCAACTATAAACTCTTTGTTATCATCCATCATTTTATCACTCCATATTATATCCATTATGATCTTCCTACCATTTATCACATAGAGCAATCTCCATCAGACATATGGTATGAACAAACCTTTAACTACCTCAACCTCAGCATCATTCCTCCCAACCTCTCTAGGAATGCCTGAAGAGCCTTTGTTCAGAGTACCTATTGTTACACTATACTAAGGGGAATAATTTACAAGTGTGGCTTTGATGGCCTCCTTCTTCATTGTCTACATAGTTATAAAGCTTCCCGTGCTATCAAGGAAACACATGACAAAATATTTGGGGGACACTTTAGTGGTTTAGCTATAACTAAATGCATCTTGAAACTTGGATACTATTAGCCCACCCTCAACCAATAATGTTGTGATTATGTAAATAAGTGTGTTAAATGATAAAAACATGCCAATTTACATCATGCACCCACCTATGGCCTTCAAGTATCTAAAGACTATTGGCCCTTCTCATAATGGGGACTCGATCTCATTGGGGAAATCAATCCTTATTATTTATAATGCCACCAACCCATCATTATCACCATTGATTATTTCACCAAGTGGGTGGAAGCCATTCCTCTCATCTCAACCAAATCTAACAAGATATTCGACTTCATAAACCATCATATCATCTATTGTTTCAATGTTCCTCATAAGATCATCATCGA
This sequence comes from Torreya grandis, assembly GCA_037957365.1. NCBI lineage: Eukaryota > Viridiplantae > Streptophyta > Pinopsida > Cupressales > Taxaceae > Torreya > Torreya grandis. The sequence continues at coordinate 1,639,819 of JARHVA010002866.1, forward strand.
TAATGATAAATCTTTCAAGAACAAGAAAGTCCAAGGTCTTTATGATTCATTTGGCATCAAGTTAAGATTTTCCTATCCTTAATATCCAAAAGCAAATGGACAAGTGGAAGCCTCTAAGAAAACCCTTAACAAAATGTTGACCAAAGTAGTTAGTGCTTCAAGTTGAGATTGGCACTTGCACGTCCCTTTTGCTTTATGGGCTTATCATACTAGAATCCAAACCTCCATGGGTGCTACCCCCTTCTCTCTAGTCTTTATAGTAGAGTTAGTTTTGCCTCTCTAAGTCTAGATTCCTTCTCTTCACATATCTTTGTAAGACATCATTTTTGAGAGTGACTATCATCAAGAATGTCTATCTTGATTTGAGCTACTTGATGAATATCACCTAACAATGCTTAACCATCTTCATGTATACAAAGAATGAATCAAGAAAACCTATAAAAAACACCTAAAAAAATGATATTTCAATATCGAAGACCTCATCTTAAAGGAAAACCAACATGTAAATAATATGGAGAAAATAAAAAGAGGCAAGTTTGATTTCAATTGGCTTGGACCCTACATCAAAACCCATAAGTATGGATTAGGAGTTCACTATTTGTTCTCTCTAAAAGGCAAACCAAAAAATGAGCCTCTTAATGCTTCACATGTATTTCTTTTCTTTTGTTAAACATGGATCAAACTCACCTTTTTTGTCTAACTTAGGCTCATCCCTTGATTTATGATATTTTCACCTTCACCTACCTATCCTCCTATCCCTTTGAGCACAACCAATTACAACCATGTGATAATCCATCATAGTCATAGCCTAATCTTAAATATAGGTACCATGACTCTACCCATAACATGGTTCTCATGGATACTTTTCATCTCTCATTAGATAGAATCCCATGGGAATTTGTCTATCAAAACCACCCCTTTCACATATCATTAACCTCCTTGTGATAAAAGTTTTACCCTCATAAAGATAAACCTAATTAGGCTTATCCATGTATAAACCTAGCATCAAAAACAATTTGGGATACCAAAATATCACTTGGGTCACATATTTTTGAACATTACAGACTTTCCCTTGAAGGATAATGTTTCTATACAATTTTCGCTTTCACATTCAAAGAGAGAATAAGAAACTAAGAGGAATGGTCTAAGGCTTGTATGTACCTGGATGAAGTCTTGCGCACCGAATATCCAGATGACATGAGAACTCCTCTTTGGTTGTGGAGGATGACACCTGTAGAAGAAAGAGACTAAAACAAAGAAGACGTTAGATGAGGAGATGGTGGGCTGCCAAGCAAAAGCTTGATTTCAGAAGTAAAAGCTTGAGGGATGTCAACCCACTGATTGATAAAAATAATGTCTGATAAAAGATTGAAATGATTAAAGACTAAAACAAAAATGGAAGCAAATGCTTACCTAAATGCTGCTGTCAGCCTGGTCACAGTTGCTAACATCAGTGGTTCTACCGGCGTCAGTCAAGTAAGGTCGTCGACGTCGGTTATGCTGCTGACATCGGTAGGGGAAATGATCAGCATCGGTCAGGGTAGTAGTCTTTGGACGAGGTCTGGTCAGCTCTGTGGTCTTTAAACGAGCTCTGGTTAGGTCTAGATAGGTTTGGGCTGCAAAATGGTCTAAAAGAGTCTAGGTCTATTTAATGGTCTGTGCAGGGGTCTGGGCAGAGTTGCAGGGACAATGGACAGACTGTATGTTCTGAAAAGGGGGATAGAGGTGATAAGGATATGGGAAGGTCTCTCAGCCTTTTCAGGAGGAAGTCAAGTCTGGTCTGTGGTCTGATAGTCTAAATCTGGGTGGTGATATCACTTAAAAGCAATAACCAGAAAATAAAATGAAAGCAAAGAAGAAATGCTTACCTGTTGCCTGCTGAAGAGAGAGTAAGAGACATGGTTGCAAATTGATTGCTGATGGTGTGTTGTAGACTGGTTGTAGATGTTCAATGTAGAAGACTTCCAGCAAGGTGACTAAAGTAGAGTACTTGTGCCTGAGAGAGAGAGAGAGAGAGATTTTTTTAGTGGATTGGCTGAGTGAAGATTGGCTGATTGTTCCAAGTCAAAAGGCGGATCCGAGAATGTCTTGAAAGAAGGTCAGATAATGGATTGAAAAACTGATTGGGAAATGGATAACGGATAATGGATTGGGAAATAGATAACAAATAATGGATTGGGAAATGAATAACGGATCCTACGTTCGGGTTGAGAACACAATTTTAAGGGTAACCAACGCTGGCAGAACCATCAACATCAGCTGAATAGTGATCGACGTTGGCAGCTGCAAAATGGGGACAGAGGCTAATTTTAGCCTTCTGCCCATTCTTACATGCTGCCAAGGTCAAAGTTCATGGGAAACCGGTCGAGAGGGGCTAAATAGGCATGGGAGAATAAAATGGGGGTCATAAATGGGTCGTAGGGTGAGAGAGAGAAGAATTATTAATGTAAAATAAGTGATTATTTTAAATTAATAAGACATAGGTTAGGTGTGTCGAAGTGGATGAAGGGGACCAAGGGGGAGAGAATGGGGAGAGGATGACCAAGGGAGTAGACACAATTTTGGTGTCTACATTTGCCCCTTTTTGTCTTGTTGGTTGTTCTAGATGAATTGCAAGACAAAAACAGGAGTTGGTTGCCCCAAGTGGGATGAGGTATTCCCCCTCAAAGTAGGAGTCGAGGGAAGGGAACCTAGAATCGGGTGCTAATTTGATAAAGAGTGGATGAAAAATGGTGAGTGTGAATGCTGCAATAGTTGTGATTGCATGCATACCACTTCACGAGATGGTCAGGTCAAATTGTCGCAGGTCAAGGGTCAAGGAGTGCCAAAATTGAAGTAATGGGGCCCTAACATTTGGTCATAGCTGATCGGTTTATTCAATCTAAGTTGTAGCTCTAATGGTCGTCATGTTTTAGGTATCTCGGGCTCAGGAAGTGCTCCTAGAAAACATGAAAATGTCACAAGTAGTGGGGATCAACGTGCTAGTGATCCTATACTTGTGAGGGTCAAAAATAGTCTACAAACAATTTTGCTAACCAGTCGTAAGGTAGCATACATGCAAAAACAACCAAGGCAACGTATGTCTTGGAATTGGTCAGAGTCTAAGGAGATAGTCACGATCTCCATGGTCATTGGTCGAGGTGGATGGATGAAAGAATGTGGCTGAGCTAACCTCAGAAGACTGAGTGCTGCCTACATAGCCCCTATGGTTAGGGCCTCAGGCCAATGTAGTTCTCCCTAAAGGGAGGAAGAGGGTCAAAGGTATGGATTGGTCTTGGTCGAGGTCAAGTCATGGCCAATAGGAGAAAAGAAGGTTTGTCCATTAGGTAGAAGAACAAATGAGGGTGGTCGAGCTAACCCCAGAGGACGTCGTGTCAAATGAGTGCTGCCTACATAGCCTCGGTCTTAGGGCCTCAGACCAATGTAGTTCAGAAGAAGAGACAAAGTGGTTGATGATTGGTTTGGTCAGGTTATAAATGATGAGGGTAAGATGATGTTACAGCATTTTCTAAATGGTGTGATGGTGTATTCTGTAACATTGGTTGAGGGGTCTTTCATCCTTAGCAATTTTCCATAGTCATGATGGATGTATGCTAAAAATGAATTGAGGTCTATTTATGCTTCAACAAGTAAGGGTTTATGCTTAGCATAAATTGAGTAGTCGATAGTTTCCATGTGTATTGGTGTCCATAGAAACTAGTGAAATGGACATTGTCATGTTGGTGGTCTAAAAATGTGTGGGTTGGTTTGGTTGAATGTGACCAAAGTGTATGGGCAAAAAGTGAAAGGCATATTGCTCTTTCATTGACAAGGACCAAAATGATGGCATGGATAGGGGTTGTTAGAACAAAAGTCCCGTTCATGCATTACGTCATTGACCATGGGTTGTGTTAGAGAGGTAATCGAATCACTTTGACATTAAAGTGAGCTTGAAGTCCCTTGAGCAGGTGTAGGATAGGAGGAGAACAGGGTAACCCATTTTAGAGCAGAGATAATGTTTCCCCGTTTTTATAGGAGACCCTGAGACAACTACAAGCCAAGTCCATGACCCGTTTTTTTTTTTTGGTGTAGACTGATCAATGTGGGAAGCCTGCATAGAGAGGTCATTTTGCTTTGTGGTCAATTGTGAAGCTGATCGATGCGGGAAGATTCTAAAAGAGTGCTATTTATAGCGAGATTTAGTCATAGCCATCCTTCGAGGGAGTGGTCTATATTTTGCTTTATATACATGAGGGCTTTTGAATAGCTGTCCTTCGAGGGAGCAGTCTATTAGCTACAACAATGATAGTACAGCTATCCTTCGAGGGAGCAATCTATTTTTTGATTTGATTTGGTGACCTTGATTTATTTTTGACAGAAATGTGAGTCATGGATAAGACTATAGAAGTTTAAGGGCTCCCTTTTATTAGGACAAAGCATCCATACTGTATAAAAGGGCTATAAAGGATTTGTTTAGGGGAATAGGGTTGAAAGGAATTAGGATTAAGAGGACAGGGGCTGCTCAAGGGACGAGCTCAAGTTAAATGTCAAGCGAATGAATACTCAACTAACAGTAAAATGGTTGCAGATGCAAGGCATTCAAGGGATCAGGTCCTGATAAGTCCCTGGTGTAGACACCGAAATCGTGTCGACTCCCCTGGTCATTCCCCGTCTTATTCTTCTTCACCTATTTAACCCTTGTCGATCACTTGTTCCACCAACCTTGACCCTGGCAGCATGTAAAAATGAGCACAGAGCTAAAGCTAGACTCTATCCCCATTATGCATCTGCCGACGACGGTCTTTACCCGGCCGATGTCACCGACGTCGGTCACCTATCGGCCGATGTCGACAATCCTGCCGACGTCGGTCACCTTGCCGTTATCCATTACCAGTTATCATTCAGTTTCCTGAAACGGTTGACGAACTGTCTCTGGAACCGTCTCTCGCCTTCATCAACCTCCGCCAACCATTCGAGACCCGATCCCGAACGCTATTCGAAATGCTGATCAATCGAACCCCGAGCAATCATCAACCTATGAACTCCGACATCAACACTCTCGCGATCAACACTCTCGGCATCAACCAATCTGCATTCAATCCGGCACTGCACAGACAACTCCAACTATGGCTTTCATCGCGTCTTCTGGCAGGTAAGTATTTATTCTGTTTATTTTATTTCTTCCTTGGTTATTCTTTATCAGTTCTGTCATCCCGATTCTTCAAACCCCCAGACTCTGTTCAGACCTCGTCCTGACCTTGCCCAGAACCTATCCCGACTCTCTCAGAACTTGCCCAGACCCTGTCCCGACTCTCTCAGACCCTGTCCCAAACCTGTTCAGACTTTTCCAGAACTTGCCCCTACCGACGCCGGTCACTACCCCGACCGATGACGGCACCTTAACCGACGTCGGTACCTTTCCTAACTGACGCCGGCACCACAGAGACCGACGTCGGCGATTGTGCAGAACAGTGCTACATATCAGGTACGCATCTTTTATTTTCTGTCATATATTTCTGTCATTATTATCTACTTTCGTCCAATATTTTGCTTTTTTATCAGTGGGTTGATATCCTTCTAGGAAGTCTTCGTACTTCCGGGATCGGGCGTTCGCCTGACAGCCCACCATATCTTTGACTAACGTTTTTCCGTGTTTTAGCCTTTTCTTCGCAGGTGTCATTCCTCCACAGCAAAAGAGGAGAATCTTTCAACGTCTGATTTCGGTGCACACGACTTTATCAGGTACTTCTAGCCTTGACCATTTCTTTTAGTTTCTTTATTCTTCTTTTGAATGTAGAAAGCAATTTTGCATAGAAACATTCTGGCACGCCCGGTGGGACCCTAGGTCCTCCTTGGGTTCTTTCTTTCTTTCGTTCATTTAGGTGCATTAGGTTTCTTCCTTTTCGCCTCCTTCTGTCTCTTCTTAAACGACATCATAAGCAGAACTAAAATGAACATTTCTTTCTTTCTTGCACTTCTAGACTAGCTAAAACTCATATTCTTCGACTCTTTCTCCATTCGTCTTCATACGAACAAAAATTTCGACTTGGACATTAAAACACTTTGCATTCATTTCTGATTGCCTGCATCTTTTAGACCACACATAGTAATTAAAACGCATATTGAATTAATCTAGATCACTTGATGTTACACGACCAAACCACCTGCACAAAACAAACATAAAACTTACCTGAGACAAGGCCTGACTGGGATTTCATCCCCCAGCGGATACCTTACCCATCCCGGTTACCCTACTTGGATTTCATCACCAAGGGGGAAGCCCACTCCGTTCTTTGGCGGAGGATAAACTCTAGTGGAAGTATATTTTGGCTAAGTGAAACCAGCTAACCACTGGAATCGTGAAGTGAGGGGAGCTTGCTCCTTAGCACCAGGCCTGTACGGAAGCTAACACAGATTTCTTGAGCACCATAACAAAACCCGAAACCATCCATAGACTGCTTCTTCTAGGACCTGACTCACAAAGCCAATCTTCCTCTACACATATTCTAAGGCATAAGCCACTGTAATCCTAATAATTTACTTCTAGGGTTTTAGGATCTGCTTGTGTCTTCATCTTTTTGGTTCTTATCTGCTTGTTTGAGCTTGTGAGGACGTTCTTCCTTGCCTTGAATGGTTCTGACTCATAGCCAAGCCAAGGCTCTAGTCGATCACGCGAGGCATCATCCTCTTCCATCTACCCCGCTTACAACCAACCCTATAATGGAGTTCAACTCAGAAACTGAAAGAACTCCTACCAGACCATCTCTGACCCAAACGCCTATTATTCCAGAAGGGGACCAAGACTTTGCACGATTTTTAGACCTCAATACCAAAGCCCTGCAACACTATCTCGCGAATAGCCAAATGCGAGACCCCTTTGGCAATCCAATTTATGGAATGCCGACTTCTCTCCTCGCGACTGCGGTCGTATCAACAACGTCCGTAGTCCAACCCTTAAACACCCAGGCTGTTGCCTCAACCACTGACCAACCTTTCACCAACCATCCAAGTGTGGCCTCTCCTTCCATCATTGGGCCCACTTTCACCGGGGTTTCGGTCCCCAATCAATCTCAGTCCACTCAACCACTTTCTACCCCCTTTCAAAACCTGGTCGTTTCTATTCCACCCACCCTTACTCCTATCAACACTAGGGTGGCTACCCATCCATTAGCCCATGTTACCTCTAACCAACCTCCCATGACAACATCAAACCTAGCCATGCCTTCCATCCAACCATCCTTAGTTACTTCTTCTGTCCCTACGACTAGTCATCCGTACGTTGCGCCCTTATTGGTACAACCGACTACGTCGTATACCTCTTCCAGCCTCTTTCAATCACCTTATAATCTAGGAGGTGCTCCACCCGCCAATCCGTCAGTAGATATTATCAAGATGCTGATGGATAAAATGTCCAACCTAGAGACCTCCATTACCGGCTCATGCAACACTCTCTCGTACGAACAAATCTGCAACGAGCCCATCCATCCTTCCGTCCCCATCAGACCATATCCCAACCAGTGGGAACTTCCTAATTTTTCTCATTTCCAGAGCAAGGAAGACCCACAACAACATTTACAGGCATTCAGACATGCCTGTTACCTTATCGCCCACGATGATGCGTTGCTCTTACGCACGTTTCCCATGTCCCTCTCGGGTGCTGCACTTGACTGGTACAACTCTCTTCCTAGCCATTCCATCCTCACATTCACTCAGCTGGCCCAACTCTTCCTCGATCATTTCTCCATCAATATCACCAAGAAGGTCTCTATCAAAGATCTCTATTCTATTCGCCAGTTCGAGGATGAATCTATTGTTGATTTCGTCGCTCGGTGGAGGAGCCTTATCAATCAACTTTCATTTTCCTTACCTCAGCCTGAGCTTATTGAACTTTTCTCTCAAGCCTGTGCTAAACATATTTCTTCTACCTTGAGGGTTCAAACCTTCCGCACTTTTGACGAAGCCTTCACGATGGCTCGTAAACTTGAGTTACGTGCTGTCGAGGAGAATAAAGTCAAGTTGCAGAGTAAGAATCCCAACTCCAAAACCAATGACCCTTCTTCTAAGCCCTCCTCGTCCAATCCTAAATCTAAAGCTTCAACAAATGCTATGGTTGTTAGATCTTCCTCTTCTTCGCCTTCAACTAATCAACCTGAACCATCCACGTCCATGAGCGCCACTCGTCAATTTCAGCAGAGATACATACAGCGACAGTTTACTCCACTTGGAGAATCATACGCGTCTGTGCTGGAAAAACTCGTCAAACAAGGGGCCATCAATCTCCCTCAGATCCGACCTCCACCACAATTTGATCCCTCACGCGCCATCCCTGCGTGGTATAGGGAGAATGACTTCTGCCACTACCATCGTGTTAAAGGTCATGACACGGGCAACTATAAAACCCTTAAAAACATAGTCCAAGACATGTTGGAAAAGGGTGACCTCATCCTCGACAATCCTAATGCCCCTCCTAATCAGGGTATCGATATCTTCAAACAACCATTCCCTAATCATCCACCAACCCAAAATAACGTCCAGACCTTGACTGACAATACCCATGAACATAATATTCGAACAGTCAATACGGTCTCGCCCCTCATTTCTAACCAACCTCAAGAGGTGAGTTCATCCATCAGTCCATCACATGTGGACGAACCTCTTTCTCCGGCTAGTTCTCCCTCAACTTCTCTCATTTTGGAGGATGCCTCGACCTTACCAGCACCGCCAGTTTCACCATCTTCCTTCTTGCTGCCCATGGAGGACCCAACCTTTCCTACTCCTCAACCACAAGTGGAGGGCACTATCATCCCTGCCCTTTACCCGCTTGAGGAGCCTCATTCTCCAGTTTCTTCTCCACCCAGGGAAGAACCTATCTCTCCTTCATCTCCAACCAAACATGAACCTGTCACAACTTCACCATGCCTTGGGCCCGAGACTACTACACCTGTCTCACCTTCAGTCCCACAACCATTGGCATCTTCTCAAGAGCCTAAACCTCATCCCGCATCTTCTCAGCCATTTTCCCGACTAGTGGAGAAACTCAAACTTATCCCTTCTAGGAAAGTGGAACATCAGGGATTGTGGGACCGTCTCACAGCTCTTCAACAAGCCCGGGCCCTCTCATCTCATGCTGCTAATCCTCCCATGGCAGAACCTCCTAAGACTATCAACAAAAATCAGATCTCCACTTCCAAACCGTCTACATCTTCATCAACTTCATCAAAACCAAAACCCTCATCTACTTCGCCTAAACCTATCAAATCACTTGGCATTCGCCCCGTCTCCAACCTCACTCATCCACAAGTGAAGGTGGACTTAACCCAAACTTCAAACAATAGTAGTCTTCAACCTAAATCGCAAAAGACTGCCAAACCACAGAGGCGAACGCCTCCTCTTCCGTCACCATTGCCCTCCATTTTGGGCCCACATCCTTCAACCTTAACCAGAGTCCTTCCCGCTCCAACCTCTAACCAAAACCGGTTGCCTCCTTTGCTTCCTTTACCTACCGCTAGCCTACCCTCTCCCAAAAGGGCGATACCTCTCACGAAGAGTGTACCATCTCTGCCTGTCATCGCACCATCAACCCAGAAGGTGGTACGAAAACCCCCTCCCATTTTGCCCAAGCAAAAGTCACCGACATTGCATACATCGATGAGCATTGACCCTTTAGTGGGCTCATACTCTTTGATCTTGCAACGACTTTTGCAAACTTCTAGCATAACTCTTCCACCCATCAAGCCCTTTCAACCTCTCGGGTCTAAACCTTCCTGGGTCGACGACACGAAGATTTTTTTATATCATCGTACACTAGGACATGACACTGAGACTTGTTGTGCCCTCAAGGCTGTCATTCACCGTTATCTGGAGAAAGACACTCTTCTCTTTGAGGACACTTTCGACCGTCCCCCCGACTCCTTCTCATAACCCTTCAACCTCTTCAAACCCATCCACATCTCATCAACCTGTTACAACCCCTTCATCATCTTCACCTCCCATCTTTGAAATCAATGCCATTCACATCACCACTAGGTCGCAAAAGGATAAGGCGAAAGAAAAAGCCGCCATTCCTTGGACCTACCCTTTTGTCAATCCACCTCAACTGCCTAAGCCTAAGATTTCTATCCTTGGCGCGCCTCAACCCTCTTCTTCTTCTTCTTCCTCTTCCGGACCAATCCACGACTCCATGTTGAAACAGCTTCATCAGACGCCTGTGAAGATATCCCTCTACGATCTCATCCAAACCTCACCCCAACATCATCAGGCCCTCATCCAAGCCCTGCAGCCAGCGGAGGTCCAACCTGAGGATCCCCAGCCACTTGCTGCCCTTGTCCACTCCTTAGCCCCTGTTGCCTCCATAACATTCAGCGATTCTGAGATTCCTACATCCAACACGGAAGATCAGGATGCCGCCCTCTTCATCACTGCCTACATCGATCGGACACGCATTAAACGCGTTATGATCGATGGGGGCGCTAGCATCAACATCATCTCCACTCATGCCTTTGATCAGTTGGCTCTTCCCAAGAATTGCATCTCCAAAACTGATGCGATCTTGCGCTCTTTTAATGACACTACTACCACGACCATTGGCATAGTCATCCTTCATATCCGCGTTGGTCCACGCACAGTCCCAGAGCTCTTCTACATCATCGAAGGAGAGTTCCAATACAACATCTTGCTGGGCCAACCCTGGATCCACGCCATGGCCTGTGTCCCCTCCACCCTACACCATTGTGTGAAGTTTGAGCATGACGGACAAGTCCACACCATTCCCGCTGACCCTTCACCTTTCAAAACATGCAATACCACCTACTGTCCAAACGATGTCCTCATTCTTATCAAGCCATCAACCCTGGCACCGCCTCCATCCGCGGAAGCTTCGACCAGTTCGCAACAGGCGGTCGCCCTTACACCTCCCCTTCAAGCGACAACCACAGACCCCATGGAAGACGTCTTCCAAAGACTTTCATTAGGAGAGTATCGCTTGCTGGCTTTAGACATGTTCCAAACTCCACAAGAGTATGGACGCCTTCATCACAGCCCCAGCTACGACCATCGGATCGGGATGATCATACCTTATGGTCCCCCTCACCTCCGCACCAACCTCATCTATGGAGGGCTTAATCAAGCTCCTACTGCTGGTAATCCTCTTTCTTCACCCCAACCTTTCACATCAGATTTTTCATTTCTTGGCAACCCCGCCTTTGCACATACTTACCTTTACAGGTGTGCATGGAAGGGTTTTGGTTTCAGACGCTATGAGCAGGGCTCCCATCAGCCTATCCAACCGCTCAATGATGACGACGCCAAGAAACGGTATGGTCTGGGATATCACGACCCCACTCAAGACCCTGTAGACCTTTATCCTGAACCAATCCTTGACCACTCTCCTCCACACTCGCCTATTTCACCACCTTCACCTACGGAGTCAGTGGTTTCCATTCCTCCTAGTTTTTTTTTTCCATAAACACCATCCGCCTGGACCCCTTGACTTATCAGCTCAATGGGGTATCCAAGTCTATCCCTCTCATTTTTCCCACCATGATCGAAGATGAGTCGGCAACCATTCACACTGTTCACTGCATTGACGATGACGCCATTCTTTCCTACATGGGCGCTGATGATTCTTTCATCCAGTGCTCCCTCCCTTCTGAGACCCAAGTTATGTTAAATGAATCAACCATTGACATCAACCTTCCTTCTTCTGATGTTCCTCATGTCTTAAAGATCGGCCAATCTTTAGACGCTCAGGAGCAGCTTGACTATACCCAGTTCCTCTCCAACCATAGCAAGGCCTTTGCCTGGACTTACAGTGATATGCCTGGCATCGACCCCACCATCGTTACCCATAACATTGTCACCAAACCAGAGGCTAAGCCTGTCAGGCAAAAGTTTCGAAAGATGCATCCTCGCGTTGCCATCCTTGTCAAGGAGGAGCTTCAGCGTCTCCTTTCTGTTTCCTTCATCCAGCCCATCGATTATCCACAGTGGGTCTCTAACATCGTCCCAGTCACCAAGGCAACTAGGGGGATTTGGATCTGCACAGACTATCATGACCTTAATCTAGCCTGTCCTAAAGACGACTTTCCTCTTCCTAACATTGACCAGCTTGTTGATCTTACGGCCGGCCATGAGATGCTATCTCTTATGGACGGGTTTTCAGGATACAATCAAATCCTGATTGCTCCGGAAGATCAGCACAAGACTACTTTCATCACCCCATGGGGGACTTTTTGCTATCGAATCATGCCTTTCGGCTTGAAGAATGTAGGCGCCACTTATCAGCGTGCCATGACCTACATTTTCCACGATCTCCTCCACAAAATCATGGAGGACTATGTGGATGACCTTCTCGGCAAATCCAAATTTCACCGTGACTATCTGACCATTCTCAAAATCATCTTTTCTCGTCTTCTTCAGTACAATGTCCGTCTTAACCCCAAGAAATGTGTCTTTGGGGTCCTCTTTGGCAAGCTTCTCAGCTTCATCATTTCCTTCCGTGGCATCGAGATAGATCTCGCCAAGATTCACGCTATCCTCGAAATGCCTCCCCCGACCAATCTCAAGTAGCTTCACAGTTTGCAAGGCAAGCTCCAGTCCATTCGTCGCTTCATCTTGCAGCTTTCTGACCGCTGCCAACCTTTTCATCATCTCCTTAAGAAGGACGTCATTTTTACATGGGATAAGGACTGTCAAGAGGCTTTTGAAGCCTTAAAATGCTATCTGGTCTCTCCACCAGTTCTCATTCCACCTAAAGATGACCAACCCTTCTACCTTTATATCTCAGCCACTCACCATTCGTTAGGTGCCATGATCGCGCACTGAGACGAGCATCACCGTGAGCAAGCCATTTATTATATCAGTCAAACACTGGTCGACTATGAAACTCGATATACCCATATCGAGAAACTCTGTTTGGCGTTAGTCTTTGCTGCTACTAAGCTTTGCCACTATCTTCTCAGTCACAAAACCTTTGTCATCACCCACACCGATCCTCTCAAGTATATGCACTCCAAGCCATATCAAAATCAACGTATGGCTCGGTGGCTCATGCAGCTTGCTAAGTTCGATCTCGAATTCATCCAGCAGAAATCTATCAAAGGGCAAACCATCACTGATCAACTAGCACATGCCCCTCTTCCTGACACTCAACCTTCGCAGTGTGAATTCCCTGACGAGTCTATCGCTGCGCTTTCCTCCGACGACACCACCTATCAGATGACTATGTTCTTTGACGGATCCAAATGTCAACTAGGTGGAGGTGCTGGGGTCATTCTCATCCCACTCGAAGGGGAGCCCATGCCTTTGTCTTTTAAACTCGACTTTGATTGTACCAATAATATGGCCGAATACGAGGCCTTAATTTTGGGACTTCAGACCGCCCTCTCTCTCAGCATCAAGTCCATCAACATCTTCGGTGACTCGCAGCTCATCGTCAATCAGGTCAACGGTTCATACCTCTATAAAAATGAAATTTTGCAAAGGTACAAAAACCGTGTTGACATTCTCCTTGCATCTTTCGACCATTTCCTCTTGCAGACTATTCCTCGATCCACGAACAAGTTTGTTGACACCATGGCTTCTCTCGCTTCACATATCCCATCTTCCTCATCTGCATCCAGACTTTTTGTCACGGTGCGTCGTGTGCTATTGCCTTCATATATCTCTCCTCACATTCATCATGTCAACACTATAGGCCCTAGCCCACAAGATGCTTGGTATAAGCAACTTGTGGACTTCTTATCTCTCTCTATCATTCCTCCCAACCTCTCTAGTAATGCACGACGAGCTTTTATCAAGCGTACTGCTCGCTATACCATGCTAGGGGGTCTTCTCTATAAGCGAGGCTTTGACGGCCTCCTTCTTCGCTGTCTCACCTCCACTGAAGCATCTCACGCCATTCAGTAAGTCCACGATGGGATTTGTGGTGGACATTTCAGTGGAAATTCGGTTGCCAAGCGCATCCTTCGTCTGGACTATTATTGGCCTACCCTTCATCAAGACTGTAGCGATTATATTCGGCGTTGCATCAAGTGTCAGCAGCACTCTAACTTGCTTCATCTCCCCATTCACGCCTTACAAATTGCTCAGGATTTTTGGCCTTTTTCTCAGTGGGGTTTAGATCTCATCGGTGAGATTAACCCTCATTCGTCTCTTCATCATCAATCCATCATCACAGCCACTGAATATTTCACCAAGTGGGTGGAAGCCATTCCTCTCGTCTCCACAAAAGCCGACAAGATTGTCGACTTCATTAACACCCACATCATCTGCCGTTTTGGTGTCCCTCATAAAATCATCACTGATAACGGCAAGTCCTTCAAAAACAAAACTGTCCAAAAGCTATGCGACTCCTTCGGCATCAAACTCAGTTTCTCTTCACCTTACTACCCACAAGCAAATGGGCAGGCCGAGGCTTCCAACAAAATTCTCACCAAAATTCTCATGAAAGTGGTCAGTGACACAGGCAGGGATTGGCACATTCACATTCCCTTCGCTTTGTGGGCTTACCGCACTAGCATCCGAACCTCTACGGGTGTTACCCCTTTTTCTCTCGTGTACGGAATAGAGGCTGTCTTACCTCTCAAAGTACAGATCCCGTCTCTCTGCATTTCTCTACATGATATCCTTTCCAACGATGACTTTCGTCAAGATCGCTTAGCTCAACTTGAGTTACTTGACGAGCACCGTCTTGCTGCCCTTAATCATCTCCATGTCTATCAACATCGCATCAAGCACGCCTATGACAAAAATCTGCGAGAACAAGATTTCAACATCAGAGATCTCGTCCTCAAAGAGAATCAACATGTGACCAACATGGAGCGAAGTAAACGAGGCAAGTTTGCTCCTAATTGGCTCGGACCTTTTATTATCACGCACAAGTATGGATCAGGAACTTACCGTCTGTCTTCTCTTGATGGACGCCCAGAACCTGAGCCTCTTAATGCGTTGCATCTGCGACCGTTCTACTGCTAGTCGAGTATTCGTCCACTTGACACTTAACTTGAGCTCATCCCTTGAGCAATCCCCGTCCTCTTCATCCTACTTCTTTTCAACCCTATTCCTCTTAACAACTCCTATAACCCTTTTATGATGTATGGATGCTTTGTCCTAATAAAAGGGAGCCCTTGACCTTCTATAATCTTGTCCATGACTCACACTTCTATAAAAACAAATCAAGATGTCAAAACATATCCATGGTCACTATATCAATATCAAAATCAAACAAAAAATAGACTGCTCCCTCGAAGGACAGCTGTACTATCATTGCTATAATAAATAGACTGCTCCCTCGAAGGACAGCTATTCAAAAGCCTTTATATTAAACAAAAATCTAGACCACTCCCTCGAAGGATGGCTATGACTAATCTGGCAATAAACAACATTATTTTAGAAGCTTCCCGCATTGATCAGCTTCACAAACTGACCACCAAGCAAATGACATCTCTATGCAGGCTTCCCGCATTGATCAGTCTGTGCCAAAAAAAAAAAAAAAGAGTCATGGACTTGACTTCTAGTTGTCTCAGGGTCTCCTATAAAAAGGGGCAAAGTTATCTCTGCTCTTAAAACGGGTTACCCTCTTCCCTCCTCCTATCACCTGCTCAAGGGACTTCGAGCTCACTTTAATGTCTAAGTGATTCGATTACCGCTCTAACATAACTATGGTCAACAACGTCACGCATGAATGGGGCTCTTGGTTTTCATAACCCCTATCTATGCTATCTTTTTGGTCCTTGTCAATGAAAGAGCGATTCGCCTTTCATCTTTTCTCTACACTTTGGTCACATTCACCCTCATCACTTGTCAATCGACTCAGCTCAACTCTCTTTTCAGACCATTAACATGACCTAGCCTGTTCACCCTAGTTTCTATGGACACCAATACACATGGAAACTATCGACCTGCCACAATTTATGTTCAGCATAAACCAATACTTGTTGAAGCATAAATAGACCTCAATTCATTTTTAGCATACATCCATCATGAATATGGAATATTGCTAGGGATGAAAAACCCATCAACTAATGTTGCAGAATCCACCATTTGGAAAAGGCTGCAACATCTTTTTTCCTCATCATTTCATCATAACCATGACCAATCTATCAACTATTTTAACCACCTGTCTACCACTCGGACCCTTTGTCTGAACTACATTGGTCTGAGGCCCTTCCACAGGGGCTATGTAAGCAGCACTCAGATGACACGACTGTCTTCTGGGGTTAGCTCGACCATTCTCATTTGTTCGTCTCTCTGATGGACAAACCTTCTTTCCTTCTTTTAACCATAACCTTGCCCTTCACCACGACCCATTTTCATCCCTTTGACCCTCCCTCCCTTCTAGGGAGAACTACATCGGCCTGAGGCCCTATCACCAGGGCTGTGTAGGCAGCACTCAGTTGACATGGGGTCTTCTGGGGTTAACTCAGCCGCATCCTTTCGTCCATTCATCCATCCATCGACCACCAACCATTGGAGATCATGCCTATCTCCTCTGACCTCGACCACTTCCAAGACATTGTTGCCTTGGTTGTTTTTGCATGTATGCTACCTCATGACTGGTTAGCAGAATTGTGTGCAGACCTTTTTGACCCTTCGCAAGTATAGGATCGCACACCGGTTGATCCGCACTACTTGTGACTTTTTCGTGTTTCTAGGAGCACTTCCTGAGCCTGGGATACCTGGAACGCGATGACCCATTTGGAGCTTCAGCTTAGATTGAGTGACCTGATCAGCAGACGACTAAATGCTGGGGCCCGATTACTTCAATTTTGGCACTCCTTGACCCTTGACCTGTGACACTTTGGCCTGACCTTCTCGTGTAGTGGTATGCACGCAATCACGACCTTTGCAGCGTTCACCCTCACCCCTTTTTCATCCACTCCTTGTCAAATCAGCGCTCGATTTCCGGTTCCCTTCCCTCGATTCCTGCTTTGAGGGGGAATACCTTATCCCTTACTCGGGGCATTCCACTTCCTATTTTTGTCTTGCAGTTCATTCGAACAACCAACAAGATGAAATCAACCTTATCCCTCACCTAGGGCACTCCCTCCTATTTTTGTCTTGCAGTTCATCCAGAATAACCAACAAGACAAAAAGGGGCAAATGTAGACACCAAAATCATGTTGACTCCCCTGGTCATTCCCCGTCTTATTCTTCTTCACCTATTTAACCCTTATCGATCACTTGTTCCACCAACCTTGACCCTGGCAGCATGTAAAAATGAGCACAGAGCTAAAGCTAGACTCTATCCCCATTATGCATCTGCCGATGACGGTCTTTACCCGGCCGATGTCGCCGACGTCGGTCACCTATCGGCCGACGTCGGTCACCTTGCCGTTATCCGTTACCAGTTATCATTCGGTTTCTCAAAATGGTTGACGAACCGTCTCTGGAACCGTCTCTCGCCTTCATCAACCTCCGCCAACCATTCGAGACCCGATCCCGAACGCTATTCGAAACGCTGATCAATCGAACCCCGAGCAATCATCAACCTGCGAACTCTGACATCAACACTCTCGCGATCAACACTCTCGGCATCAACCAATCTGCATTCAATCCGGCACTGCACAGACAACTCCAACTATGGCTTTCATCGCGTCTTCTGGCAGGTAAGTATTTATTCTGTTTATTTTATTTCTTCCTTGGTTATTCTTTATCAGTTCTGTCATCCTGATTCTTCAAACCCCCAGACTCTGTTTAGACCTCGTCCCGACCTTGCCCAGAACCTATCCCGACTCTCTCAAAACTTGCCCAGACCCTGTCCCGACTCTCTTAGACCCTGTCCCGAACCTGTTCAGACTTTTCCAGAACCTGCCCCTACCGATGCCGGTCACTACCCCGACCGATGACGGCACCTTAACCGACGTCGGTACCTTTCCTAACCGATGCCGGCACCACAGAGACCAATGCCGATGACTGTGCAGAACAGTGCTGCATATCAGGTACGCATCTTTTATTTTTTGTCAATATTATCTACTTTCGTCCAATATTCTGCTTTTTTATCAGTGGGTTGATATCCTTCTAGGAAGTCTTCATACTTTCGGGATCGGGCGTTCGTTTGACATCCCACCATATCTTTGACTAACGTTTTTCCGTGTTTTAGCCTTTTCTTCGCAGGTGTCATTCCTCCACAGCAAAAGAGGAGAATCTTTCAATGTCTGATTTCGATGCGCATGACTTTATCAGGGACTTCTAGCCTTGACCATTTCTTTTAGTTTCTTTATTCTTCTTTTGAATGTAGAAAGCAATTTTGCATAGAAACACCTGGTCCATGCTTATGCATGATGATAAGGTCCGAGTCAATTAGGAGCAAATTTTCCCCATTTTCCTCTTTGAGATTGGTCACATGTTAATGGCTGATGCTAGATGTGAAGATGATGTTTGGTCGATGGTCGGTTGAGGTTTGGTTGTTTGATATTTGGTCGATGATTGGTCGAGGTCTGGTTGTCGAGACTCGGTCGAGGTTTGGCCGAGGTCAGTTGAATGATTGGTCAAGGTCATGGTTGATGGATATTTGGTTGATGATTGGTCAAGACTGGTTGATGTTTGATTGAGGCTTGGTCGAGGTTTAGGATTAAAAGAGTGATTGATATTTGGTCGAGACTTGGTTGAAAGGTTGGTTAAGGCATGGATGAACATTGAATTCCCCCAGCAGCTAGGGAGAATGTTTGACAGATTGGTCAAGGTCGGTTGAGGCTTGGTGGTCAGATTGACTGTGTTGATGTTGAATAAGGGGGTCAAAGGTGACAAAGGGACCATAGTCTGGCGTGGAGATCCCGATTTAGGTGATGAGGTTTGAGAATCATGGGTTGGTGTTGATGATTTGTCAAAGGGGTGGTCAAGAGGATCCTTGATGAGAAGGGTATCCTTTTTTTGGTGTTGATGAATGATAGCTTTAAGAGCACAACAACGCTCAGTGTCATGTCCTGGAGTGTGGTGATAGTGGCAAAATCTAGAGTTGTCAAATCAAGATGGTCTTGAGACGAGAGTTGATGAGTGGGATGGTGAGGAGGTTGAAGGTTTGTTTATAATGTGGTCAAGAAGAAGGGTGTCTTTCTCCAAACATTGGTGAATGACAACCTTAAGGGCACAATAATGCTCAGTATCATGCCCAGGTGTGCGATGATATACACAAATCTGAGTGTCATCGAACTAGGGTGGTTTTGGTCTGAGGGATTGATATGGTTTAAGAGGCGGGAGATTGATGTGAGAAGACTACAAAAGTTGCTATAATAGCAAGGCATAAGAATTTGCTAATGGGTCTGTGTGTCTTGTTGCAGTGGGGGTTGATGACTTTGGTTTGAGAGGTGTAAGAGGCATTGGTCGTACCATCATTTTTATGGGTGGTGTAGCCACACGTGTAGATGGCACTTTGGTGATGATAGGTGTTGGATGTTTTGGAGGAAATATATGTCTGATGGTTTGAGAGAGTAATGGAGGTGACTTGCCTCTATGAAGTATGGGAGTAGGAAGCACTCCTATTAAAGTGGACAGATGCAGGCCCAAAATTGACAGTAATGATGAAGGTGGGGGAGGAGTCCTCCGGTGTGATTTAGTGGCCTTCTTTGGCTTGGGTTGAGGGCCACCATTGTGTGAGGCGGGGTTAGATACAGGTTTAGGTTCAGATGTGGATGGAGGTGATTGAGATGTATCAATCTCAGGCAAAAGGCAAGAGGAAACCATGACTGGGTCTTCCTCGATCGAAATGAGTGAAGAGACTAGTTCTTCTCTTGGTGGAGAAGAAATAAGAGAGTGCGGCTCCACAAGAGGGTAGAGGGCAGGGATGATGGTGCCTTCTACTTGTGCTTAAGGAGTAGGTGAGGTAGGGTCCTCCATTGGAAGTGGGGCTAATAGCATTGGCATGGTCAAGGTGTCCTCCAGTATGAGAGAGGTCGATGGAGGACTAACAGGAGAAGAAGATTCTTCTACCTGTGGAAGAGAAATAGGGGAGGAAGGGTCTTCCACCTATGAAAGAGGTTGGTCAGGGACAAGAAGCGAGACCATGTTAAACGTGTGTATGTCATGCTCGTGGGAGCTATCGGCCATGGTCTGGACATTGTTTTGAGTAGGTAGGTGATTAGGAAAGGGTTGTTTGAAGATATCGATGTGTTGATTGGTGGGGCGTTCGGGTTGTCTAAAATGAGGTCACCCTTGTTGATCATGTCTTGGATGATGTTTTTGAAGGTTTGGCAATTGTTGATGTCATGGCTGTGGACGCGATGATAGTGACAAAAGTTAGCCTCCCTATACCATGTAGGGAGGGATTTTGAAGGGTCGAATTGAGGTGGCTGAATTGGAGAAAGATTGAGGACCCCTTGCTTGACAAGTTTTTCCAAAATGGAAGCGTATGATTCTCCAAGTGGAGTGTATGAACGCTGGATGTACCGTTGTTCAAAGTATTTGGTGATGCTTTGAGATGTAGAAGGTTGAGATTGGCTAGTTGTTATCGAGGATGGTGATCTAATGACCACAGTGTTGGCCACTCCTTTGGACTTGGAGTTGGCAAAAGATCTAGAAGAAGAAGGGTCATTGGTTCTTGTGTTAGTATTATGCAATTTGACCTTATCTTCTTCAATGGCGTGGAGTTCTAGCTTTCGGGCCATGGTGAAAGCTTCGTCAAAAGTGCGGAATGTTTGGACCCGTAAGGTAGAAGAGATGTGCCTGGCACATGCCCGAGAAAAGAGCTCGATGAGCTTAGGTTGAGGCAAGGAGAAGGCGAGCTGGTTAATCAAGCCTCTCCAATGGGCAACAAAATTGACTATTGATTCATCGTCAAATTTCCTAATGGAGTAAAGGTTTGTGATCGAGACTTGTTTGGTGATATTGATAGAAAATTGGTCGAGAAATAATTGGGCGAGTTGAGTGAATGAAAAGATAGAATGTTTGGTAAGAGAGCTATACCAGTCAAGGGTGGGGCCAAAAAGTGACATGGGGAATGTGCGTAGAAGTAACGCATCATCGTGGGCTCTGAGATAGCAGGCATGTCTGAATGCCTGTAGATGTTGTTGTGGGTCTTCCTTACTCTAAAAATGAAAAAATTTAGGAAGCTCCCACTAGCTGGGGTATGGTCAGATTGGGATGGAGGGATGAATGGGTTCATTGCAAATTTGATCATAGGAAAGGACATTGCTTGAACCAAAAATAGAAGCTTCAAGACTAGAAATTTTATCCATCAGCATTTTGATGAGATCAACTGACAAATTGGTGGATGGGGCACCCCCTAGGTTGTAGGGTGCTTGAAAAGTGCTAGAAGGGGCATATGACGTAGTTGGTTGTGCTTGTAGGGGTGCAATGTATTGATAACTAGTCATTGGGACAAAAGTGGAGGCCAAGGGTGGTTGCGTCATGAAGGTAGAAGGCATAAGTTGACTAGATACCACCAAAGATGGTTGCATGGCAGCATTGGCAAAAGGGGAGGTAGACACTCCTGCATTTATGGGTGCAAGAGTGTGTGGGGTCGAGATAACCAAGTTCTGGTATGATGTAGAACTTGGTTGAATTGTGTGTGGTTGAGGGGGTAATGAAACCCTGATGGAGGTTGGTCTAAAAATAGATGGGGAGGCCAAACTTTGCATATTGGCCATGGTCGGGTTAATGGTTGAGGTAAAAGGCTGGGTAGCGAATGGTGTTGATGTCATCACTGCTTCACCCGAAAGGTCTCGCATTAGGTTTTTTGTGAGATAGTTTTGGAGGACTTTGACATTGAGGTCCAAGAATCTTTCAAAATCTTGGTCCCCTTTAGGGACAATGGGGGTCTGAGTCGGGGTTGGTCGAGTAGGAGTTCTTTCGGTCTCCGAGTGGAACTCCATCATAGGACTGGTTATGGACAGGGAAGGTGGAAGCGGTTGATGCCTCACTTGGTCAAGAAGAGCCTTGGTTTGATTGTGTGTCAAAACCATTCAAGGCAAAAAAGGGTCAAGTTCTAGAAACTGTGTTTTTTCAGTTTCAAAAACTCAGAATGTGATTTTTGGTAGAAAAAGGGTCAGGTTTTAGGCTACTATTTTGAAAAAAAAGGACTGTAACAGTGATCGATATTGATTGAAAAATTGATGTCGGTGATAATAGATGGCCGACATCAGTCAGATAACCGATGTCGGTGAGGGAAGGTTGCCGATGTCAGTGGTAAAACCGATGCCAGTGACTGTGTTTTCTAGAAACCCAAAAGATTTGAGAGTTTTTGGAAAAAAGGAAGAAGAATGTCCTCACTAGCTCAAACAAGTAGATAAGAATAGAAAAGATGAAGAACACAAGCAGATCCTAAGCGTTAAATCTTAAGAATCAACTTTTAAAATCCTATGGCTTATGCCTTAAAGTGATGTTTGGGAGGTTGGCTGTTAGAATGGGTCCTAGAAGAGGTAGTCTATGGATGGTTTTAGGTTTGTTTAGGCACTCAAGAGTCTGGGTTAGGTTCTATACTTGGCATGGTGCTAAGGAGCAAGCTCCCCTCACTTCACGAACCCAGTGATGAGCTGGGCCCGCTTAGCCAAAATATACTTTCCCTAGAGATTATCCTCTAGCAGAGAACATAGTGGGCTTTCCCCTTGGTGATGAAATCCAAGTGGGATTGCTGGGATGGGTAAGGTATCCGCTGGGTGATGAAATCCCAGTTGGGCCTTGTCTCAGGTGAGTTTTGATGTTTGATTTGTGTAAGTGATTTGGTTGTGTAACATAAAGTGATCTATGATTAATTCATGATGCGGTTGTTAATTACTAGATGTGGACTAAGAAATGCAAGCAAACAGAAATGAAATGCAATGTGTTTTAAGCCCAAGTTGAAATGTTAGTTCGTATGAAGACAAATGGAGAAAGGGTTGAAGAGTATGACTTTTGACTAGTCTAAGATGCAAGAAAAGAAAGAATAGTTCTTTTTAATCCTGCTTATGATGTCTTTTGGAAGAGAAGAAAGAGGTGAAAAGGGAGAAACCTAATGCACCTATATGAAAAGAAAGAAAAGAACACAAGGAAGACCCTAGGGTCCCACCAGGCGTGCCAGAATGTTTCTATATGATTTTTGCTTTCACATTCAAAGAGAGAATAAGAAACTAAGAGGAATGGTCTAAGGCTTGTATGTACCTGGATGAAGTCTTGTGCACTGAATATCTAGACGACGTGAGAACTCCTCTTTGGTTATGGAGGATGACACCTATAGAAGAAAAAGACTAAAATAAAGAAGATGTTAGATGAGGAGATGGTGGGCTGCCAAGAAAAAGCTTGATCCCAGAAGCAAAAGCTTGAGGGATGTCAACCCACTGATTGATAAAAATAATGTCTGATAAAAGATTGAAATGATTAAAGACTGAAACAAAAATGGAAGCAAATGCTTACTTGAATGCTATTATCAGCCTGGGCATAGTCGCCGACATCGGTGGTTCTATCGGCGTCGGTCAGGGCAGTAGTCTTTAGATGAGGTCTGGTCAGCTTTGTGGTCTTTGGATGAGCTCTGATTGGGTCTGGACAGGTTTCAAGGCTGAAAAATGGTCTAAAAGAGTCTAGGTCTATTTAATGGTCTGGGCAGAGTTGCAGGGACAATGGACAAACTGTATGTTCTGAAAAGGGGGATAGAGGTGATAAGGATATGGGAAGGTCTCTCAGCCTTTCCAGGAGGAAGTCAAGTCTAGTTTGTGGTCTGATAGTCTAAATATGGGTGGTGATATCACTTAAAAGTAATAACCAGAAAACAAAATGAAAGCACAGAAGAAATGCTTACCTGTTGCCTGCTAAAGAGAGAGTAGGAGACATGGTTACAGATTGATTGCTGATGGTGTGTTGCGGACTGGTTGCAGATGTTTGATGTAGAAGACTTCCAACAAGGTGACTGAAGCAGAGTACTTGTGCTTGAGAGAGAGAGAGAGATTTTTTTAGTGGATTGGCTGAGTGAAGATTGGCTGATTGTTCCAAGTTGAAAGGTGGATCCGAGAACATCTTGAAAGAAGGTCAGATAATGGATTGGAAAACTGATTGGGAAATGGATAACGGATAACGAATTGGGAAATAGATAACGGATAATGGATTGGGAAATGGATAACAGATCCTGCGTTCAGGTTGAGAATGCAATTTTAAGGGTAACTAACATCGGTAGAACCGCTGACATTGGCTGAATAGTGACCGAAGTCAGTGGCTAAAGAATGGGGACAGAGGCTAATTTTAGCCTTCTACCCATTCTTACACGCTGCCAGAGTCAAGGTTCATGGGAAAACAGTCGAGAGGGGCTAAATAGGCATGGGAGAATAAAATGGGGGTCATAAATGGGTCATAGGGTAAGAGAGAGAAGAATTATTAATGTAAAATAAGTGATTATTTTAAATTAATAAGACATAGGTTAGGTGTGTCGAAGTGGATGAAGGGGACCAAGGGGGAGAGAATGGGGAGAGGATGACCAAGGGAGTAGACACGATTTCAGTGTCTACAGATAACTATCCAAAAACTAAAGTGCTTAAAAGATAGACTGTTCCCTTGAAGGACAATTGCCTAAAAACTAAATTGCTTAAAAGATAGGCTGATCCCTTCAAGGACAACTACCAAAATAAACAAACCCAAACCTAGACCACTCCCTTGTAGGATGGCTAAGTCAAATGGATCAAAATCAATCATTTGAATCTTCCCACATTGATCAACTTCACAAAACCTATCAAAACAAAATAAACAAACAAAAAAACCTATATCAAAAATAGAACAAGCTATCCCAAAAAAGCTACAATCAGTTTTCATATCTAACATTAGTAGACTTCTCACATCGATTAGTCTACACCTTACATAAAGACATGGACTTGTCTAATTTAGCTCTTAGGTCACCTATAGAAGGGAAAGCTAACCCACATAAGGTTACCTTACCTATCACCCATTACCTTTTCACTGCCCACCTACCTCCCCTTTATACCATCTATAAATCAAGGGATTCTAAGCTTACTTGACACAATATGATTAGGACACCTTTTTAATCCACCCAAAAATGCTAATGAAAAGCATTTGAAAGGTTTATATTCCTTAAGCCAATCCAAATTCAGCTTTTTTAGTTCCTTACCAATGAAAAGGCATCATGCTTTTCATTACCCTCTTATCATTGGTTCATGAAGACATGTGTCTTATTGATTTTTCTTGTTTTTCTCACATCTAGTTTGTCTTTTAACTTATTTTATGTGTTTTCCTTACATCCTTAACCATAATCACATAACATCTACATGATCAAAAATGACAAACATCAATAATAAACATCACATTATGAACCATATCATGAACCACATCATATATCTATCTATAAATAATAAGTATCATCCTATCCATTTACCATTAAAAAACATATAACATCATATCATAAACCAAATCAATAACCATAATCAAACCATTCATCATCATATCCATGAATAAAATAAAACATCATCTAGAATCATCACATGCCTAAGCTACTGAGTCACATCTCATAAGCATAAGGCATCAAAACATCAAAACCAAAATTATCAACCAAGAACATACATCATAGATATCATTATGAGCATCATAAACATCATCATACACATCATATCATCAAATAAATAATACATGTAACATAATTTATAGATCTCTCTCTCAAAGCATGTACATATCACATCATCAAGATGTAAGCCAATATCAAAATCATGTATATCTATACATCATATCATATCATATATCATGCCTTTGGGGCACCACTACCACTGACCCCTCCTACTCTTACACCTACACTACCATCTGGTGCTAGTCCTCCTAGGATGCTTGTATGTCCACTCACCAACATGGCCCACTATCTTGGAGTCACCAAAACTGATCCACCTGCTAAACTGGCCTATACTCTCCCCATCTTAGCTGCTCATGATACTCTGTCAGCACTATAGCCTCATAATACCTCAACTCCTCCACTGTGGCAAAGTACTATGATATATCAATCATACTTGGTGTCCCTCCTTCTATTGTTGTCATTAATCTGACCCTCTGTCTTAATATATCCCTCTCTTGGGTTAGCAAACCTAGGGAGGTCCTCACATGATCTCTCTCCCCTATTAATGTGGCAACCTAACCCTATAAAGTCACAATCTAGCCCTACAATATGGCCACCTATCCTTCTAACCCTATAATCTATGATTATATAGTAGCTAGTGCTACCCCTACCTACCCATCAAGGTCACCACCCTGTACCTATGCTCTAGCTAGATCCACATCCATGGCCTATCATCCCCCATCATCCCATCCAAAATTAGCCACTATATAATTGGCCTGGTACCATGTTGCATAGACCTAAACAACACCAACATCATCAACCCCTACTCTAACTAGTAGCACCTCATTATTTAAGACTACGTCCTCTAGTTGTGGCTTAGGTAGAAAAACTCTACATCCTCCCCCTTGTATCTTGAGAATGGACCTAGAATCCCTTGCACTAATCCATACAACCTCTGAACTCTATCAAATGGGATGAGTTCAGTCTCACCCTCTCTCCTCCCATAGATCCACCTTCAACTCTATAGTGATAATGTGTGATAGTTATATTGGGCCCACCTAAGAAATCCCATATATGGCATTTAGACCACATCACCCATAACTAAACCCTCCAATGAATCCCTAAACCAATCCATGTCTTTTACACCTCCTCCAAAACCTATCAAAGCATAATCTCCCCTCCATCATAGGAAACCCACTCTATAGTCCACCTAGGTGTATCCATCCCATGGTATCCCCAAAGGTATCATAGCTTGAATATGCTCGTATGCCCAATAATAGAGCATGAACCCCACACTGATCCCATTTTTCTTATGAGCTCAGAATTCTTAAAACTCTATGTATATCTAAAATATTAAAATTGGTGCCCACCTAAACACCATCCTCCCAAGAAACATCTCTACCAACATTACCATCAGTAGATAAGGAAATCATCCACTACTCAAATATGGTAAGTCAAAATAGGACACTACCATCATCATCAAGTTCATCTCATATAGAGACCTCTAGTAAAATGGCCTTGAACTAAAACCACCTGAATGCTACCTAACATAGACCCAATCCTCACCATATGGGATCCCCATCTTCTTGTCCCTCTCCCCACTCTCAATGTGATAAATAATATTCCCTCAAATAGATAGCCATGTAATCCTAAAAACATACTCTAACAAAATGGTCATCTCTCTTGTCGATAGCAGGAAGGTGTTCATGGTTGGATCCCATGTCTTCATGAGGGCCATGATCATTGTTGTATCTTGTGGAAACTATTGATAATATTGCATGTCTCCTAAGCTAACCTCCTCCATATGCATCTAATCATCATCAGTCATCCCCCCATAAATCTACAAAAAGGTCCTAGGAACATGATCCCTCAGCTAGATTTGGTTTCATGCCTACAAACAGATCAAGTTACCACACGCACTTATTTCCATTACCATTACTTGTTTTCATTTATTTCATTCATTCTACCTAAATCCACCTCTTTATTAACCCAAACCTACCTACATCAACCTATATCCACCTACATTAATCTATTTCCAAACCAAAACAAACCCATTACCTCTACAACAATAATTCTACCCTTAGTAAGTGACCCTTCCCTCTAAACAATTTTAACACCTATCTAACCTAACATTTAAACACCTACAAAGCATTTATCGAGGATCCCCTGCCCTAACTTTCAAACATAATTACAACACTTAATCCTAACTTAAAACCATTTTAAACACATCAATCCTACTTATAAATTACCCTATCCTAATCAACACTTAACTTTTTCATTACCCCACAACCCTTTAAAAACTTTATGCCTAACTCTTCTATCAACCCACCTTCCCTACTCACTCGACCACTGATGGTCCTAACAACCACCAATGGTCAAGTGAGATTCTTCCTTCAATTTTTGACCATCGACAATCATGTTTTACCATCGATGGTCAGATTGAACAATCAATGGGCACTGTGTGTAACCGTTGGTGGTAAACCACCTAAACCTACCCAATAAAAAAACTAACCAAACCACAAAATTTCAACCCTTAAATTACCTAAATATATCCTACCACCTATCCCAAACCCAAATCCTCATTCAAATTCAAAATTCACCCTCTAATTTTCTCAATTTTACCCAAAACCTAACCTAAGGTAAAACTCCCCAAAAACCATATCCAAACAACCACAATACAACAAATTCAACTTCACAAACAATACAATCAATTATCTATGAATTCAAAACATCAAATACATCATTCTTTGATTAATGTCAAGGATAGAGCCCATGTCTATCGACCTGATTGCATCCTCATTTACCCTATATTTTGGTTTGAGCTAGATCACCTAACACATGCTCAACTAATCAACAATCACTACCTCAACCAAACACTCAGTCAACCCTCTCAATAAAATGCCAAATCAACGCTCACTAGATTGTATGGAAAATATATAGTCAATAAGTTGAAAGTTAAAATGAAATTTCATTTTCACTTATTATCCTTGGATTTTTAGGGTTTCCCTTTCATCATCGATGATTGACCTTAGGGCTCCTGACCGTTGACTGTCAAGAGAACCCACATTTTAAAAAATTTAAGCACATTTTAAATTCTTTTAGAGATGACCTTTCTCCACCAAACTAAAAACTTTTGGAGATTACCCTTCTCCAACCAACCATTAGACCATGTCCACCTCAATGTTGGCCATTTTTTGACCCAAACAATGACATATTTTACGATGACCTTGCTTGATATTTTTTACCACATCAACCACTCTTGCCATGTTGAACATTTGAATTTGCACTACCTCATGCATGACCAGACCATTTATGTTTTTTAAGGGAGGACTTCTTGCCTTGGATACCTAAAAAACATTGAACCTATCTAGAAGACTTATAGAGTAACTCGATCAGTTATGTCTAATGGTGTGGATCGATTAACTTATCACTTGTACTTCTAAAACTAACCTTATTTTCACCAACATTGACAACCTTAGTCTATGTGTGATCTTGGCTATCACACTTAGTCACATTTTGTGTGCATGTTTGCATTTCAAATTCCCAACCACCCTTTTCACCACCTACCTCATGAATCACCACATACCACTTATCAAACCCCAATATAATTTCAATTTCACCTCATCAACTCCTAGTTTGAGGGGGGAACACCTCCTCCCATATTTGAGGCAAAAAAAACTTTGACCAAGTAATCCATTTCTATTTTATAGCTTATTGATTCAAAGATGCATAAAAAAATGGGGCAAAATTTAGACACTAGAAAACCATACTAGATGTCAAACCACCTCAATATACCATAGGGACCACCTAACCCTTCTCAACCCATTGACTAACATATCAAACCTTGGGTCTCATTAGCTATTTATCTAACTAAACTCAATAACTTACCACCCATTTTAACCTACATTGACACTTTTCCTCTAGATAATCAACCATCGATATTTATCTTAACCATCAATGGTTAGCCTAGCCATTGACAGTTAAATACTCACCTTTCTAACACATCACCAACTATGTGCAAGATAATGAAGCATAATTAAATATGTTCACCTTATGTAGTGATAAAAAACTCCCAAACATCAAAATCAATAACCTCACCCTCTAGGGAACCTTTTATCCTCCATCTCTCTTCACTTGTAAAAGGAGGGGAGTAAGAGGTAAGATGATGATCATAAGCATTCTTACACATAGGTATTCAAGATTCTAACCAGCTAGCCAATCTTCTTCTAGTGATTTAGAAATAGCAATAGAGATATGAACCTCTATTGAAATCTCTCTCAAGGCAAAAGTACTGTTACTCTTCCAAAATTACTCCAACCATAAACCATCAACCACTTATCAAGTAATAGGTATATTTGTACTTCAATATTGTTATTTTGGTTTCTCACCTTTCTACCCCATCAAACCTCTTTACACCTATCTTCTAAACACCCGTTTCTAACTAGATCCTTAATAGACCATTATAAAACCCTGACTTTATTAGCAAAACCATTCTATAAATATTTTTTGAACACTTCCAAAAATCCACAAGCAAATATCGATAGCTAGCACAATTTCTGACAATCATCCCCAACCATCGATGATTACCCAACTACCAATGGTCAGCTTAACTATTGATTGTCAGCCCAACTGCTAATGGTCACTTTGGCATGAAATAATAGAAATTTATTTCTAACCCCTTACCTCCAACCAAATCTAATTTTCTATGTCCTTTGCTATTCTTAGACTCCTACCTAATTTTTTGAAACTGACCCCATCCACTTTAACACTAGTATTGACCAAATTTTGCTATATTTATCCATTTTCTCTATCAAGTATCTATCTCTTCTTGTATTTCATTTTATTACTCTCTATTTTTTGAATGTAAGTATCTTTATTTTATTATTTCCAACTTAATTATTATCAATAGTGGATTGGCATCCTCCTAGCAATCTTATGCTTCTTGGATCTAGAGCATGCTAGGCAGTCCACTTAATTATCTTGCTAAAAACCCCTTTGTTAGTTCTTTGTTATCTATAGGTTATTCCTTCCAAGCCAAAGAGGATCTCTCTATCTTTGTCTAGATTACGTGCATATCACCAACCAAGTATTTATACCACACCCTTATTACTAGTTTCTTATCTTCTTCCAAAATTAAGAAATGAGTAGAAATTAAGAGAAAAAGATGGATGAGGGCACTTTATTCATTATATCCAAATTTATTATTTATTCTATCATTGAGAAAGTGTAAAAATCCCACCACAAAGGAAATAGATTTAGATGGGGTGTTATTCTAATATTGTTAATACTTTATGAGATATGAAATATCCAATGAATTTGGTGAAAACATTTCATTCTTCTCTATTTTATATAAATCACCTTCTAGTAGATACCATAAGGACCTACACCTTAAAATTTATAATAAATAATAAAAACTCAAGCTAGAGAGATGGCATGAGAACTTGATTGAGGTATTCAGGAATGAGTGGCACATTCCAAAATCTCTACTGGAGGTATAAAATGAC
Organism: Torreya grandis; assembly: GCA_037957365.1. Classification (NCBI taxonomy): domain Eukaryota; kingdom Viridiplantae; phylum Streptophyta; class Pinopsida; order Cupressales; family Taxaceae; genus Torreya; species Torreya grandis. The sequence continues at coordinate 1,670,749 of JARHVA010002866.1, forward strand.
TATGCAAAGTTTTCACTAATGTAACACTACTCCCTTGTAAAAATTATTATCTATGATTGTAGCATGCCAATATTGTTTGGATACCAAATGTATTTTTAGCATGTTTATTTTCACATGGGGTTGTGAGAATATCCAATGCATGAAAGATAAAATTAGATGTTGCATGCATCAATGAGGATCTACATATCTTGTAAATAATGTTTTTATGTACAATAAAGACCATGCCAAGGGATGAGGAGGATTTAGATGATGACACTATCACAAACCCAAAACTATATGAAATAATAGAATATAAATTACACAAGTTGTGCTATGCACAAAATACAAGGAAAATAAGCATGAGATAAAAAGCAAAAGAGTAAGATAATAATGTCATCCACTCAGGCATAAATAAATTAGCTAAGAAATATGTTTAAAGAAATTTATCTCTAATAATATAAATAACATCCTTATTGATACTATATGTGAAGACTCCAAGTACACTGACTCATATGAGGAAAATGTGCCATTAGAATTGAGAAAGGCACACTTCTAATGCTAATAATTTCCCCTATGAAATAAATCACCCCTATTGCATATTAGATAACCCCCAATGTTTTATCACCCATACCCTCACCCTCAAAAGATCCACCATCAACTCAACTACCCCAACCTAAATCTAGTCTTGTGAAAAGACCTAGGAAAGGGTTCTCCTGATGTATCTAAGGGGGTAGACCTAGACCACCCCTCAATATAATCCATGCATGAAAAAGAGTAAAAAATTGTCCCAATGGATGAATCCATATAAGAATAGGGAACCCTTAATGTTTATTATATTGATCAAGCTTTACATATAGGATATAAGGCCATAGTAGATCATTAGGTAAAAATGGATGACATGGTGCAAGGCTAAGGGAAGATAGAAAAGGGGGTGAAAATGAAGGTGAACCTAGTACCCAAGAAAAGGAAGATGATCAAGATAAAGTTCCCTTATTTTTAGAGATTGAGATATCATAATAAGAATGGAATGATAAAGGGAACAATGTGGTTATCAAATTGGAATCCTAAAAAGAACCTTCTCCAAATTTTGAGTTTGATGGTGGTGAATAAATAGTTTGTAAAAGGTACCGATAAAAGTATAAGACATGGATCTATATTTATGGATTTTAATGAAACCAAAAAGCATGACCACAAATACACATAAATATAACTTCTTCATACTTGATAGCCACATGGATGAACCCTTGTTTGAAGTACTAGTTGGCACCATCCTAATCTTGATGAAGTAGAACGAGAGTGTGAAATTGAATTGTTTGATCTTACCAAGCTCAATGAGGTTGAGGCTAAATACATCTTAGTTAAAGTAATTACTAAACTATAATATAAAAATGTGATCAATAGCACCAACATTCATATCCAATGTCAAATTTTGGCACAAATGGGTAATCAACGTGTGCAATCTAAATAGAGACTAACCACTATAGAATTGAATACATTAAAACTCTATCAACACATTATAAATGTAGAGCTTAGTATCTTAGATGGGATTAACTTGTAAGGTTTTAGAGATATAGATAATACAATTTTGATTTTGTATGATTTATTATATAAGGGCATATTAACCAAAGAAATCACCCAATTGGAATTAAAAAAGGTATGAATCGAGTTCATTGAGGAACTATAGAATTATGAGAATCAGATGTGCAAACTTATTGAGAAGGTAGTAGTAGCTGAAAAAGTATTTATAAATTTCACATGCCAAACACCTATGATTAATGTGTTTATTTTTACTAAAAACCAAAAATAGGATGGGTTGGCACCTCAAGTGCATACCAAGATGCATTGATCTAAAAGGACCCAACTCCTATCAGGGATAAATCAAGTTCTAAGCCAAAAGTTTAGAAAATCAAATCCTTAAATTTAAATGACTAACTACATAAGTAGTTTTCATCTATGGTGATGTTCAAGTCATGCTCACAAGGTGGGTAAATAATAAGATAGAGATATATAAGGATGCACTTGAGTTTTTTGTTAATGTCAAAGCCCCTGAATGACCTTCAAAGGGTAGATAACCAAACTAGTGTGGGGTGATGTTATCCCTAAAATTTGGATAAGTATTTATATATAAATTACAATGATAAAATGAATCTAAACACAAAATTAGAGGATGATTTGGCATATGTGTTCTAAAATAATCAAGATCACTCAATAGGATTGATTAGCTCATTGAAGTATAAGTTGAAGTGCAATGGTCGATATAAAACATAGAGTGTGAGAATCAAAGAAGAGGTTATATAGACCACATAACATAAAATTAATAAAAACTAAATAAATTATATTTAATTATTTATCAAGCATCATATTCAAGATAAAAATACCTAGAGTGAATATAACACATCATGGTGCATATATAGAAACTAGTCTTGTTACAAACTTTTAATCTGATATTAGTTAGGGTTATTAGGAGTAATAAGGTTGATAATTATTCAAGAGAATGTATTAATTAATGTAACCATAAAAGTGGTACTTTAAAATTATAATACTCAACCTTATTTCATTTTTAGGGAAAATAATATGAGGGGAGATTCGTTATGTTTTTGAACTTTCTTATCCTAATTTTTAATTGTAAATTGTTAATATGAAAGCAATATTTTTACATGATGTCTTAACATTGTATCAAGCATGCATTTTATGATGATCATAGTTTTTAATAGCTGATGTTTTATTATATTCATAAACATTAAGCAATGATATGCATGTAATAATGTTATTCATTATCAACTAACCTGACTTTAACCTAGAATCTCTCTATATGTGCCTTAGGTGAGTGTGAAAGGATACCTTTAATGATATTTTGATATGGATAGATGTAGTTTTGGGATATAATACTTTTTCATAGAACCTTTAAGCCTACATGCTAAAATATCCAAACAATATTATTTCTCTTTATAGACTATTATATAAACAAGTGATCAAACTAGAGCCTGTGAATACTTGAGGATAGTGACATATCATAGTGGTAGTTGTATATATAATAGATAATAATCCACACAAAATATCAATAATTTAGGGTTAAAAATCATATACCTAAGCTATGGGATATTGGGTCAAACTATGTCTCAAGATAGAATCAATGATGTATAACAATGGTTAAATCAATTGGGTATTAAGGATATATTAAGTAAAGCACATGAAAGTAGCTAATGAACAAGGGTATCCTAGATACAAGATATAAAATAATACTAAGTTAACATGATATAAATGCTACAAAGGAAAATTTTAAATTAGTCTAAACAAATGTGGCCTAAACTAAATCTTAAAATATGGCTGTAATGTAAACCCTAAGCACCCTATAATACACCAACTTATTTGGCATAATGGTAACCTAGGAAAGGACAACAACATATATGTTATTATAATAACAATCAAATCATACATATCTATTAATTAAATAAAATTAAAGAGAATAAGGATAAAGATAATTACTTTGTATCTACTTGTTTATGCATCAACCTCCCCCTTTGCTCTAGTGGCACTTTCAAAGAGATGGGAAGGATGAGGACCTTGAATGGAAATGATGAATACCTATATGTTCTTAATTGGGGGCTCTAAATACTATGGGGTACCTCCTTGGTTAAATTCCTCCTATTGATCTTTAAATAACTTAAGTAAGACTTGATGTCCATAAGAATAATATTTTGTCCTCTAGCTACTCCTTTTACTACTTAAGGGTATAAATAAGAGCATGAGCAGTGTCGATGAGTGTTGTGTGTGTTGGTATGATAATTATGACCCATATATATATAGATCCAAAACTATAAATAAATTTTAATTTAAGGCTAATGGTATCAATATGGATTAATATAGTAAAATGGTATTCGCTGACCTAATAAATTATTGGCAATGTTGATATAATATATAATATAAAGGTAGACTCAGAACTATATTATCTAAGATGATTTAACATAACTATAAATAATAAGGAAATATATTGTATTAGTCGTACTAATGTAGTAATAAATATAGGGTGGCTAGCATAACTATATAAAAAGAGATCAAATAGTAGAAGGAAAGAGACTCAAAATAGGTCAGACTAATAGTAATGAAGGTATGGCATAATATTATGCAAACATCTCTCTCAAAGTACCTCAATCCAATCCCAACACTTTCTCAATGCACTCCTTAGGACATGCACTTAAGGCTATTAATATTTTAATAAGTCATACAAGATGGAATGTTAGTAAAAGATAAAGATAATAAATAATGAAATATATAGTTTCATAATGGAAATATTGCCTATGTAGGATTGCAATGAAGTATCAAAGTGGTGGTTATCCATGAAGTGATGTTGGTTGTGGATAAACTTGTATAGTGATCGAGTTGTGAAGAAGAGTGCCTAGATCATAAAGGGAGAATGAAACATCTCAAGAAAGTAAGATGGAAGCACAAGAAGGTAGGACATATAAGTGTAAGGAAGAATTAGAAACCAAAGAGTTAGATTATAGTACGAAGGGAGGAGATAAGTGATACATATAGTCATGTACACGTGGAGGAGTAAGGTTATATGTGCATTAAAGTAAATATATGTGCACATTTAAAAGTAGATGAAGTTGTAAAGGGGAATAATTAAAATAATTACGAAATGGAGGTAGTTTATGTATGTAATTAGAAATGCATCATGTCTAGAAAACAATCCTAACTTTGCGAAGATAGAGCATACCTACACTTCCGATTGGGAACACATTTCTTAAGCCGGAGCATGACCAATATGAGGATCTACTAGACCTAATTAGGGGATCTCTTACCATAATACACCATGCTAAGGAGAATTCTAAAGACTTCATTATAACACAATCACACAATAACCCTAAGGGGGTCATAGGTTTTTATATTTCACCCAAACTAATAACAAGAAAAGTAAATCTAATCTAGTACTCATTAAAGATTGTGGCACAAAGTGGGGGTTAAAAATAATAGAAATATACATTCATAGAAGACATATACTCACATCAATGTATATGAAATCATAATATATGGAAGAAAATCACAAATGCATATATATTTACTCTTAAAAAAGGAGAAATAAAGTTAGGAATACTTACATTTGAAGATGAACCCACTGAGCCTCAATCTCTCCCTTGGCCAAGGTGCTTCACAAGAGGTTGTTATGGTATGTAAGAATGACAGATATAAATTATCTATAGGATACATAACCTATCAATGTATCCAAAATACTTCACAAGGAAATATTTGTATCTCCAAAGAAAGTATGGAGCCCTAAGATTCACTTCTCAAGTAGAATGGTCAATAAGGAAATGTTAATTTTCTCTTACTTCTTAATTCACTTATTTTTAATAAATGATAGAAATGAACTTGTATTTATAGGTAGATTTGAACCTTGACCCTTCCAAAAATCCTAGTTGATAGGGTCAACCCATTTGACCTAGCATAATTTTTAATAATTATTCACTAAGTCTTGAGCTAGTTTGGCCAAAGGCTAACCTAATTCCTAAGTGAAAATATCCTTAAACTATATAGGTTCAACCCAGTTGAACTAGCATAGTTGACTAATAAAAAGGAGGATAAATTGTAGTAAATACTTGGAATGGGTACAACTGAGAATAACAAACTTAAGGTTAATGGTTTTATGATACAAGTGTGTAGATAACAAGTATCAAAAGGGACAACAATCCTATAAATCACCAAAGGTCTACCCACCCCTTTCCTAGTACACACCTTAAGGCATGTACTCAGAGAGATTGAGACTCGATGGGTTCTTACAAGATACAAAGTGTCAATAATCAATAAAATTTTGAAAATATTGTGTATACATATGCCCCACTTGAATCTCATCATGTCTCATGTGAGTTCAACATAGGATGGTGCTTCAAGAAATATAACATGATAACACCTAACACTTATGCTAAGTAAAATGCAGTAAGCAAAAAATAAGATAAATGAAAGGATAGAATTAAAAAACACATACCTTTACTTACCTTAGTGATGTAGATAAAGAAGTAGATTTTAAGAGAATTGAAGGTGTCCAATGTGAACAACATTAGGTGAACCTATAGAATTTAGTGCAAAAAATAGCCAACAATTGAGAATTTTGGAAGATAGGCATATAGTAGTGGAAAAGAATGAGTTAGTAGGGACATGAGGGTATTAGAAAAAAATAGAAAATTAGGATTGTTAAGGCAAGTTTATAATATTGAAGGCATAAAAAATGATGGAAAAATAAATACAAATGATGGGAAATGAATGAAAAATGATTGTAGAACACATTAAATCATATTAGAAAGCATGGAAAACATAAATGGAAAAAAGGAATGTAGAACATACTAAATCATGTTGGGAATTATGTAAAACATAAATGTTAAAAAGGAATGTATAACATACTAAATCACATTGAGAAGTATATAAAATATTAATGATAAATGAAGTATCAATACAAGAGGACATTAACAAAGATATTTAATCAAGTGGCAAGTAACTCTATAATACAAGTATGTCAAATCAAACATAAAGAAAAATGTGAAGGACTAACAAATGAAAATGTAAATCAATATATAATATAAGTATGTCAAATTAAGGTAAAAAAAGCATAAATAAATGAAAATGAAATGTAAGTCAAGATGTAAGACAAACTTAAAAAATTCATACATAAAGAGAAAAATGTAAGAATTCGAAATGATATATATATAAGATAAGTGAAGTTCACAAAAATTAAATAAGAGCATGATAGATAAATGAAAATAAAAAAGCTCTTAAGGATGAAAATATAAACTTAGTGCTTGTTCTAAGATATAATGTAAGAAAACAAAACCACCTAATATCATGACTAGTATGACAATGAAATGGTGTGGTAATCAAATGGTGTAAGGGTGTTTGTGAGGAAGGCTTGGTCCTATCCAAGGTCTTACAATAAAACTCATAAACTATAAACCAAGAGGTGTAATAAGGTAGATGTGATCATCTAAAATCAATATCCAATAAGGGGAATATAAGGAGAATGTGATGTAAATAAGGAATGTGACGCACCACATGGGTGATGTGAACATCCTTATCAAGAATGAGACACACTAGGCAAGTGAGAAAGACTAAAAACTATCAACACCAATGACTTAGGACATTTTGACTAATGAACACAAAGCTTGGGATAAAAATTAAAGTACTTATATAGATCATCCCACGAAGGCTATATGCATGAAAATAAAAATGAATCTACCTTCCCACAACATGTTCCCCATTCCTCAAGACCCCTTACAGAGCTAGCAGTCTACGATGAAGATTGCATACTTGCATGAGAAAGTAGGCAACACTAAAAGATTTTTTTTATTTTCCTGTTCTAATATACTGACCTACCACACCCCAATGGACCTTAGCTCTATTGTGAGGCCCATTATGGACTTTGAGCTTCAAATATAAGAAGGATATTTTCTTGGAATCACATCTTTTAGTGTGATTTGACTTTTAAAAATTTTAATGTTACCTTTCGGATAATTTCCTTTTGTTTGTATTTTATGATTTGTGTTCTATATTTATTTTGGTTTTTTCTATTCCTCCTACTTATGGATTTGGAAAACCAAACATGGGTGTTAAATATGACAAAAAAAGAGAGCTTACACTTGGCCACTAGAGAAAATGAAACCTAAAGACCAAGGTGTCTAAAGACTCTTAGACTTGCCCATAAGTGTGCAATCTCAAAATTGACCAATGTAAGCCTCAAATGAAAGGAAATAAGGTAAATATGGGGATAATGAAAGATTCATAAATGTAATAAGTGATACAATGATGCATATGCTCGTAGATGATCACAAGGAGGAAAATAGTGTTATGAAAGGGGATGGGGATATGATTATGATATTCATGTCACTAGAGAAACCATACTAACCTATAATGGATCTAGCACAAATGATAAGGAAAGTAGTAGTCATCTCAAAAAGTGGTTTAAATATGTTTTAATGTGGTAATTTGTAAGGAAATATAGGTCCTATCCATGGTCTTACATTGAAACTCACAAGGTGAACACCAATGAGGTGAATGCTAAAAAATAATCATAAAGCTATGAAGGAAAATTTGACATAAAAAGATAAAAATTAAAGAGATATATAAGCACCAAAAATGGAAAACAAATGTGAAATGTAATGTGTAAGAAAAATCAAATGATGTAAAGTAAAATAATGATGATTAGTAAACTAAAACTAAAAGAAGTAAAAATGCTCAAAAATAAAGAAACATGAGACCAAAAATAACATGTAAGACCTATGCTACTGTTTGTATCAAAGATGAGCATATGAAATACAAGTCTATAAGTCTCAAAAGGTTTCTTGAAGTTAAATATGGTTGTTATTATGCATTGTAGAATAAGAGTGGGCATCATAAGATTCCTCAATGGGTAATTTGATATAGGGATGGGCATCGCAAGATGTCCCAAAGTCTAAAGGGACATGTGGATGGGCATCACAAGATACCTCGACATGTGAACTAGAGTGAGGTAACATTGAATTATTAGAATGATTTGCATTGGGTTGGTAGGTGCATTTAGAGATAGGTAAATATGTTGGTTTGTTATATTTTAAGGAGTTTGAATTTGACATAGGATGTGTAGGAGAGGTATGAAGAGGTAAAGAAGGACCATATATTATTTTTTGGAGTAGGAATTTGAATTAGGTACTCCTTTGGTTCATGTGACCTAAGAGGTTGAGGTTAAATGGATGCAAAGATATGTTTAAATTTATTAATGTGAGCTATCTTTTCCTTATTGGTATAGGAATAAGGACTGACTATGGTTTGAACAAAATTATTAGATGAGGTATAGGTATGGGATAATTTTTTTTGATAATTAGTTAGTTTATGTTGATGTGATTGTGATTCTTGAGATTGAATTTGAGAAGCTTAAAGATAATCTTGATAACATTGTTTTGTGAGAGTATCAAGATTGAAATGTAGACCAAGCAAAGAATAAAGAAGAAATATATGAAGATCACAATAATACTCATGAGAATGACCTATATTAGCATGTCACCAACAATTTTTTTTGGGATTGTACCATTTTGGAGGAGGTTTGGAAGGAAAAAATCTCATGGGTTTAGAGGGTGGAAATTTATTTTGAAGTTATTCTAGAGTCAAAGGTGGGTAGGTTGGGTTAAAATTGGTTGAATTGGATGCTCTAATTTAAGGTTGGGGAGGCTTAGATGAATCACTGTTATGATAAAATAATTGAAAAAGTTCTTTAGTAGTTATTTGAGGTGTTTCAAATTGAGTCATAAGAAAGTCTTTCCTTTTTGCTTGGTCTAAGGCTTCGTCTAAAGTTTTAGGTGAAAAGATTCAAACTTTGTATTGAAAGGGAGGTTTAAGATCAGTAACAAATAGTTTTAAAAGATTATCATCATTAATATTATGGTCCATTTTATGAACAAGAGACTTCCATTTTTTGATGAAAGTATGAGAATATTCATTAGGAATTTGTTTGGCATTAATGAAATGGATAAGGTAATTTTTAATAAGGTCATCATGTTGGAATTGCTTCACTAAAGAATTAACTAAATCCCTAATTATGAGATGTAATGTTTAGGAATTTGGTTGTACCATTCAAGTGCATCACCAACAAAGTTTTTGGTTAAGAGTTTAGTGGTAGCAAAGCTATTAGTTTGGACCCATTCCTTATAGAGATTACTAAAAGACTTAAGAAAGATAGTAGGGTCCTTAGTCCCATTATATGTGATAGTTGGAGAAATGTTTCCAATATCTATAGATGTAATAAATGGGGCTAAAGGTTCATTTTGAAGATGTTGAAGCTTTTTTTTATTCATTGGAGGTTGAGGGAGGATATTCTCATTGGCATCTCTAAGAGGAAAAGGGACAAAATTTTGATTTTATTGAGACTTGATGACTTGAGGTGGTTGAATAGTCATGTGTAATAAATGTTGTTGCATGTTCATAATTTGAGAGGTGTTATAAGTTTGCATGATGTTCATTTGTTGTATTACTAGTGAAAGAAGTTGAGTTATATCAATAGGTGGGTTGGTATTTGTAGGAGGGGTATTAGTGTTGATAGGAAGAAGAGTATTAGTAGGTGGAGGATTCCCAACATTGGTATTGGGAGGAGGATTAGGATGAATGACCTCAACTACATTACATGGTGTAGTGATTAGTTTTGGATTAGGGGAGGATGAATGAAGAAAGTGAATAGTTTCATCTAAAGTAATAAAATAAGTGAGGTTATTATCTAAATCCTTGATTATGAAATTTTATTGACTAAGGGAAGACTGAAAATATGTCATCATTATGACATAAGACTAGATAATCACATAATAAAGAAGTGAAAAATAAAACAAAGGGATAGAAGTGATAGAAATAGTACAGAGTCAACTTAGTTGACTTAGCACATGAAATAGAGCCTATAAACTATACAAGGTTGATTGGGTCAACCTAGCATAAAAAATAGATGCTAAAAAAGTGTGTAAGGTTGAGTAGGTTGACCTAACATAATAGATAGGGAAAATTAGATAGCTTATAAAAAATTATGTTAACTAAAATGACTGTACACTGAGACAAGAATAATTTTACAAGTATTTTAAAAAAACAAGAACTGAAGGGAAACAAACAATCAATTAGATTAATGAGGTGATCCAATTGAGGCACATATCACAAAACCTTATACTAACACTGGCTAATGCAAGTTTTTGCAATACAACACATAGTTGAGCAAAGAGCAAGCAATCAAATTTAAAAAGTAAAAGCTAACTAGATGGTCAACCTGAATGTTAGATTATTTAGAATATAATTTTAAATGTGATAGGAAGTTGGTTGTAAGCAAGGAACTAGAAAAAAAATCTAAGGATAGTTTTAGGAAGTTTGGGTTGAAAGGGATATGCAATGGTAATGGTACAGGCTTGGTATTGGAGCCTACGCCCTCACTTCACACATCACAAAAATAAGGGTGTTGGGTGCTTAGATAGATTATACCATTAACCACATGTTTATACTTGGCCAAAAAACCAAGTCAACTTCCCCCTTGGTGATGAAATCCTAGGTTGGACTTAGGTAGACAATTATTGAAATTTGTGTTTAAGATCTTATGATTTGGTCATGTATGCATAAAATAGAAAATAGTGAAACTACATGGTATGTTGAAAAAACACCTAATTAGACTATGTGATCTATTCTAAGCATGAAATAAAAAATAAATGTAAGTGTGAGTTAATTACTAGCATATAAGGGTTAATTCAAACTTTGAAACACAATATAGTGTCGATGCAGTTGACAATGTATGCAAAAAATTCAAAATAGGGTCGATAATGTCACCTCTATACTACTAAAGCAAAGGTTTGAAAATGAATAGGGTTGATAGAGTTGACCTAGCTATCTATATAAAACATTGAATATATAACTAGGTCGATAGGGTTGATCTAGTTGACTGTATAAGGGTAGTTTTAAGGATTACAAACTATGAAAAGCAAGACTATAAGGAAAGAGAGAAGGATAGAAATGAACCTTGGTGGTTTTGAATATGTAGAGAAGTAAGATTAATGTCAAATAACCTTGCTAGATTCTTTCAAATCCTATTGGTAGGGTTGATTAGGTGGAATAGCTTTGCAAAATCCTGTTGCTAAGTGCCTAAAATGTATAGGGTTGACTGGGTCAACCAAGTAGTCTGAATATGATGCCTAAAAGTATATAGGGTTGACTGGGTGGACCTAGTAGTCTGAACTAGATGTCTAAAAGTATGAAAAATTGTATTTTTCCAACTTAGTTGATCCATTATCTTGTACCTAAAAAATAACTACATAGAAAGAATAAAGTTGTTTGGATACGACTGTGTGTTAAACCTATGGATAAAATTTAGAACTATGTCAACATTGTTGACCCAATATTATGAATATATGATAATAAAAAAGATAAAATAATGAAATAATTTAAACAAATCTTGTAAGGTTTAGATTCATGTCGAGTTCATTAGAATGTATGAAATAAAAAATGCATCGTGTCTATAAATTAATTCTAACTCAGAGAAGATAGAGCATACCTACACTTCCAATTGAGAACACATTTGTTAATCAAGAGCATGACCAATATGAGGATCTACTAGACTAGATTAGTGGATCTCTTACCATAATACATCATGATAAAGAGGGTTATAAAGCCTCCAATATAACATGATCATGAAATAACCCTAAAGGGGTCCTAAGTTTTGACATTTCACCTAAACTAATAACAAGAAAAGTAAATCTAATCTAGTGCTCACCAAAGATTAGGGCACAAAGTGGGGGGTTATAAAAAATAAAACTAAACATGCATAGAAGACATATACTCATGTTAATGTATACGAAATCCTAATACATGGAAGAGAAGAAAAAATGCATATATATCTACTCATACAAAAGGAGAAATAAAGTTATGAATACTTACCTTTGAAGATAAACCCATCGAGCCTCAATCTCTCCCTTGGCCAAGTAGATTCACTAGACCTAATTAGGGGATCTCTTATCACAACATTAATATTAGGAAGGGTTCCAAAGCCTCCATTCAAGAAAAATCAAGCAATAAACCTAATTAATCCCTATGTTTTCATATTCACTATACTAATAACAAGTAAATCAAAGTCTAATCTAGTGATCACCAAAGCTTGTGGCACAAAGTGGGGGTAATAAATAATAAAAGTAAAAATGCATAAGAGACATATACTCATGTCAATGTATACAAAATCCTAATGCATAGAAGAGAAGTAAAAATGCATATCTATCTACTCTTACAAATGAGGAACAAAGTTATTAATACTTACCATTGAATATGAAACCCATCGACCCTCAATCTCTCCCCTGGCCAAGGTGATTCTCAAGATGTTGTTATGGTATGTAAGGATGATAAGGATAAATCAGATTTAGAATACATAACCTATCAATGTATCTAAAATACTTCTCCACAAGACAAGATCTGTATCTACAAAGAAAATATGAAACCCTAAGCTTGATCCTCAAGTAGAATAGTGGATAAGCAAATGCATGATAGCTCTTACGTATTCTTATATTCTCTAAATAATGGAAAAATGATTTGGTATATATAGGTGGATTTAACCCTAAACTTTTTCAACATTTCCACCAACACGATCGACTCAATAAACCTAGTACTGATATTAACAAAAAATCACTAGGTCATGGGTTAGGTTGGCTAAGAACCAACCTAGACCTTAAATGAATTTCACCAATAAGAGTACAAGGTCAACCCAATTGACCTAATACTGTAAACAATCAAAAGGGTTTTTAGGTTAGGAAAAGGGGGATGAAAGGTAGAAAATGACTAGAGGAGTGTGTAAAAGAGAAGAACAAGCTTAAGGGAATGGTTTTTAGGAGATAAGTGCATATATAACAAGTGTTAAAAGGGAAAATAATCCAATGAAGCACCAATGGTTTTCCCACCCCTTTCCTGGTGCACCCCTTAAGGCATGCACTTAGAGAGATTGAGACTTGATGGGTTCCTACAAGATAAAAATCATTAATAATTGATAAAGTTTTGAAAATATTGTGTATACAAAAGGTGTGTAAATAATTTATTCTTTGTGTGTTTATGGGTAGAGAGAAAAGAGAAAAAAGGATGGCTTAGCATAGATTCAATGTCAAGAGTGACTAAAAGTCATAGATCATAATGATGGAGGAAATAACCACCAAATTATGTGCACTACAAAAAATAAAATTATAGGAGGAAAAGAATATTGTTAAGGTGATTAATCCCATAAATAGGAAGGAAAAACCCTATATATAGGAGAAACACATAGAAGTTTTGGCATGTGCATAGAATTATCTTGAAGTTGAAGCATCTATGTCTTAAGAAGATAATACCTTGAATAATTGATGGGGTAATTGTTGGATTTAGAGAATTTTTATGAAATTAGGTATTAAAGACCCTAATAAGGTGGATTTCACATGAATAAGTTGTGTGATAATATATAAGAATGTTAGATAGATATATAGGAAAGGAAAAAATAATGTGAAGTGTCAAGACTAGATGGTTTCCAAGTTATTAAGTCATATAGTGCACCTACGATATTATCTTGAGTGGTTGAGAAGACTTGAATTATTGAGGCATATAGGTGCAAGGATAAAACTTATTTGTATTTTAAGCCATAAGGAAAACCATCAATTGAGTAGCTCAGACATATTATGCAAAACAACATTTAATAAATGGGTTACATGAAATCCTTAGAAGATTTCCTCATAGAGGATATGGATGAAATGATAATTTTTGAGCCAAAAGGAGAGGCTCTAGAGGAAGCATAAAATTATGGAGCAAATGTTTATTTAGATAAATATGTATAAGAATATGAAGATAAATAGTTATGTTTTATGCAACCAAAGACTATATCACATAAGAGTAACAAAAAGAGTTACAGTGAGGGCTTTCATATGTAAGTTTGAAAAATAACTGAGATAATAATGTGTTAGTAGAAAGGGAAGGCGATAAGAAGAGTGTTACATGGGAGAAACATGTGACCAATAACATAGATGTGAAGGAGAAATAAATGCATGAAAGTTTATTTGTGTTATGAATGTGTCTAAAGCATAAGGGAGGAAGAATGAAGAGAAGAAGTTAGCCTATAGCTAAAGAGTTTTCCTAAATATAGAGTAATATCACACCAATCAAGGTAAGATACACATTAAGGAGAATGAGATGTAACTCCAACATACACATGAAGGGGAATGCTATATAACAATGTTGGACAATTCCAACTTAATCATGTAGATGTAATTTATGTGTTGAATTAAGGGAAAATACATAGTGAAGGTTTTGGTGTTTTCCATAGAGATAATAATAAAGTGTCTTGCATAAGAATTTATATCAGAGCACATAGATGTAAACTAAATGATTTGTAATGAATAAAACATAGTAGTCCATAGGAAAGAGAGATCATTCTAGGAGATGATAGGAAAATTGAAGATGGAGAGAAAAGGAAGATGAGAACCTTTGATTCATTTTGATATTTAAAATTATTTCACAAGAGAAATAATATAAGAGATGTGAGCATAATTACACTTGAATAAATATAAAAAGGAAAAAGGAGGAAGAAATGAAGGATTTAATCCTTTACCTTGAATCAAATGGATGAATATGATCATGTGGATAAAACTCCAAAGATAAAATCTTAGAATCCTTGATGTGTTACACATTATGTCAATACGAAGGTGGAGACTATAATGAGTCACAAAGGATAAGGGGAAAAAATAATTTGTTTGAAAAATACTATATATGATGAAGAGAGAAAGTGAAACAAGGATATATCAGTCTAAGGTTTACAAAGATAATGTAATCTTAATTACATGCAACATGGGTAAACTCCTGATGAGAATCATGGATAAAATAAAGGTTATCCTAAAGTTAATGGAGAAAGAAAGGGTGAATTAAATTATGAGGTACTAATGTTGATATTGGTCTTGATGCACATAATAGAGTCTATAATAGAGGAGAAGTAGATGATGGAGGTATAAATGATAAGAGTTATTGAAACTTATAGTGTTTTTTATGTCAATAGAGACATCATGTGTAGTTATGAAGAGTGATGGTAGTGGGAATATTACACAAAAATGTTCATTAAGAGGTGTGAATAAGATGAATTATGTTATTAGTATATCTATGCAGAGATATAGAGATGATAAAGACACAAGGATAGATGGAGTGAAAGTATACATACTTGCCAAAGCTGAAGACAATGAGGATAAGAGAAGCAAGAAGATGTGCATAGAAGAAGAATAGTTTGGATCACATAGATGTTTGGAAGTAAGGTTTGTTGAAAATACTTGGTGGAGGTGGGTGAATTTTTTTGTGCATATACCCATAAAAATAAGGATAAAAATGGAGAAAAGAAGGATTATATATAATTATATGAGGATGTTTTATCACTCAAAAATGGTCTAGAAGAGGAAGAATATGAAAGAACGTCTATTTGGGTACCACATTAGGTGTAAGGTAATATCATGGCCTTAGTAACCCACCAAAAGAGTGGTTCTACAATTTATACCCTACTTCTAAGTAGGAGCTCATGTTTTAATAACCTAGGGAGTCTGATATAGGAACATCATTGGTGAATCAATGATCTTACTTCAACCAAAAATAGGGTTAGGTTTTGAAAATAAAATAAACTTTTTTGGTGTGTACCTTCCTTGGTATCAAATTCATTCAAGTAACACTTGAAATATACTACATGAGATACATACATGTGTCACATGTTTTATGAAAACCTTATTTTGGTTGTTTTTCACCACCTTTGTGTGCACAATGTGAATTATTTTCCTTATATTCTTTTATTTACATAAAATATACTCTACCACTTCCACCATGTCCATGTCCTTGCATTGCTCATTAATACTTGCATGATAATTTTTCCCCTGCCTATGCCTCTTCAATAAATCTTAATCTAATCATCCCAAACTCTTCTTGAATATCCATGCATAATACATTCACATAACTTGAGATCTTATCAACATCACTTCAACATGGACCATTATATTGGTAATTTTATATTACTCCTTAGTGTAATCTTTCACACTCGTAGTTTTTAAGATTATTGAACAAATTCATGTTATAGTCCATAGGAAATATTTTATATTTTAGATTCATAATTAATCTATTCCAAGTGTTTATGTTATCTTTGCCTTTATAAAATCTTTCAGCTTGAACATGCTCCAACCATAAGGATGCATGACATTTTAAATTTATGCTAGAAGAATTAGCGTGATTCATATCTTACATACTTCCATACTTTAAGTATTTCTCTAATTTGGTGATACAATAAATGATATTTTAAGGACTAAAACTTCCTAAATAGCTCCCAAAGACCAATTTTGGTTTACTTTTTATTATTGAAATAATTCATATCAATCTTTAGGGTCATCAACCTCTTCTTTTGTGTCTTGGTCTTTAGGTGATTTTTTAGTGACTTCATTATTGCTCTCATCATCTATAACCATAACACTTTAGCATTATATTATCTCTATATCCTCCATTTGATCTTGCATATCTCTCATCATTTCATCTAGATCTTTAAGTTCTAGTGATTCAAACACTCTTGCCCTTATACTACCTAAAACTCTTATGTGTGACATTTTCCTTATAATTCTAGATATAGATACCAAATAATGATTGTAAAGATTCAGATTAACAAATTCACTTTACACCTTTTTCCAAACACTCTTGATAGAAGATGTCTACCACTATTTCTAACCAAACTCAAAAATGTTGAAATTAAAAATAACCAACAAAGATTACAAACCTTTCTTTGATACCAAATGATGCAATTTCAGTTAAAGTTATCAACTAAGAGATTACTCAAACCATGTAACCATAAAAATACATAGTGGAATACATAATAAAATATAATAAATGTACTCAGATCTTTGTTATACTTCAATAACAAGGAAATAAAACATGAAAAATGTTAATAATGACATCACAATCTCACAATGAGATGAATTAACACATCATATTCATATATATATATATATATATATATATATATATATATATATATATATATATATATATATATATGAATATGATGTGTTAATTCATCTCATTGTGAGATTGTGATGTCATTATTAACATTTTTCATGTTTTATTTCCTTGTTATTGAAGTATAACAAAGATCTGAGTACATTTATTATATTTTATTATGTATTCCACTATATATATGTATGTATGTATGTATGTATGTATGTATATATATATATATATATATATATATATATATATATATATATATATATATATATGTATGTATGTATGTATGTGTGTGTGTGTGTATGTGTGTGTGTGTGTATATATATATATATATATATGTATGTATGTGTGTGTGTGTGTGTGTGTGTGTATAAATAAATAAACAAATATATATATATATATATATATATATACATACATACATACATACATACATACATACATACATACATACATACATATATATATATATATATATATATATATATATATATATATAAGTATGTATGTATGTATGTATGTGTGTGTGTATATATATATATATATATACACACACACACACACATACATACATACATATATGTATGTATGTATGTACGTATACATACATATATACATACACACACACAGACAGATACACACACACACACATGTGTGTGTGTGTGTGCGTGCGTGCGTGCGTGTGTGTGTGTGTGTGTGTTTTTTTTTTCTAACTCACAATATCAGTAAGTGTAGCTTAACTCTAAGAATAAACACTCAAAATTATTCCTTAGGATTTATTCTATTTTCCAACCTCAACCATCCCAACCTCCCATTGCACAAGTGTAGGGGAATGATTATATAAGTGAAAGACCCACCTATTTAAATTAAGTAATTTATGCCCACTAAAAACATTAAACACACTTGAATATACCACAAATATTAAATTTATCACATAATTCCTAGGCATGAACACATTAAAGTGTAACACATCACAACATTCTACATTACAAGAAATTAAAAAAAAATCTTGATCATATCACAATGAATTATAGGATTTAAATTCCATACAATATGTAATGAACACTCTCATAACACATTACAAGGATATATACCCAAACCAAATGCGCACAAATAAAGCAGCACAAAATCAAGGCCTAATAACCAAGAATTGTGTTGAAAATCCTTCTGTTGTTATCCTCGTATTTTCTCAAGAACATTACCACATATTACTGCACATTCCCTAAATGACTAAAAAATCATTGCATGGATTGCATAGATAATAAGAAATTCTTGCAAGGAATCTCATCAACTATGTGGATCCTATAGAAAATAATAAAACTCTATAAGGAACCGAATGAAGACAAACTTTTGAAAATGTTTTGTCAATCACTGAAATATTGTTTTGTAAAAAAACAATAACACTAATTATTTCATAAATATTCACAATCTTATTTATACAAACAAGAGTTAAAAATTCACATGAGAATATGCATGCAAAAAAATATAAACATATGTAGGATTTCAAACTATGTAAAACTACATAAAGCACACATGTACACAAATGTTACAAAAAAAATTTAAAATAATATTTTTCATAGAACACATGACTTGTTAAAACTTACAACAAAGGCATATGCATAATAACAAATTTGCACATTATATTTTTGGCTAATTTTATACTGCATGTGAACCTAGATGCTTATGCATCATACACCCTATGTAAAAAAAGAAACATGAGCTCATGCTCATGTCCTAATTCATGTCACACATTTTATTCCTCAACCATTCCATTTTACAAATTATTATGTATATTCCATTTTGTTCATAGTTCTTAAAAATTATATTTCAATCACCTATTCCATTTCATCACACTCCTTTTCAAGTGTTTTACCATAATTTGGATTAATGTAATTTAGATCAATAGATATGACATTTAAGCATACCTCTGAATGTAATAGATTGAGATTGGTTCTTTTGATTTGATAAAGGAGATCAAGATACTTTATTTTTTAGGTGACTCTCTAAATGTGACTATATTCTAGAAATGAAAATTAGGATAAATAGGATTATGTTCTATTTGGTTTTAGAATTGATTTTTTGTCTATGTCAAGTTAGTCCTATAGGATTGGGTTGGTATATCTAGTTGATATTAACCTACTAATTGGTACTAACTTGTGTGGAAGTGGGGCATAGTGACTATATGATCACATGTGATTATCTTTTCTTACTCTATGTTTGAGATCATATACCTTGATGATACATGTAACTATATCAATCATTCTCCTTTGCCTTAAATCCTTAGGTGTGATTATGAGAGATATAAACCTAAAAAATGGGGGAAAGTGTAATTGGTTGAGCTCCCTAATCACCCACATTTAATGATTGACTTCTACCTATGTATCCAATACTTCAAGGAGGGAATTCAAATGACATGTAGTTCTCTCACCCAATGTGATTATGTGATTGTTCTCCTTTGTTATATGCATGTAGCTAATTATGTGGATTTAGTACTTGATAATTCTTGATTTCACTTAGATTTAGAGTTATTTAGACATGGATTGTGATAGCTCCTAATGGTAAGGACAAATATTCTCAATGTGCAATAGTTTATAGATATATATTAGATAAGTTCCAAGTCTCCTTTGAATGATAGCTTAATTTTTTTATATGTATCCAATTGAATAATTATTCATGCCACTAACATGTTATCTTGATGGGTTGATCCTAAATATGATCTTGATTTTAGATGTTGGGATTGGTTTGGTAACAACCAAATTAGGTGAGTATCAACTAGCGATACTAACCAAATATGGTGAAACCAACTTGTTAGAGGAGGATTATTTTCATGATGTTTATTAGGTTTGAAACAAACATTAAGGTTATTGTATGTGTATAACAATAGAATAAAAGGAATGACTCATAATATAACATGCAAGTGTGATAGAATGGTATATTAGGGACTTTTTTTATGCAAGAGCATATAGGGTGGAACAACTATCTTGCATCATTTTGACAAAATGGGGTAATCAAGTGCACCAAATGAATAATAGTGGCACATATATTGGAGGAAGGATAGATGTGCATGTCAAACCTTAGATGCTAGCATTAAAGGATAGATGTAAGAATTATTCATAGAAGGATCAAAGGTATAAGTGCACAAGAAGGGTCAAGTTCACTAAAAAGAAAAACTATTTGACCCAAGATGTCATGTCATCCTGGACCACCAAATTTTGAATTCTACCTAAAAGTGGGAAAAATACGTAGGACCATTGGTAGGGACATCAGTGGTCAGTTTAAATTTGAATTTCTAACTTCCAACTATGTTTAATGGAATAAAATGTGGGACATGATCTTTGATATCCTTAAAATAGTTGCTATAAATAGGAGACTAAGAAAACCATTTAGGGAGAGACAAAATAGAATATATAAATTCTATTGAGATTTATCCTAAATAAAGTAGTGAGAAAGGTAAGGACTAAAGAAGTTCTTAAGTATAGTTAGATAAGAAGTGTGTTGTAGGTTATCTAGTGCAACATCATTGCAAGATAATTAAGGTACTGGTCTAGCTCCTAGGATCAATATGTATTGTGTATGTTTAGATACTATATTTCAAATTTTCTTTCTAGTATATGAGTCTTGAACTTGTTTACCTAATAAGAAACCTAATTTTCTTGGGATGAAATTTATTAAGTGGGACCTTGACCCTTAGCATTGCATTAGTCTAGTATCAAAATAGGTTTTGAACCATGTTGATTTTGGAAGGATTACTTAAAAATGATTTTAAGCAGAGGACATATAATAGTAGTGCATGAATCTAGAAGTGAAGATAATACTAAGAAGAGATATTGGAAAATGAATGTTAGTTTTTGGAATGGTAGGTTGACTGAAGGAAGTTATAAATTATTTTTGTGTCATACAAACATGATTGGATATTATTGAGGAAGACCACCATAAAGGGTTCATTCTAAGAAATGATGAGAGTAAAAATGAGGGACAAGGGGAGTTTACAAGAGAAGTTGAAGGCACTATGGGTGAAACTAGAGAAAATGTTGGAAAATATAATTAAACTAGTGAAAAGAGGCTCTTGAGAGGTATATCATGCATTAAGAATGGTGTAAATATGTATGTTATTTATTACTTGTGAATTATAAACCCAGAATAATTGGTTGACTAGATCAATGATATGGAAGAGTACTTTTAATATGAGGATATCACCAACCCTAAACACATTAACATGGCATATACAAAGTTGAAATGATATGCATAGTTATGGTGGAAGGAGTTATAGAATGAATGATGCTAAAGAGGTGAAGATAAGATAAGTGATTGGCACATAATGGTCACTAAGTTGAGAGAAAATTTCTTTCCATGAGCTTATCATATGGATTATTTTATAAAGATATAAAGCTTAAGGCAAAAGGAAATGTCATTAAATATTAAATTGAGGAGTTTTATCATATTAACATTAGATTTGGTCATCACAAGTTAAACAAAAATTGAGTCACATGCTACCTTATCAGGTTGTACATTGGAATAGAGGAGGAGTTGAACTTATTACAGATTTAAAACATCAAAAAGGCGTATTAGTTGGCACTCAAAGCAGAGGATAATTTTTATTTCAAGTAATAAAATAGCATGTGTGGAAGAGGAAGGACAACAAGAAAAAAAAGAGAAGTTTCTTGGAGAAACCCAATGGGATATAGTGTAGAAACTATTTTGACAAGTGACACACCTTTTAAATATTAGATTAGGGGTATAAACACCTATTCAAGTGAAGAGTTACTCATGAAAGAGGTATATATGGACAAGGAATAGGAATAATCTTCTCAAGTATGTGCTTCAAGTTCAGAAAACCATGACACTAAGATTTTTAATGCCCATAATCCCAATGTAAGGGAAGTAAGCACACATGTTGTAGGATATAATTTTGTTAGGTCTAGTTGAGCATCCTAAATAACTTGAGCATGAATACTTATTGGTATTTAAAATAATCCTATTAAATACCCTAAATGAAAAAAAGGAGTAGACATAGAGGAATAATTTATCTTGAAAAATATGCAAAATGAGAGATAAGTGTTATACATTGATAGTAGATAGTGGTAGCAAGGATAATCTAGTCTCTGCCAAGATGGTTTAGGTTCTTGGTCTTGAAGAGAGTATCAAATCTAAACACATAGAGAGTTTCATGATTGCATAAGATTCAATAAGTTGTCATCCAAGAGAAACATTTGGTAAATTTTAAATTAGGTCCTTATCAAGATGAAGTATGGTTTGATGTAATGCCCATGAATGTATCTCTTGTATTATTTTGAAGGCCTTGGTAGTATGATCAAAAGTTATTACATAATGGGTGTTCAAATACATCTCACTTGGAGAAGGATGGTCATAAGTTCACCTTGATCTCTAAGATAAAATATGGCATAACAATGTGTACGCAATAGTACTAATGGTGCCAAGAAAGGAATTTATGAGATAAATGTGAGAAGGGGAGTGTTAGGCAATAATACCCAAAAGGGTATGATAGGATGGTTAACATAATGTAAAGGAGATTATGTAGTGCAAAGTAATGGAATTATTGTACAAGTTCACCAATATTGTGTTGAGCATTCTATAGATCAAGTTACTATTGGTAAGGAACATTAGCCATTATATGTATATGATTATAGGAGCTAACTCACCAAACAAAATTACACATAGGATGAAACCTATGGAGAATAAGGAAGTGTAGTATAAAATGCAATAATTATTGAAGAAAGTACTAAAAAGAGAAATTTTTATCCCATGTTAATGACACCAAAAAGGGATGGATACAAGCACATGTCCACATATTTAAGCACCATAAAAATATAACAATCAAGTATAGATTTTCATTACCATAAATGGATGGTATAATGGACTACCTAAGTAGCACAAGTTATTTTAATAAGATTGATTTGAGAGTGGATACCACCAAATTAGAATATGTGAAGGAGATGAATGGAAAATTACATTCAAAATAAAGGAAGGAGTTTATGAGTGGTTGGTCATGCCATTTGGGATGACTAACACACCCAATAACCTTTATGAGATTGATGAATTAAGTGTTAAAGCCATTCCTAGGTAATTTTATCATCATCTATTTGGATGAAACTTTGGTATTCAGTAAAACAAAATAAGAAAAAAAAATGGCACATCATAGGAGTGTGTTAGAAAGGTTATGCATGGAAAAGTTGTTGATTAATGAAAATAAATATAGATTTATAATAAATAATTGGTATATTTGGGTTTTTTCATCTCCAATGAAGTATTGAATATGAACCATGAGAAGGTATGGGTGATAGTAGAATGGCCATTTCTAATGAGTGCATTGAGGAGTGAAGTTTTCATGGTTTAGTAAGATTATATAGGAAGTTCACCAAGAACTTGATTGGGGTATGTGCATCAATCATATAGACATTTCATGGAGATCAGAAGACATTTTTTTTGAATAAGGAGGAAGAGTGTAGTTTTCAACATCTAAAACATAAGGTGATAGAGCAATAAATATTTATGCTACCATATTTTAGTAAAGTTTTTCAAGTTGATTATGATGTGAGTGGAACAAAATAGGATAATTTTTGAGCCAAGATGGAAGGTCCATATCCTATTTTATTGATATTATAACTTATTCCAAATGTAAATATTCATCGTATGACTGAGAATTATAGACCATAGTGTAAATGTTGAAGAAGTGGAGGCACTAATTATTCCTAAAAGAATTTATGTTGTAAGCTAATAACCAAGAATTGTAGTTTATCAACATCCAAGAAACATTGAATCAAAGACACATGAAATGGGTGGAATACCTATATAAATAAACCTTTCAAATGGATCATAAAAATGGGAATTCTAAAAAGGTATCTGATGCATTGAGTTTGAGAGCACTGATAATTCAATAAATTAGGGTTGAGGTGTTAGGGTTTTACCCTAAATTAATTATATGTTGATGATGATTATTTTTAGGCAACATGGAGAGTGTGAACTAATATAAAAAGTATAGACTAAATGCCATGGTTATACTATGTGATCCAAGAGGAAATGTTATTTTGAGGTTCACAATTATGTATCCCAAAAAGATTAATGCATAAGAACATGAGCAAGGAAAAACATAGTGGAGGATTAGGTTCACTTTGGAGGTGATAAGATGTTGGTGATATTACTTTAACATTATTACTATCCAAATATGGGCACATATGTATGTGCATATATACAAAGTATTTTACCAGTTGATGAAGGGGAGAAACTGGAACATGATTTTGAATCAACCCTTAACAATCTTGGATATACCATGGCAAGATATTAGCATGGATTTTGTACTTTGATTGGATAGGACATAGAGGGGCCATTATTATATTTTTGTTGTAGTGGATTAATTTTACAATATGGTGCACTTCATTACATTCAAAGAGACTAGTAATGCTATGAATATCAATAATTTATTTATCAGAGGTGGTGAGGATGAATGGATTATTCCATAACAAAGTATTTTATTATGATACTAGGTTCATGGGCCATTTATAAGTTGGGAATAAGATTGAATTATAGTTCAAAATACCATCCATAAACTAATGAATAGATAAAGGCTATTAATAGGAGCCTAGGATATTTATTGATATATGGTAGGAGATAAGGCAATACAATGGGATATGGTATTATCACAAGCCGCCTTTGCATATAATAATTTTGTCAACCGAAGTAGGAGAAGGATACCTTTCCAAATTTTTATGGAGTTATCCTGATAGTGGTCTCCAAATTAAGGTAAATTAATAAAGCACATGCACGAATCACATAAGTATAGGACTATGCTAAAGACATGGGGGAAATATATGAATAAGTAAATCAAAGGCTAGATAAGACCAATTAGGGTTACAACTAGAGCATGAACAAGAAGTTTAGAAGAAAGTAATTCAAAGAGGGAGACCTATTCTCACACATTTTCATAATGAAAAGTTTCCATGAGGAAACTATAATAAGTTAAAGTTTAATAAAATAGGATTATGTAAGGTGGTATGTATGTTTTCTTTGAATGCATATGAGATTGAGCTACTGTAATGGATAGATATATCACCAATATTCAATGTCTTAAACTTGTATTATTTTCATCAAGCATAAGAAGAAGATGAGGAGGAAAAGAAGAGCACACAATTCCCATATTAGAGAGCATAAATTCTTGATAAATAAAGGGATGAAATAGAAGATATATTAGATTCTAAGGTTGTTGATCAACATTCTATATAGATCATTATATCTCATATAAATTATCCATATGTGTTGCCTCTTAGTTATATATTTCATTACATTAAATAGTTAAGGTCTCATCTAAGTAGGAAATGAGTACAATTATCTTTTGTTTTTATGTGATACATTGTTGATTCACTATCTTGTTATTTGTGTATAATTTTGCATACATAGATACATATATATGGTGGAATTGTTTTGATAAGTCATCAATAATTTTGGCAACACCTTTTGGGTAACAATTGTGAAGACTCATCATAGAACACAATGAGCTACAAAGATCCTTAGTCAAGCTCCGAAGATATGCATAAGTAACTCCAAAAATACTCTATCAAACTACAAAGATGTTATGTTGACGCTTTGTAGATCCACCTAATAATTTCTAAAGATGTTTCAATGAAGCTATGAAGACCTATCTAGCCATTCTTTAAAGATGCCTAGTCGTGCTCTAAAGATGCCCAGTTGTACTCTATAGATTAATATAGTAACTCTAAAGATATTTACTATACATATATAGATTTTCCCTCTTTAGACAACTTATTTTAGACATTAATATTCATAGTGATATTCTAAAATTATCTAAATATAAATGTATGTCTATTTTGTAAATCTAGACATAATCTCTTCAGATATATGCTAGTTATACTTGGTCTATTATTAGTTGAATCAATTCCAACACATCCTATAAGTGTGGGATCTTATTCATATATATTCTATTTATAATAAGAATTTTTTTTTGTTTATATTTATATATTTTGTACTTTGAGAATGGTTGTTGAGATGTGATTTAAATACATGTCTCCTCATTCTAAGGTCATAGAGTGTAAAGAAAATCAGGAAACATTCAAGTGTAATTTTTTAATAGAATTCATAGCATCTGTATATGTTCCTTTTTATAATGAATTAATAATAAAGTACAATATTCTATTCCACTATTAATTTAAATTTAATCCTATTTTAAAGAAAGAGGAAGGGCCCACTTACCTCTGAATATCAAGACAATTGGTATTTCTAGTTTAAAACTGTATTTCTTTAGATACATATATATTTCATTTTAAAGCAAGTGTGATTTCCCTTTTAATGCAAAGTGTGTTTATTTTAATGCAAGTGTGATTTCATTAAATGAAAATTTTATTTTAGTTCAATGCAAGTAAGTTTCCTTTATGCAAAGTGTTTCTTTCAATTATCATAATATTAAAGTTAATAGGAAAGTTTGTTGACTAAATAACTCCTCTCCATATTCAAAATCTATCAGGAAGAAATCTAGGTGATAATAGGAAATCAACATTCTCACATTCTAAAATACAACATTGTCCTACCCAGTTGGGCAAGTTGAGTAAGGACATTGTAGTGTCTTATTCCATATGTTTAAGTTCTAGATGTTGATGGTGTGAACCGAAGAATCCTTTTAACAAGGAATGACATAGGGGATACTAAATTATCAAAACTTTATACATTTACCTTTTCTACAACTTAAGATTAAAATATTTTTTGCTACCCTTAAGATTTAGACATCAACATCAGAGTAAACACCCCCATAAATAATGAACTATTAACTCAAATATCCAACATCTCATTGCATATAGCTTTGGACACTGGCCCTAGTAGAAATGACACCAATCCATTGATTTGTTAAATCAAAGGTATAACAATAATCTATCATTTTTGGAACTATTATTGGGGTCTCTTAATCATTATTTAATAAGTGTTAGTGAGATCTTATATTAGAGTTATATAGGGGAAATTCAAAAACATTCATATACGCCAAAAACACAAAAATAATCAATGACTCCTTAGATTTATGAACTACCTAAGAGATTCTCAAAGATGGTTTATGTCTAAAGACTCACACATAAAACTAGAAGAAGAGAGGATTCTATCATTTTTGGAAATATTAGGAAGTGAAAGAAAGGTAATTGAAATCTATATACAATTTTTTATTTATTCCTCTCTTAAAAAAGCTTCATCCTCATAAACAAATCCTATAAGAAGAATTCTATTTAGGTCATCTTATCCCATAGGAAGAATTGATCATGAGGATCCCCTTTATGGAAAAGTTGTATTTGATCCACAAGCTCTACAAGAAGAATATCTAATCACCAACAAAAATTCTCCTCTTGAGATAGTAGACCGAGAACCCAAGAAGAAAACTTGAATTGGATTGATAAAAAAAGTTGGGAATAAAATATGGGAGATGATCATGCACATGTAGAAAACCCTGATAAGCAGTCTCAATAGGACATAACTTTTTCCTATCTAATCAGCTATTAGTGTAGTTCTTTTTCCCATTGGGTTTTGGCTACACGGTTGTATTATATTACTTAGGAATCTATAGGTCATATTGTTTAATTAGAAATATTACTACCATATTTACTAGAATGTGTGGTATATTTCCCTCTCCAACCTATATATACACCTCTTTCCCTTTGTATTCATTATTTAGCATTTACTAGGCCAAAGACCTATTGTTCTTTTGTGTATTGTGGATTGTTTGAGATACTCAATTATGAGCTATGATATCTTTGAGAGATGTGAACTTTGAGATTTTGTATAAATAATTCATCTCCATTCTTGAATCAAATCTCTTTGTAAAATATTCTCGCTTGATGGTTTCAATTTCTTTTTAGTTGTGTGATGTGTGCTTGCTTGAATTGCATGATCACTTCACCATGGCCATTCATTGATATGGAGATCCTGACAAATTATTTTATCATCTTGGGTCCTGATGATAGAACCTCCATGAAAAATATCTCACCATATATTTTACCTACTTTTAGAGGTAAAGCCTCAAAGGATCCAAATTAGTTCCTCTTTGAATTTCAAGTTCTTTTCCAAACATATGACTATGTCACTGCCAATCAAAAGTTGAAGTTATTCCCACA
This sequence comes from Torreya grandis, assembly GCA_037957365.1. Taxonomy (NCBI): domain Eukaryota; kingdom Viridiplantae; phylum Streptophyta; class Pinopsida; order Cupressales; family Taxaceae; genus Torreya; species Torreya grandis. Next base: position 1,699,341 of record JARHVA010002866.1, read on the forward strand.
TACACTTAAGGACATAGCCAAGAGATGATTCATGTGACTTGATGGTAATTTTATAAGTACTTGGGAAGAAATGGAAACTATGTTTCTTGATAAATATTATGATTATTAAAGAGTCAAAGAACTAAAATAAATTTTGTCAAGATAAAATAAATGAAGATGAAACCTTAGAAGATTACCTTGATAGATTTATATTTTCCCATAAATAGATTTGTTACCAACTCATAGAGGAGGTCATCAATATAGTCTTTATTAAATTCCTAGATGATGATGTATGTGATGCTTTGAACCTAATGAGAAAGGGTGGCATTGATAAGTTAACCTTTCATTAGATTTAAACATTAAGTACTAACTATTCTAAGACAAGACCTAGCATAAGGAAATCATAGTTAGGAAAATCACTTGAAGTTGGCCAACTAATGGAAGAATTTGATAATTTCAAAATAGATATTCTAGTATAATTAAGAACCACATTAGATGATCTCAAAGCAAAGGCCAATGCCACCAACACTAAATAATTTTCAATATATTATCCTAGATGTAGGCTTAAACATGTATTAAAAGATTGTCCTTTAGATAAAATAGAGGTATGTGGTATTTATGACCTAGACCATGACACCAAGAACTAAAATCATGTTGCTACCATGAAAAACTAGGTAAAATAATTAGTACATGTAGTTGAGGAAGTGAACATTATCCAGAGATAAGGAAACCAGTACTCCCAACCTTAAATTCAATTTAGTCCAAGATATTTTCCCAATCCATATATGACACCATGGGTTGGATAAGTCACACCATAAATGTGGAGACCACAACCACAACCATAACTATGGAGTACTTAGGAATGGATCCCATAGATGTGGGGGATGCCTCAAAATCCTTCACAACCTTTAACATAACAATAAAACCAACAACCACATTTGATACAACAGTCACCACCTCAATGGCTAAATCAACAATAGTCTCATAATCAAATGTAGAGAAGGTTTCCTCCATAGCAGGATTTGATACCTTCACAACCTTAGCCACCATCAATTGAGTAGCAAGTTAACCAACCATAGTTACCTACCCAACCAATGGAAAATCCTAAGAGTAGGCAAAATAATCCTCTTTATGGAGTTCACTAACAAATTAGTTTTGGAAGTAGTTCATTTGAGTGTAATAATGTTTAGTTTAGGTTAAGAAAGGTAGTATGATATTCACCCATTACCATAAATAAAATGAATAGTGATGAAAACAATCTTGAGTCACCTATAGTTTAAGAACAAACTGAAGACAAGGTATAAGCCACCACAACCACAATTCAAGATCCCCTTGTTGTTTTATTTCTTGAGAGACTTAAGGAAGAAAAACCTAGGGAGGGTTCTGAATTGATGCAAGGATTAAGAAAGATGAAGATAAAAATTCAATTGTTAAGATATATTAAGGATATTCCTAAATTGAATCAAATAATTAAAGGATTGTGCATCAAAGTACTAGGTAAAAAGAAATAATATCCTAAAATAATTTAGGTAACTAGCAAAATTACTAATTTACTAGAAGGAAACATACTTGTTCCCAAATATGGATACCCTAACAGTCCTATGATGACTATGAAAATTGGGAATAAGTCCATACCAAATGTGTTTATATATTTGGGTGTTTCCATCAACATAACAACTATCAAAATAATAGAATATTTATCCTTCATATAGATTAACCTACCACTAAAATTTTGCAAATGGCAGTTCAATCCACTACTGTGCCTGAAAGAACCATAGAAAACATTCCAATCACCATAGAATATTTGGAATACCCTATAAATATCATGATCCTTCAACCTAACCCAAGAAGGTAGGGTATCTAATTATTCTTGGAAGACCTTGGTTAGCTACAATTGTAACACTAATTGATTGTAGATTTTGTAATATGGCCATTTATAATGGAATACATGCCAAACAAATCTCCCTTTATCCTCTTAATAGACCTTTAATGAATCATTTTAAACATGGTTGGATCAACCTAAAAAAAATTAGAATAATATATCTTCCTTAGCCATGGTTACTATAATATAACATGTTTGAGAATTTGAGGAATAGATAATAGAAGATCTTGAAAAAGACAACCTAACTCCAAAGTCTGACAGCCTAGCTTCGAAGTCAAATAGCCTAAATCCAAAGTCTTAAAGGCTATATCTGAAGATTGATAGCTTACTCTGAAGATGATCAATTGTGAATGAAAAGAATTTAGCTTCACTACTGAGAAACAAAAAAATGTTGTAAGTCTCCCAAACATGTTATCTGGTCCACAATATATCCAATAAGCCATAGTTGACTAGGATCAAGACAGGTAAAATTCATTTTTAAATGGTTTTCCTTGTAAACTGACCAATATGCTCTCCAAAAGTGAAAATTTTTATAAGGATGTGTCTACATTTCACATGATGCTACCACATCTATGTCCATTTAATGTTTTTATGAGTGAATATAAGTAGGTAGATTCCATCATTTTAGGTACTAAATAAATTGTAATCTATCCCAATAAATTGTTGAATATCAACAACTAGTTAACTAACCAAAAAGAAAGTAAAGTGTTTGATGTATAGGTAAAACACATGAAATCCTTTTCTTGGGATTATAGTGATATGAAAGGAATACATACTAGCATATTTACCCATCAAATTTATACCAAAGATGTTAGACTAGTTAGACAATCACAATGGAGGATTAACCTAACCTTGAAATAAATCGTAAAGATAGAGATAAAAAACTATTAGAATTTGGTTTCATTTACCCCATATCTGATAGTCAATGGGTTTCACCTCTAGTAATTGTACCTAATAAGAATGAGAAATGGAGAGTTTATGTAGATTATAGAGAATTGAATAATGCCACTATGAGAGATTACTTTCTTTTGCCTTTTATTGATCAAGTTTTGGATAACTTGATAGGAAAGTAGTACTTTTATTTATTAAATGGGTTAAATGGATAAAATAAAATAAAAATAGCTCCTAAATATCAAGATAAAACTACAAATACCTTCCCCTGGGGAACATTTGCTTATATAATCCTTCCTTTTGGATTGTGTAATGAACTTGCTACCTTTTAGAGAGTAGTGTTAGCCATATTTTATGATATTACAAATTATTATGTGGAATTACACTTGGATGACTTAAATATGCATGAAAACACATTTGATGAATCCTTGAGAAATTTAGATAAATTTCTCACTAGATGTGAAGAACACCAAGTATCCATGAGTCATGAAAAGTGTGTAATAATGGTTGATGAAGGGATAGTCCTAGGACATCATATCTATTCTCAAGGAATAGAAGTGGATTCCAAGAATATTGAGGTAATTTTTAGTCTCCTCATTCATTAAACACAAATATATGTCAAATTATTTTTTGGTAATATAAGATATTATAGAATACTTTAGCAAAATAGCTTCACCTATGTTTTCCTAGCTAACAAAAGATAGTAAATTTGTATGGAATGATAAGTGTCAAGAAGATTTTGAAACATTAAAAAACAAACTTATGAATATTCTAATTTTTAAAGGACTTAATTAGGAACAACCTTTTCATATTTATATTGATGCTTCTAATAATGCACTAGGGGTAGTTTTAGGAAAAAGAGATGAGGAATGAAAATTATATGCCATTTATTATATTAGTAAGAATCTTACTCCCATAGAGAAAAAATACACTACACAAAAAAATACTTATTGTTGTTTATGCCATAAATAAGTTTAGACATTATATTATTGGTTATTAGATATTTATTTATATATATCATTTAGCTATTAAGTACTTAATGAATAAACTAGTAGTAGGTGGTAAAATTATTAGATGGCTACTTGTGTTGTAACAATTTGACATTACCATTATAGACAAACATGGAAAGTATAATGTTGTTGTTGAATTTTTGTGTAGATTGATCACTATAGGTGAAGATGAACCTATGGAGTATTTTTTTCTAGATGAAAAACTATCTTCTATATCTACATACACCCCATGGTTTACAGACATAGAAAATTTCTTGGAAATAGGGAAGTTTCCTCATTCCTTTACTTCTACAAAAATAAAATGTTTGATTAGAACTAGTTATCTTTTCAAATGGCTTAAAGGTATGTTATTTAAAACTAGACCTAATCATGTACTTTATAGGTGTGTTAGAGAAGATGAAGTATTTGACATCATAAGAGCATGCCATAGTGAACCAAGAGGAGGACATTATTCATCAAAAAGGACCATTCATAATATTTTTAGTGTAGATTATTATTGGTCATCTCTTCATAAGACTATAAAAAGGTTTGTATGGCAATGTGATCCTTGCCAAAGGATGGGTAATCTTAGTCTATCCTCATAAATGCCGCTCCATCCTCAAATAGTCTTAGAACCATTTGGAAATGGGGTTTGGATTTTTTAGACTAATTAACCCACCATCTCAAGGAAAAGAGAATTTATTAGTATGCACTAATTATGTTCTTAAGTGGGATAAAGTGTAGGCACTCACCTTTGATCGGGAGGAAATAGTTGTTGATTTCCTATATCATAGGATCATGATGAGATTTGAAGCTCTTAGATCTATTATTTCTGATCAAGGGCCCCAATTCATGTCTAACACGATAAAGGATTTTACATAATTTTAACAAATCAATCAATCAAAAATACTCACCATATCACCCCTAGGCTAATGGGAAAGTAGAGGTCACCAATCAAGATATTAAATTTTTTTGATCAAAATAATGAATAGTAGCAAGAAATATTGGGTAGATAGTGTACCTAAAGCAATTTAGGAATATAATAAAACATGGAAGACTAATACATGATTCTCTCCATATGAATTTTTGTTTGGAAAGAAACCTTTATTGCCAATAGAGTTTGAACTACAGACATTGAAGACAATAATTGATATGGGAGTTAATCTTGATGAATCAAAAAAGGAAATAATAATGCAATTGAATGGGTTGGATGAACTAAAAATGGATGCACTCACTCAAACTAGCATGATCCAGAATCAACAAAAATAGTGGCATAATTCTCATATCAGAGAAAAATAGTTTCAAGAAAGTGATTGGGCACTTCTTTTTAATTCTAAATTCTAGCATTTCAAAGGTAAGCTCAAGACAAGATGGTTGGGGTTATACCTGATCAAAACTATCAAAATAATGGATTTATCCAACTTAAACCAGTTGATGGTGACCAAGGGATATTTTTGGTCAATGGTCATAAACTTAAAGTGTATAGGACACCTCTCAATAGGGTAGAATTTATTAAACATAATCAATACCAATTTGACCTTATGGAAGAACTTGGTTCTTCCACCAAGGCTGAATACTCTTTGTAACAAATAGCCTAGAAGGGGGAGTGATGAAAAATAGAAAATGATGAGTCTTCTCCCTTTAAAAATTATATATATATATATATATATATATATATATATATATATATATATATATATATATATATATATATATATATATAATAAAAAAGTATAAAAAATAAAAATAAAAAAACCACTAAAAAGTGAAAACCAAAAATGACACTTTTTAGATGAAACTTTGGCAATAAACATGAACTATTGTCTTGTTAGATAAATTATCTTCTCAAAATTGTTTATCCTTGTAGGACACATGGTACCTTTAGGAGATAAGCATCGATCCTTAAAAAATAAGTAAAGTTTTACTTCCTTCCCAATAGGTTAGGCATTTTTTGTTTTATATTCTACATGTATGACCATTAGGTTGATAACACTTCTAAATATGAATAATTTCCTTTAACGCCACTTAGATGTGACTGAAGTTGATAATATTTCCTAATTTCAAGACTTGATGTGGGGTTATTCCAAAGACTTTTTCAAAAGATAATTACTAATGTAGAAATAATGGAAAATATCATTTCAAATGATGCTAAGTATGATCTCTCATGCCATGTAATTGACGTTGACCCTAAAAGTACTCCCTCATTAAAACTTTGCTTGTTTCAAAGTGCTTGGCCATCATCTTTGATATAATTTTATGGTAATTCTTATAAATTACACATGTACCAGCCTTTTATCCTTTTGTTTTTATTCATTTCCACATCATGTCCCAACTTCCTTGCCTTCCTCATTACTCTATATGATTTTAAACTCAATTTTGCATTGTGTAAGCAAGTTTTTGAGAATACTGTGGACCATAGTTAGTAAAAAATATTTTAAAATATGAATCTATTAGGGTTATTTTTGAAATATTAGAATGGATCGATTTCTTGAATAAATTCTAGGGTTTTTATGAGAACTTTATTCAAGAGTTTTTAGAAAAAATTGATGATCATTCTATAATCTAGGGTGAACATATTCCTATTGATTACTTTGTTATCAGTGAACTTTAAAGTATTCTTGAAGAAGGCATGGTTTTTACTAACAAATTGATTATTTTTTATCTGATTCAAACAGTCATTGATGGTAATGAACCCCATCCTAAGTTGGCCAAGACTCCACAAGGCATTGCCAAAGGGATCACTCAGGATAGTCTTCCACATCCATGGCATAATATAGCATATTGGATCATGAAATACCTCACTTGTGATGGATAGTTCAATATGGTTGGTGGTGACAATATGTGACTTCTCATTCATCTAAATAAATGAGCTACTAAACCTAAGTGCTAGGTAAACTTGCCTTCTTATCTTCACCATGTTATCCATCAGGTAGCTAAGAAATTGAAAAGGGGCATTGAGTCAATTAAACATCATGGTTTAATTCATATCATATATTAACACCATTTACTAAAGAAACCAAAGGGTAAGAAATCTTGGTCTTCATTTATTTAAAATTCACTCAAAATTCTTGGTAAGAAATTGTAACATCCCATTTCTCCTCTCGTGACAACACGAATTAAGGAAGGTCCATCTTTGACACTTACATCTCCAAATATGTTTTGAAAGAGGTCAAAAAGGAAAATGAGGTGACAAAAAACCCTACCCCATCTGATAAACCCTGATGAATTTTTCGATTGATTCTTTAAGAAGAAGAAGAAGGTGAGGTACAAGTAACTAAAATTTTGGGTCGTTTAAGCTTTACTTATCCCATAGAAGTTATAGATGTTAAGGAGATAGTTGAAGAAACACAAAACCCTACACAAGAGATTGCACCTAAATAATAAATACCCTTACCTTCCATATTTGACAAGGGTAAAGATAAACTTATGGAATAATCTTCATATTCTCCTCAATATTTCCATAAAAACAAATATTTGTAGTATGTTATGAACCTATCATGACATGAAGAAACTATTTGGAAACAATAAGCAAAGATGGATTTTATTAGATTAACCTTGAAAGGTAAAGACCAAACCATTTATAGTTTAGAAAATCAATATGAAGATTTTATTTCCTAGGTTCGAGCATAGGTAGTGATTATAATAGTAGTTAATGTTAAACAAACTAGAATTCATAATCAATTATTCTAACAATCTCATGAACTTAGCACTTTAAAAAATTCCATTACAATTAAGGATACTTAGATTGATAATATACAACACTCTATTGATAGTAAATATGCTTATATTGATAATCTACAACACTCTTTTTCTATTAAGGATGCACTTCTTGGTTAATGAAACACTTACATATAGGAGTTGATAACTCAGAATACTGAGTTACAAGCTATAATATAGGCTATGTAAATATAAATAAGGGAGATATTTGTATATACTGAAGAAATCACAATAGCTATTTCTCCTTTTCCTCTACCCCTGCATGCGGTTATTTCAATTTTGAAGAAAGTTTAGAACAAGATTCAAAATTTAAAAGTAGAGAATGCCAGAACCAAAATAGAGTCTCAACAATAGTTGCAGCAGGCTTAGACTTCTATTCAAATTATTTGTGAAATTGTGGAGAAATTATTATCCTAAGAAAAACCTTCTTCTATGTATGTTTTATTTCTTCATGAACATTTTTATAAGTGGAAAATTCAATTGATTTCTCTGGGTTTCCCCCATGTCATTGAAGATGAACACATGTTCATGGATATCTTTATACAAGGTAATAAAAAAAGATAAGATCAAATTTATGAGTTTCATCTTTGTAACATGTTATTGAGACACTAATCTAGATTTTTAATTAACTTGTTTTTGGGAGAAACATAATTACATGCTTTAATTTCCACTATGAGAAATCAAACTACTTTGGAGCAAGCACATAATCAATTATTGGAACTCCAAAATACTATAGGCTTATGTATAAGACCCTAGTTTCTATAAGCTCATAAACTTATTGCTACCTTATAGCCTTTGTATCACATGTTTATGAAAGACAAAGTATCATGAGTTGTTAAGAGAATATGTAGTAGCCTTCTGAGATTTTGTCATCCAACATTCCTCCATCTCTATCACAATAAGTATGGATAGATGGGATACTTTGCATATTTCCTTAAAATGTAGTGAAGTCATGATTCTCACTACCATTAGTTGGAATTTTTGAAGAGCTAGGGTACTTGCTAGTATCACTCATCTCCTAGAAGAAGGGTCAAATGTTTAGATTGGTATGAGATTTAGGTCACCTAATCTTATTTGTTCCATGTCTCCTTGGTATAATTAGCATAATTATTTAGAAGTAGAATTTCAAGCATGGTTACACACTATGGTAAGAGATTTGGGGTTTCTACCTAGAAATCATTATGATTGGGGACATCATTTTCAAATTTATGATCTTAACCAATGGTTGGGATTAGGACTCCTGGATTAAAGAATAGTTCTCCCCTAGTTTACAAGAGGACTTGAAAAAGGTAAAGTGTTAGGGAAAAATGATGAGCATTATATATATCTCATATAAACTATCCATAAGTGTTGCCTTGTAGTTATATATTGCATTATATTTAATAGTTAAGGTCTCATCTAAGTAGGAAATGAGTGCAATTGTATTTTGTTTGTATATGATACATTGTTGATTATATATATTATTATTTGTGTATAAATTGGATGAAATGAGTAAAATTTTACATACAAAGATACATCTCTATGGTGGGATTGTTTTGATAATTCATCAATAGTTTTGACAACAAATTTTTGGTAATAGTTTTGAAGACTCAACATGGAACCCAGTGAGCTATGAAGATCCTTAGTCAAGCTCTAAAGATATGCATAAGCAACTTTGAAGATGCTCCATCGAGCTACAAAGATGTTCTATTGAAGCTTTGAATATCCACTTAAGTATTTTCAAATATGTTCTGACAAAGATCCAAAGACCTATCTAGCCATGCTCTAAATATGCCTAGCCACACTCTAAAGATGCCCAACTATAATCTATAGATTAATATAAAAACTCAAAAGATATGTTAGGATGTGGAGCTAAAAGCTTCAACTGGTGCAAACAGGGAGGAGGTTGCTGAGTTCCAGGGAGACTGGCATTGGCAGAGTGCAGTGCACAAGGCAACCGACGACGGCAGGATGGACAGGAAGGAAACTGACATCAGCAGGATGTCAGCCGACGTCGGTCACCTCTAGGCAGATAGGGACTGATGTCGGTCACCTGTGGCAGTTCTAGAACTGCTTGTTCCACAGATAGTTAGTTTGTTGAACCGAGTGTTTGCATGTAAAGGCTATTTTTGGTCTTGAGTTGCATGTCTAATTATTGTAATTAGGATAGTCTAATTATTGTATGCATGAGATCTATATAATAGACTCATAGGCTATAGTGTAAACTCATAGCTAGAGAGTAAGAGAGCAATAAGCTCCTTCTGAGAGAAGAGAGCAATGGTGTGTTCCTCTTAGTGCCACCGTACCAAGGTGGGTACTGGTTTGGAGAATCAACAGGGTTATTCATATTTGTATGATCTTAGTCAGCAGGATAGCATGGCTTCTTTTGGAGATCTATAATGTTGAGTAAGGTCTAGTGATTTGCAGGTAGCAGTAGAGAGCAGGAGATCTACTTGGAGTACGGTTGTGTACTTGACGTACTGGCAGTGTGTTACTGACTGGTTGGAGAGGTGAACATCAATTCTATATTGGAGTTGATTGTTGGGACCAAGAGAGAGAGGTAAGAAGGTCTTGAGGTGTGGTGAACCTTTGAGGTGGAGGAAGAAGTGGCATCTTCCTTATTGTATATTCTTCTGAGTGATTATTAATACAATTGTGTATTGTCTCTCAATTCCTGTGTTGTTTCATATTTCTAGTTACTTATTGATTTTGGTTAAATTCCATGTTTAATTGCTAATATAAGAAGTAGTCATATGTGCTCTATTGTTGGAGCAAGATCCTGACACGTGGTATCATAGCATGTTTATTGTTCTAGGTTCTTGACAATTGGTATCAGAGCTTTTGGTTGGGTTGACTAACAGGTGGTTTAGATCTGGTAGTGTTTTTGATTATAGGTCACTCACAGGGGTTTCAGATTGAGTGGGAGTATAGAATTGGTAGAAGATAGTAAGCTATGAATGGAGAAAATAAATAGCACAAATGGTCTGATTGATGGAAAGAAAGAGCAGGTAAAAGGAGATTGTTGGTCGATAGAAGATCAGCGTGTAGAAGCAGATGTTGCAGGTGATGTTGCACAGGTTGCTCTGGATAAAGTAGAATCTTTGTTTACAGATTCTTTTGCCTCTTTCCATGCAGCCCAAAATAGAGCATCTTTTCATGGGTATGTCTTTGGAGACTTTGGAGAGATTTATTTAGGGGTTGGAGAGCCTTGTCAGATTATTGACAAAGGGGAAGTGAAGCTGAAATTGTAGACAGATGACACACAGTGGTTGAAGGAAGTCATACAGGTACCAGTCTTAGAGATGAGTCTAATTTCTTCAAGAAATTTGGGTGATGGGAGATGCACTGTAACTCTCACAGCAGATACACTTGAATTAGATGGTGGTAAGAAAGTAGGTATCTTTTATCTATCTACTTATATTGTTAATTCACCTTCTGTTGCAGAGATGTGGCTTCGTAGGCTTAGTCACATATGTAGAAGGAGAATGCAGGTTTTGAAGCAAAAGTCAGATGTCTTTGAGAAGCTAAAGAACTGAAAAGCCTTGGTTTTCATGGAGGAGATAACAGACAGAGATCAGGTGAGGAAACTGATTTATTCTGAGCAGGGCTGTGTTAATTTTAATAGGGTTTTGACCCAAAAGGAGCTCGCGGGTAAAATTTGTCACTCACAAGGAAAACACAGAAACTGACGTCGGTTAGAAAATCAATGTCGGCATCCTCATAGTGACTGATGTTGGCTATGTGCAGACTGACATTGGCAAAATAGGGATAGGTAAAAATTGGCATCGATCATGAGGACCGACGTCGGTGAGGAAGCAGTCGCAGGGAACTGACATCGATCGGGTGCAGGCTGGGAGATGGCCGAGATCGGTCACTGGAATGAATGTTGGGCAGACAGCAAGCTGCCAACAAGTCTCAAACGCTCATGTAGAGGTCAGAAATGGTAAGTGAACCTCATATTTGTTGTTCACCTTCTTTATTATTGCTTACTGATGGTTGAGAACTAGGAAGATGTATAGAGGCAATGTAGGTAGAATCTAGAAATAGTGGGAGCATGGCATGAATTCTTCAGAAGAGAACCAAGCAGGAGATTTGGTAGATTTGTCAGCTAAGAGAGAGCACTAGGAGAGGAGTGGATTCCCTTATTAGAGAAGAGAGTGAATGGATAAGTGAGACAGAAAGCCAAGGTACATGGTCTTGAGGTAGCTGCAGGACAGTGGTACATGTTTTTACAGGTGGATGACTAAGCATGGCTTTAGTCAATGTTAGTGTAACTATTGTGTTCTTTTCTTTACCAAGTGGATGATGAGTCATGACATCATCTTGTTATTGTATGTAGAGTGGTTGCTTATTGCAAGTTTACATATGCAGGGAGTTCTCTGAGCTGAGAGGTAAAGTTAGTTTTAGAGGTATGTTATGAATAATTTGGTAGCAACAAAATTCTTTAGCATAAGAGACATAAAGCATCACAGGGTGTGGTGGTTAGTCTTCAAGATTGATCTTGAAGAGGGATACAAGCTAGGGTACAAATTAGATAGTGTACAGTTATAGGTACAGTTGCAGCTATTTATTTCCAAGTGGGAGATTGTTAGGATGTGGAGCTAAAAGCTTCAACTGGTGCAAACAGGGAGGAGGTTGCTGAGTTCTAAGGAGACTGGCATTGGCAGAGTGCAGTGCATAAGGTAACCGATGATGGCAGGATGGATAGGAAGGAAACTGACATCGATAGGATGTCAGCCGACGTCGGTCACCTCCAGGCAGACAAGGACCGACGTGGGTCGCCTGTGGTAGTTCCAGAACTACTTGTTCCACAGACAGTTAGTTCGTTGAACCGAGTGTTTGCATGCAAAGGCTATTTTTGGTCTTGAGTTACGTGTCTAATTATTGTAATTAAGATAGTCTAATTATTGTATGCATGAGATCTATATAATAGACTCATAGGCTATAGTGTAAACTCGTAGCTAGAGAGTAAGAGAGCAATAAGCTCCTTCTGAGAGAAGAGAGCAATGGTGTGTTCCTCCTAGTGCCACAGTACCAAGGTGGGTACTAGTTTGGAGAATTAGCAGGGTTCTTCATATTTGTATGATCTTAGTCAACAAGATAGCATGGATTCTTTTGGAGACTACAATAGTGAGTAAGGTCTAGTGATTTGTAGGTAGCAGCAGAGAGCAGGAGATCTACTTGGAGTACAGTTGTGTACTTGACATACTGGCAGCATGTTACTGACTGGTTGGAGAGGTGAACATCAATTCTATATTGGAGTTGATTGTTGGGACCAAGAGAGAGAGGGAAGAAGGTCTTGAGGTGTGGCGAACCTTTGAGGTGGAGGAAGAAGTGGCATCTTCCTTATTGTATATTCTTTTGAGTGATTATTAATACAATTGTGTATTGTCTCTCAATTCCTATGTTGTTTCATATTTCTAGTTACTTATTGATTCTGGTTGAATTTCATGTTTAGTTGCTAATACAAGAAGTAATCATATGTGCTCTATTGTTGGAGCAAGATCCTGACACGTGGTATCAGAGCATGTTTATTGTTCTAGGTTCCTGACAAGATATATATTGTACATATATATATATTTTCCCTCTTTAGATATCTTTTTTTAGATATTACTATTCATAGTAATTGTATAAAATGATCCAGATATAAATGTATTTCTATTTTGTAAATCCAAGCATAATCTCTTTAAATATATATTAGTTATACTCAATCTATTATTAGTTGAATTAGTTTTACACCTCCTCTAAGAGTGTGATCTGATTCCTAGATCTTATATTTAGAATAATAAAATTTTTCTATTTAGATCACCAAATTTTATATTTTTAGAATATTCATTGAGATGTGCTTTAAATACATGTATCTTTCTCATTTTAGGTAATAGAGAGTAAAGAAAATTAGGAAACATTCAAGTGTAAATTTTTAGTAGAATTCATAGAATTTGTATATGTTACTTTTGATAATGAGTTATTAATAAATTAAAACATTTCATTCCAATACTAAGTTAAATTTGATCCTGTTTTGAGGAAGGAGCAAGGACCCACTTCTCTCCAAAGATCAGGACAATTGGAATTTCTAGTTGATAGTTTAAATTTGTATTTCTTTAGATATAAGTATATTTCATTTTAATGCAAGTGTGATTTCCCTTTTAATGCAAAGTGTGATTTATCTTTTAATGCAATGTGTGATTTCCATTTTAATTCAAAGTGTGTTTATTTTAATACAAGTGTGCTTTCATTAAATGCAAAATTTGTTTCAGTTCAATGCAAGTGAGTTTCCCTTTATGAAAAGTGTGTCTTTCAAATCCCATTAAAGTTAATAGGAAATTTTGTTGATTAAAAAGCTCATCTCCATAATCATAATCTGTTAGGAATTAGTCTATGTGACAATAGACAATCAACATTCTCACATTTTGAAATACATCACTATCCTACCCAGCTAGGCAAGTTGAGTGAGGACACTGTAGTGTCTTATGCCATATATTTAAGTTCTAGATGTTGATGGTGTTAACTGAATAATCCTTTTATAAAGGAATACCTTTTCTACAACTTAGGATTAGAACCTTGTTTGTTTCCCTTAGGATTTAGACATCAACATCAGAGTAAACACCCACCCAAACAATGAAATTTTAACTTAAATATCCAACATCTCATTGCATATAGCCTTGGACATCAGCGTTGGTATAAAATGATAGCAATCCTTTGATTGGTTAAATGAAATGTATAGTGACAACTTATTAGTTATAAAGTGCACACTCATAAAGGAGGATAAAATCAACTTGGTAAAACTGAGGAATTATACCATAGAATATGCTTCTTAGATTGACCTATCATAAGTAAGGTGATATGGTTATCATGTTTTAAGTATCAACTTGTGAGTTAGATCTCACATTTTAGTTATCAGGGTTGTCTGATGTAGGAGCATCCAGGGCATAACAACTATCTTACATCATTTTTAAAAAATGTGGTAGTCAACCACATTAAGTGAAGTATAGTGTCCAATATGTTTGATCAAGGATAAAATCATGCATAAAACCTTATATTCTAGTGTACAAGGATATTTGGATTAATCATATGCATAAGGGTTGAAGGCATAAGTGCGTAGGAAGGTTCAATTTCTCTAAACAAAAACATTGTTTGAAGTACAAGGATATTTGGATTAATCATATGCATAAGGGTTGAAGGCATAAGTGTGTAGGAAGGTTCAATTTCTCTAAACAAAAACATTGTTTGAACTAGGATGCAACATCATCCTACACTATCAAATTTTTAATTCAACCTAATGTTGGGAAAATAAATAACTAATTAGGAACATTGGTGGAGACATTAGTGGGTAGTTCAAATTCAAATTCTCAAACACCAACTACATTTATTGAGTTAGTTAAAAAAAAGGTGGGAGATAATCTTTGAGATCCTTCAAATAGTGACTATAAATAAGATTTTAAGAAAACTATTCAAGGAGAGACATCATATAATATAAAAAATCCATCTATATTTAACATGAAGAGAGTGCTAAGAAACATAAGGCCTAAATAAATGCCTTGAGTAGATTCAAATAAGATGAGTGTTGTAGGTTTCCTAGTGCAACATCATTATAAGCTATCTAAGGCACTAGTCTATCTCCTAGGAGATGTTAACTAGGAATTTGACATAGAGGGAGGTTAGTCTTGTGTTAGTGTCATAAAAAAATGAAATGAACATAATAATATCCTAACACCTATAGCCTGGACACTATAGAGAGCTTAGGTAACAAAAACTAAAGAAAACACAACAAAAACATAAAAGACATAACTCTTTTACCTTCCTTGGGAGATCTAAATGGCTTGCTTAGCTTGTACATCAATAAGTCTTTGACAATGGAGGTTGATTGGCTCCTTCTCTCCTTGGAACTTTAAATTTTATTTCTTGGCTTAATATTTGAGCATGGCAACACTAATTTCATGAGTCTCATGGAACAAATATTATATAACTCTCTAATATCTAAGTTTTTTGAAAATATTTGTGCATAATAAATTTGCACCAAAATAGCATATGGATAAATAGGAAAGGTCTTGTATTTATATCCTTAGGAATTAATTCTCACCCAAGGTGAGTCAAGGTTGGGTTTAGGCTTGGAATGGGTTCAAAGTAACCCTTGGTGAGTCTAACTCCAATTTAGTTAATAGTTATCAAGTAATTATGATTTGAAATTACTAGGCATGGCTCTTGAATTATATTTTTTAGGATATTTTCAAAGAGGTTGAGAACTCATAAAGGCAATGATGAAAGGCTTTGATATTTTTATTTTTAGATTTTCCATTTTTAGATATTCATGAATTAAAAATAGATAATTCAAATAGGCATTTAATATTATTTAGTTTGTTAATTGATTTAGATTAGCCTTTTAACTTTTTAAAGATATATTCAAGTGAGTAAGTGCCCCACTTAATAGTTCCATAAGCTAAATTGATAGTTGTGATGTCAAAAGGTGATTAGGGATGAATCTGTGAGAGGTTATTATTGTATATGATATAATGCCCCAATTAATGGTATCTCAACATGATTATAAGCTTTGATAAATAATGCACAAGTATATTTAGGATATTTAATTATTTCTAGGCCTAATTTGTAATGGTTAGTAGGAATAAGTCTAAAGTTTGGTCAGGAGCCAGTTGTGGCTAGTTTTAGGTGTCTACAGTTTACCGTTATTTGGGAAGGCATTGCAAGATATATGCATAGTAACATCTTCTCAAAGAATGAAAAAGGCCATCAATAATGAAAGAAGATAATAGTTGAAGAATAAGCTCCAAACAATGTTTGGGAAGTCTATAATGATTCACCCTAGAGGGAGTGGCTAACACATATGATTGATGGATGGTCCTTCAAAAATAAGTAAGAAAAAGAAAGAAATTAATTCATGGGTGAGATTAATCCAATCAAGATAATGCTTGCATGCATTGATTTTTTAAAAAAGTATTGATTTATCTAAAGGCATTTATAATTAGTAACAAAGGGATAAGACACTCATTTTCCCATATGTAGTTATAATTAGTGGCATAAAAACATACCCCAATTAGGTTGATGAGTCAAAATAATGATTTGCCCATAGGCATTTATAATCATTAATATGACCTAGATTGAATAATGATTTTTTATTGTGCCCCAGTAGGGTAGATTGGCAAGCATAACTCAAGGATATAACCTAGCATATAAATTAAAGATGAACATGTGCAAATGTAGATGTGATGGTCTAATGATTGAAGAATCCAAAAATAACCAGGAACATGAGTTTATGCAAAGTGATGAAAGAGATGATTGGAAGAATAAATAATTGATCAATGTAAATGATTCATTTGTACCTAACAATGTAGATATATTCATCCTTATTAGCATTGATATAACCAGAATGATTAATGGGTTGATTTGATCAAGGAGGGTGGGAGGATTTACCAAGGTTACCAAGGAGAAGTTTTTATGGATCCATTTCTTTTAAGGCTTCTTGAGATGATTTTTTTTTAGCATGTGATAATATGCATCATGATATAAACCACTATTATAACGTAGCCAAAATGTGCATAAGGACTGACTCTTGATCCATAAAAAATTGAAAATAATGTACCAATGATAAAGACCATGATGACAATGTTGACATATGAATATGGATGGACTCAAGAATAATGCATAAGGAATCACCCAATGAAAACATAGAGACTAATTCAAGGCACAATAGTTAAATCAAACAAACATGTAGACAAACAAACAAACAAAGCAAAGAAAATAAACACAGAAAGAACCTAAAAGTAAAAATTGATAGAAAGCATCCTATCATCAACCAAGTAAATATCTATGTGTGAAGGCTCAATGGAATGATAAAGAGGTGGTGCCCCCAAGTAAAGATACATGCAAAGGGAAGGTCACACTCACAATGGCAATGGAATGTATTAGAACCAATAATGGATTTTCCCCAATAGGGAAAATTGAGGATCAATGACTAAGTTAAATAGGACATGTTTTTTTTATATTTGGAGGATTTATATCTCTCGAGGATATTGTAAGTCAATTTTATAATGTTTAGTATTGTGACGTGTTTTGAATGTTTTTGGAATTTTGAGGTATCATAACTTGTTATAGATTTACAAGATACCACTCATAAAATGACAAGAGTGTTGGCTTAAGTTTCTCAAAAAATGGTGAGAGTGTATGGAAAAGAGGGACTAAGATAACCTCAACATGAATCTAGCACTACCTACATAGTCCACTACCTACATAGTCCCATGAGGACCTCAAGTCACATTAGTTCCACCCACACAAAAGGTAGTAAGATCTGACTAGGTCATAGCAATTTATAAAATTTAGGAAAATGGTAAGGCAAATGATAATAATAATAATGGAAAGGTGATGTGTCAATGCATGGTAAAGGTGTTGTTCCTAATTTTCCCATAGGTAGTTATAATTATTAACATAAGGTGAAATAGTGATTTACCCAAAGGTGGTTATAACTAGTGGCACTAGTCAAGTGTAAAAGAAAAATGTAATTGTTAAATCCACTATCTAATTAATTTTATATACTATCAGTTAAACATAGAATTCTAAAATTACTAAAATTGGATCGTAATCCCCTCACAAAAGGTATCAAAAGAACCAATAAAACCAAGGTCAAAAGGGGTAGGTAAGGTAGGTCAAAACAAGATTTGGTCTAAAGTGATGGGTATGGTTGGATGGAATATAGTATGGCACAAGCAAGATGATAGGATGGAAATTAGAGATAAGGGTAATAGGGTTACCCCCAAGTGATAAGGTAAGGTAAATGGTAGGGTATGAAACAATGACAAGGAAAATTATAAATGAAAATGAAAAGTTAAATGGATAGGCAAAGTTAAATGTTTTTGTTGTTCCTATTGATGTGGAAATGCAATCTTGATCAACAAATGATATAACCAAAATAACCAATCATGTTTAAATTTATATCCTACACCTCTTATGAATAACTACTCTGTCAAGAACCTGTTGAATATTTAGACTCCAATAATGTTGTTTTTTTCTTCATTTTCATTGTTTTTTTTCCCTTCAAACATTGAGATAAGATGTATTCTTAGCTTATGCAAAGGAAAGTGCAGTCAAGGATGGTAAATATGGATAGATAATGGATGATAGGTCAGATTCAACAATGTAAAGGTGGATGATAATGGAATGTATAATGATTAGGCAAAAAAAGAAGATTGGGATTTTTAGGCACACATAATGTTAATGATTATAGATTTGACATAATTTTGGTTATGGTGAGGCTAAAGAATTATGAATATGTTCTTGATAGGACCATAAAATTTTTATGTTGTTTAGGCTTGAGAGTAACCACAATCTAATTATGTTATATATTTAAATTTGTATTGATGTTATCTTTAATAATGTCTTCATCAAGTAGTGAACTATTATGTTCAGCTATTGAAGCCTCAATGAGGTTTTCACCAATAATTTTTTTTTATTATCCCATAACACCTCTAAGAATGTTTCACTAAGTAACATTGAATTTTTAATTTGATTATCTTATATCACCTCAAAAAAGGTTTCACTAGAAGATGCTAAGTTTGAACTTTGATTACCCCTAGCACCTTTGAGAAGGTTTCAATAGGAGATTGTTCTTCTTCGAAATGAATGTGGTCTTGACCTCCTTGATTTTATTCAATTGATATGTCACCATGGATGTAGTTCAATAAGGCATGGTTTGGTCGATCCCAGTCAATAATTTTGGGAAGTGGAATGTCAATATAATGGCTATGTTGGGTGGTGTTAATGGCATGTGGAACAATAATAGAATGGAAAGAGACAACATAATAATCATAGAGGATACTAGGAGAAGCTATGTTAACACTAAATTAATCATCATCAAAAACTATAGAATGATCACAAATGTATTCAAATTGGTTTATAAGGCATGCATAACCAATATTATAACAACCATGAACATATTCTGATTTTAAAACCAAGTCTGACACAAGGGACTCTAAATCCAATGTTGAGAATGATGTTGTTATAATTTTAATGCTAATATGATGTTAGTTCAATAATAAAACCTAGCTTCAATTTTGATTCTTCATCTGGTGTAGATGATACTATAATGATGTTTTGTTGAATATTTGGTATTAAACAAGTAACAACCTATGATGGCATAATGGGATCCATATAGACTATTTTTTCAAAGTGAAACTCTTTAATTAAGGGGGAAAATGTCAAGAGACAACTCCATAGAGATTGGTTTGTCAAAGTGAGTCTCTTTAAAAACAAGACAATGGTCAAGATAATGATTTGACCAAAGGTAGTTATACTCATTAAGAAGTAACTCAGTAAAGATTAACTTGTTAGAGTGAGAATCATCGACAATGGGTAAATGATCAAAAGGTGATTCATCATAGGTTAACTTCTCATAAATAGGTGGTTCAAAAAAATCAACATGGATTGGTTGGTTCTCTTGGCCTTGGTTTACAAGTAGTTATAAAATATTAGTTTTGAACACATCTTAGTCTTCAAATGATTGGCTCTATTAGAGAGGTACTGATGGGCTCTGTTGTGTCTTAAATATTGGTAATGGATTAATGATGATCGATGATTAGATAATAATAGGCTTATCTTCGAATGGGATTAATAAAGGCTCATTGCCAGCCTAGGATGGTAACTATGATCCATCTAGTTATAATTGCACAACCTTATTGGGATATGATTTAACATACTTAAAATGGCCTAGAATGGTAATTGTAGGGTGTTGAAAATATTAGTTGCTATTGTGAGCCAAAGTATTAGGTCTTATAATGGTAATTATAGGGCATTACAAAGCTTGGTTTCTATTGTGAGCTAAAGGATGAGGTTCTATAATGGTAATGGTAGGGCATTGTGAAGCTTGGTTACTATCATGAGCCAAAGGATGAGGTCCTAATATTGTAATCCTTAGATTCTATGGATATTGGTAGCTTGCATAGTCTGAAGGAGGGTTAATGTTATAGTTAGGGGATCGAGTGTTATTAGTCAGGAAAGGTAAAACTTGGTACATCAATAAGCTCAAACAAGGTATCACCGTATACTAATCTTGAGGATATTGACTTTGTTCCCTAGATTTATTATTGTAAGGAGGATAAGGATTTGTCTCACAAACCACCTCTTCACCATAGGGGTCTTTATTAAAGTCATTTTATACGACCACATCATCATAACTTGGATTTTATATGGCTCCACTTTGAGTGTAACAAGACATATTCAAATCAATGATGAACATTTCACAAAAAAGCCTAGAGTTATAAAAAATTTGAAAAGCAAGGTATAAAGGATAAATGTTCCAAACATAGTCTAAATTGGTCTAAAAGTGGAGCTATATCTCCCAAATGGTATGTGATAACAATTTGTCAAAACAGTCTAACATCAAATGTCTTAAACAAATGGGTTAAGTGGATGAATAAAAACTAGAATGCTAAACTCTAGGTACAAAGTGTTTCAAAAAAGTCTAATCTAAAGAAAAAAACTTGCTAGGTATTTTTAATAAGGCACAAAATATAGGCTTAAAATAGACACGTGCTAAGTCCTTTAGAAAAGGCACAAAAGCCAGACTTTAAACAAACAAGGTATGAGATTTAATCTAACAAATCTAAAATGCTTTGGAATAAACTAGGCATTAATATTTAAACATGAACTTGGTCAGTTGGTATAAGGCATGAAACAATAGGCACCAAAATTTAGACACCAACAATAGTTTTCAAATTGAATAAAGAAATAACCTAAGTTACACAACCCATAAGAGAAATATTGATGTCTAGGCCAAAATTACATAAGGCATAGGCAAAAATCAATCAATGTTTAGATTTGAATTTGTCAAGGGTAATTTCAAACTCAACTTAGGAAAACTAGGTTTTTAAAAATAAACAATATAACAACACTAGGTAAAGATCCCAAAAAGCACACATGGTTTTGGTTTCAAATTAAGATTTTGGACACAATGTAAATAAGTCTTTGAAATTATTTTGAGTAGCATAATGATGTTATCATTCTCTAAAGATACAATCAATGGTTTTTTTAAGACTTAAAGGCAAAAGATTCAAAATGAATTGGGCAATGTAATGACACCCTTTTCAATCAAGTGACACACAAACACAAAGGTTAATAAAAATACTAAGGCACATATATGATGTCAAATGGGTAGCATAATGTATCCTCAAATAGAGGAGTGATGTATAAACAAGACTCACTTTGAGATGGTAAGATAGATAAAAATAGATAGTTTGACTCAAAAACCATGCAAGAAAGGATAAAATGACACAAACACCTAAGTGTAACATCCTAAAATCCTAAAACTAGCAAGGTTGCATAATACTATCAAATTATATCAATATACTCTCTCTTGAGAGGATTTTAATTATTAATACAAAAAGTAAAATCACATGAAGATAGGGTTTTTAGGCCCCATCATTTATCAAGAGTTTTTACTATGACATGAAACTTTAGGCTAACCTTGTATCAACAGTATTCCCATGGTAAGTGGGGTCATTCTAAAATATCAATTTTTTCTCATTTCTAGATGGTCCAAAGTATGTCTAACATAAGGAATGCTCACATAAATTGGATCCACATCAAATGTATTGTTGTGAAAAGGTTTGTTTCTTTTCACAACCACTACATCGATTGCTTATTTAGTGTAGTGTGATTTCTGAGTTAATCATACATTCTAAGGGTAACAATCACTAATAAATGTAGTTAAACTATTTAAACTACTATCCTGGTGATTCACCAGCTCAATTTATATACTCCACCATGGAGTGGGGTTGAAATTATGTCAAGATATGAATTTATAGGTCAACACTTCCCTAGAGAACCTTTGAGGAGGCGATGAACTCTCGCTTACAAGTTAAAATGCATGAAAAATAAAGACAAGTGAAAAGACTTTAGGGGTCATTTTAGGGTCACCCAAACCATATGGATTTGGGGAGGGCCTTAGTGATTTTATTTTCATGCTTTTGGAATAAATCAACTAAGGCAAAGAATGAGTGTTTATGGTCACCTGAGTTACCTAAAGGGGATCGGGGGAGAGCATACATGCATCAATCATTTTTATAAAATCAAACAACTTCCAACAAACAAGCATAAAACCAATAACTCTTAAGAGTATGTAACTAAGTGTGAAAGTTCATTTTATTGCACCAAATTGAAATATGTTATGAAATTTTGGCCCCTTTGCATTTTTTGTTTAATAAACATTACAAAAATTTAAAATAAACTAAGTAATGAAAATAACTAAGTTTGTTTTAATCAATAAAGACAAAGTGTGAAATTTTTAAACATGTTCAAAATTGGGGTTTTCCACCTCAAAACCTACAAATTGTTAGAGCGTTTGCCTACTTAGAAGCCTAAAAGTAAGTGAAAAAACAACATTTAGGATTTCACTCTTGGGTTTCCTAATTTTTGTCTTAGAGATAGATCGATGTCGATCCATAAACATCAATGTCAATCACATAGATCGTCTACATTTTCTGTAAATAAACAAAAAACACAAGTTTTTTACAAAAATAATATTAGTAAAATGAGCTTAAAACCAACAATTATCATTAGATCCTACAAGGAAATGGTCAGACAAAAAATATTTAGATCCTCAAACACAGAATAATAGTAAGAAAAAATAATAAAAACCACCATTAGTTATGTCTCTAATGTACTCTACTTTTCACATAGAGATCATGGTCAGTTCAATGAATTGACATTAGTCTTGGAAAATTGACATCAATCTCTATCAAAATTTGAAATAAATTAGCATCAATTACCTACAACTTAGGAGTTGATAAAAATATAAATACGTAAAAAAACAAATTAAAATATAAAATTTCAAAGAATTTTAAGCATCCATTAGTAAAACTAAAATTACCATATCATCCTCCTTAGTTATATGGGATGATTGAGAGTCCCACTGGGTGTGCTAACATGTGAACTAGGAATTTGACATATAGTGGAGGTTACCCTTGTGTTAGTCTCATAAAATAAATGAAATGAACACACTAAGATTATAACACTTCTAGCCTAGACATGAGGGAGAGCTTAGGTAACAAAAACTAAATGAAAGCAAAACAAAAACATAAAATACATAACACTTTTACCTTCCTTGGGAGCTCCAAATGGTTTTTTTGAATGGCTTGCTAGGCTTATTCATCAAAAAGTCTTTATTAATGGAGGTTTATTGGCTCCATCTTTCCTTGGCACTTTGACTTTGATTGTTTGGCTTACTATTTTATCATGGTAAAACTACTTTCATGAGTCTCATATACCAAATCCTACATAATAACTCTATAACATCCAAGCCTTTTGAAGACATTTTTACATAATAACCTTGCATCAAAATAGTTTATGGTTCAATAAGCAAGGTCTTGTATTTATATCCTTACGAATTAACTCTCATCCAAGGTGATTCAAGGTTGATTTTAGGATTGAAATGGGTTCAAACTAACCTTTGGTGAGTTAAAACTAACTCCAGTTGAGTTAATAGTTGTCACAGTTTAGGCTTGAAATGGGTTCAAACTAACCTTTGGTGAGTTAAAACTAGCTCCAGTTGAGTTAATAGTTTTCAATTAATTATGATTTGTAATCACTAGGAATGTCTCTCAAATTATATATTTTAGGATATTTTCAAAGAGCTTGACAACTCATAAAAGCAACGATGAAAGACTTTGATATTTTGATTTTTAGAATTTTAGGTTTTAGATATTCATCAATTGTAAATGGATAATTCAACTAGGCATTTAATCTTATTTATTTTTTAAATTATTTAGATTATCCTTTTATCTCTTTCAATATTTAGTCAAGTGAGTAAGTTCCCCACTTAATAGGTCCATAGGCCAAATTGACAGTTGTGATGTTACAAGGTGATTAGGGATGAATATGTGAGAGGTTATTGTTGTATACAATAGAATACCCCAACTATGGATGTCTTAAAACTATTATGAGATTTGATGAATGATACATAAGAAAATTTGGGATATTTATTTATTTCTAGGTTTAATTGTAATGGTTGGTAGGAATCAGTTTGAAGTCTGGTCGTGAGCCAGTTGTGGCCAGTTTTAGGTTTCTACAAGAGCTATATGTATTTTGTTTGTTCAAATAATATATTTCATATTTTCCTACCAATATTTAGGTCTTGAACTTGTGTTCTTGGTAACAAATATAATTTTATTTGGATGACATCACTTAAGTGGGATATTGACCCTTGGAACCATGTCATTTGTGTGTTCAACTCATGCATGGTAAATATGTGTCAATCTTGTTATTGTCAAGTACCAAATACCATATTTTAGTATCTACATCAAGGATCTAACATCTCTATTTTTTAAAAAATTTATGCATATATTCTCACTACTTCACCATGAAATTATACTTCTATTCCTTTCACATATGTGAGCTAATTTTCTCCAATT
Organism: Torreya grandis; assembly: GCA_037957365.1. Taxonomy (NCBI): domain Eukaryota; kingdom Viridiplantae; phylum Streptophyta; class Pinopsida; order Cupressales; family Taxaceae; genus Torreya; species Torreya grandis. The sequence continues at coordinate 1,724,189 of JARHVA010002866.1, forward strand.
ATTTTCACACTTGTTTATGCACTTCTTGGATATACTCTGTAAAATATTCTACTTCAACACATTTTATTGGGTCACTTTTCATGTCACATATGTATGTAATTCCTCTTGGACTCATAAGTCTTAAATGGTATATTTATTTTATTCTTATTCACTAAATTATTATATGCAAACTTATTTTATATTGGAATACTATCCCATGTTCTTGGCTTACCTTCAATTAAGCATCTCAATAGATTACCCAAACTTCTATTTATTACCTTTGTTTGTCCATCTATCTAAGGATGGTATTCTGAACTAAAATTCAACACAGTAATCAATGTTTTCCATAATATTTTCTATAAATTTCCAAAAAAAATTCACATCTTCATCTAAAACTATGTTGTATGGAAAATAATACATCCTTACAATCTCCCTATAAAATAATTTAGCGATGTTTGTCACGTCAGTAGTCTTTCTACATGCCATAAAATGTGCCATATTTCAAAATAATCAACAATCACAACCATGGAATCATTTACTCTTTGTGTTCAAGGCAAACCTAAAACAAAATCCATACTTATATCCTTTCATGGTTTTTATTGAATAGGCAAGGGTTGATACAACCCTACATTCTAACTTCTAATTTTTTCTAACTGGCAAACTCTACACTCTTGAACATATTTTCACACATATATACTCATTGGTGGACAAAAATAAATTATTTCCACTTTTTCTAATGTTTTATCATAACTAAAATGACTTTCCAAACCTCCACTATGTTTTTCCTTAATTGAATTTTTGGCGAATCCAACTTCTTGGTATACATAATTATGCTCCTTGAAACAACAATCCAGCTTAAATAAAATAATTTAACCATGGTGTTATATCTTCAATCACTAGTTCTACTTGTGATTTCAATGATTTCTAAAAAGATTCATCATTTTCATATTATTCCTTCATAAAATCAAATCCTATGACTTCCACTCTCAATTCATTCAACAAAATAATTTTGTGTCTCAACACATTTGCAACTCCATTTGATTTTCCACTTCTATGTTTCAATAGTAATGAATATCTCTATAGGATTTAAAACCATTTCATATGTATTTGATTCAATTTACTCTAACTATTGGTAAACTACATTTCTTGAAGGTATGTATATAATACAAACTCTATAGGCAACAAATAATGTCTCTATTCATTTAATGCTTGCACAATTGTGTAGAACTCTTGATCATGCATTGAATATTTAGAATTTTTTTCATTCAAATTCTCATTGAATTATGTGATATGTCATCCATAATGACTCAGTACCCCCTATTTTTATGTCACTCTCTTTTCAATCTACCTGAAATACCTTGCCAAAATTTGGTAATGTCAACACTAGCATCTCTATTATTTTATTCTTCAATTGTTAGAAACTATGTTTTATTTCTAGTTCCACATAAAATCTCTTTTATCCTTACACATCACATCATTTATCATTCTGTATATCTCACTAAAATTCTTAATAATTTTCATTTAAGAACTTGCCAATACATGAAAAAATTGTATGTCAAATGTACTATGTGGTGACAACCAATCCAATATAGCTCTAACCTTCTTTGGATCCTTCTTCAAACCATATTAATAAATCATAAATCCAAATTATACCAATTTTTCTTCATGAAACTAAATTTCTTAAAATTTATAAGTAATTTTTCATCTCATAATTTCTCTAGCACTTTTCCTAAATGTCGCAAGCATTCTTCTTTTATTCTACTAAAATCAATATGTCATCAAGATACATAATGACAAACTTACCTAAAAATGGCTAAAATACTCCATTAATAAATCTCACGAATGTACTTGGTGCATTAATTAACTAAAATGGCATAACCAACCACTCATATAACCTTTCTTGTGTCTTTAATGTTATTTTTCATTTGTCACCTAATTAATGCAAATATGGTGATATCCACTCTTCAAGTCAATCTTTTTGAATTATCTCACTCCACTTAATCAATCCATCAAATCATCCATGTGTTGTAGTTGGAATCTATACTTTGATGTAATTCTTTTGGTGTCTTTGGAATTAGTGCACATTCTCCATTCTCATTATTATTAGGTGCTAAACTTCTAGTAATGCATATGGGCTCAAATTTTCTCTAGTTAACCATTTATCTAGTATCTCTTGAACTTGTCTTTGAATATTTACACTTATTTTTGGAGTCAACCTATATGTTTGTTTAATCTATAAACTCTAACCTAGAATCAAAACCATAGGATGAATTACAATTCTCATCAATGGATGGATGTAGTCCATCTAGTAGATCATTAGACATAATTTCTTCAAACTCATTTAGTATCTCTTTTACTTCACACATAAATTTATCTTCTACTATTATACTTTCACTTACCTCTTGTGTTGACTTTGAAATCAATGCATAACATGCACTTTGTTCTTTTAATAATTAATTTCTTGAAATCATCAACACCTTTGGAATATTTTCCACCTCTTCACACTTATCATTTAGAGGATTTAGTGTACGTGTTACTCCATCTTTACACAATGTATATATATTTTTACGACCATCATGTTGTGACTTGTATTCAAACTTAAAAGGACTTCCAAGTAAAATATGAATAACATCCATAGGAATTATGTCACATAATACCTCATATTTATATGTTCCAATCTAAAATCTTACTAGATAATGTCCATTGACTATAACTTGATATCCCTTTAAAAAACACAAAAACATGTATGGATTTGAATGCATAATCATTCTCAAACCAATTTTATCTACCATTTCTCATGAAAAATAATTATTTATGTTACCACTATCAGTAATCAATTTATAACACTTACCTCCTGACTTAAAAATGATTCTAAAAAAAAATAAAATCTTCACACAACCATTATCATCTTTCATAGGTTTTAAATAATAACCTCTTCATCATAATTTATTCTCTAGTTTTTTATTCATCTGTGTTATGAATAGATGAAACATTATCTTCATCAGCCTTTGTGATATGAGAACTTGCATCATTTCTCTTATTACCTTCATTATGCATATGAAGACACTCAAATGCTCTATGACCACTCTCAAGACATCTAAAACATGTACCATTAAATCCACCATATCTACCTCTTCCATAATATATTACACCTCTAAAATTTATTTTGGTATATTTAATAGCATCATTACATTATGAAGTACTTACCTCACCTTCTTTCCTTTGCAAAAAATATCCTCTGTCACTTTAAATTTTTCCATGACCACATGAGAACTTTCCTTTTCCTTGTGCCACTCCTTGTTAATTTAATGATAACATTTCCTTTGCCTTTAGTTCACACTGATAGGCATATTTAATAGATCATAGTCTGATCATCCCAAACTCATCTTGAATTTCCATGTGAAATCCATTCACATATCTTGATATTTTCTCAAAAACATCTTCAACATGACCCATACTAATGGTAAGTCTATAATACTCCTAAATGCAATATTTCACACTCATCTCTCTTTGTCACAAGTTTTTAAGCTTCTTAAATAAACTCATGTTAACATCCACATGAATGAATTTAACCTTTATCTTCACAAAAAACCTATTCCAAGTGTTTATATTATATGTACCTATACATAATATTTTAGCTTGAGCATGCTTCCACCATAAATATACATTTAATTTCCTCTTTTTGCTAGAAAACTTAATAAACTTGTAATCTTCCATTCTTCATACTCAAATTATTTATCTAACTCAATGATTTAGTCAATGAGATCTTCATGACTCAAACTTATAGAATAAATTATAAGGTCCAAATTTGGTTTACTTGTCATTATTATAACGACTCACAAGAATCAATCTTCAAGTTCATCAACATACAGTCTTTAGGAGATTCTATCATGAATTTCATATCATTATCATTATATACAACCACAACCCCTTGAAATTGTATTATATCTATAGTCTCCATTTGGGCTTGCATATCTCTCATCAGTCTAACTAGGTCTTCAAGTCCTAACACTCAAACTAATCTTACCCTTATACCACCTAAACCTCCTCTATGTGCCATTTCCCTCAAAATATTTATCTAGATACCAAATAAAGCTATTAAATATTCAAAATAAATTTTTTTATTACACCTTTTCCTCAACACTCATAGAAATATATATGTAACTACTTTCTACCCACACTCACAAATGCAGAAAGAAAAAAGAACCAATAAGGACTAAAAACCTTGATCTAATACTAAATGATGTATCCATAATTATGACTCTAAATTAATGTAAGTCTTAGACCATGCAACCCTCATAATACACAATGAAATAAAATTCAATAAACATACTCATATCTTTATTAAAATTCAACAAAAAGGAGATACAATAGGCATAATGATAAAAATGACATCGTAATCTTATAATGAGATGCATTAGCACATAATATCTTTAGATTTATGCTTGTTAACTCATGGTATTTTAAATATTATCCTAAATCTCATAACAATCACTTGGAATTATTTCTTAATCTCTAGTATTTTATCCAACCTCAACCATCCCAACCTATCTCGCACAAGTGTATGGGCATGCTTATATAGGAACAAGACCCACCGACTAACATTAAGTGATTTACACCTAATAAAAACATTTAACACACCTTAATGTGCCATAAATATTAAATTTCTCTTATAATTCCAAGGCATGAAAACATTACAACATGCTACATCATGAGAAATACCAAATAGATCCTTGTCATCTCCTATGAATTATAAAATTTAAAATATATATAGTCAAAAAAGTATCTTTTCATAACACATTATGAGGATATGCACCTAAACCAAATGTTCATCAATAAATTAACATAAATTTGAAAGAACCCATAACCAATAATTATGCTAAAAATCATTGGGTTGTTATCCTCATGTTTACCCAAGAACATTATAGCATATTACTACATGTACCCCAAATGACTAAAAAATTAATGCATGACTTACAAAAAGAACACAAATTCCTCCAAAAAATCTCACAAATTATGTGACTAATATAAAAAATAATCAAAATATAAATGGAACCAAATGAAGATAGACTTCTAAAGTTTTATCTAAAAATCACTATAAGATTGTGCCTACGTAAAATACTAGCACTAGTTCTTTTATAACACTTTGTAAGCCTATTTATGAAAACAACAATAACAACTTTAAAATATAATAGGTACATTTAATATTTAAAAAATATGTGCACTTACAGGCTATGTAAAACTACACAAGACACACATGTACATAAAGTCAACTTACATTATAATATTAACCCATGTTCCTAGCTAACCTTCAATTTAATATCTAAACAAATTATCCAAACTATTTTTACTACTTATGTTTGTTCATATGTCTAAGGATGGTTTGTTGGACTAAACTTTAACATAACATTTAAATTTTTATACAACATTCTCCAGGAATGTCTAAAACAATCACATCTTTGTTTGAAACTATGTTTTAAGGAAACAAACCATGCAACCTTACAATCTCCATAAGAAACAAGTTAGAAATGTATGTCACATCACTAGTCTTTCTACATGACATAAAATGTGCCACATTCAAAAATATATCCATAATAAAAAATATGGAATCATTTCCTCTTTGTGTTCAATAAAACCTAAAATAAAATCCATACTTATATCCTCCCATGGTTTTTATAGAATAGGTAATGGTTGATACAACCCTGCATTCTAAATTCTTCCTTTTGCTAGTTGGAAAACTCTATGGTTTTTTTGCACCTAGGATATGGTATTATAATGTATATGGTTTGATGGATATTTTGACATGTGGCATATGTCCCCCTTAGTTATTTTTATGGGTTAAATATATTGGGTTAAATGATTAACTTATGGAATTACTTACTTTGTGTAGTGAGTTATCCTACATTGGGATTACGTGTTTACCTTTCCATTATTAGTAACATAGGTATATATTGAGGAGATAAAGGTGATTGTAAAGGATATCAAGTAATTTTTCAGTCTTCTATTTATTATAATGATATTGAATGTGTCCCCTTAGAAGTGAAATTGTGGAGTTATTCCTTCCTTAAGGAGTATTATATGGTGTTGCCTTACTTTAAGGGTATTATTATATTTATAAATATATTGCATATTTGGGCATGTTAGCCCACTAATATCACTTGTGTTATGTTGACATATATTATATTATGCATAATTAAATTATTATACAATATATAATAATAATTTGTTAGGTTTGATTTATTAGTTAAATTCCTACTTTCAATTAGTATATGTCATGACATTGGGATTACCTGTTTACCTTTCCATTATTAGTAAAATAGCTCTATATTAAGGAGATAAATGTGATTGTAAAGGATATCAATTAATTTTTTAGTCTTATATTTATTATAAGGATATTGAATGTGTCCCCTTAGAAGTGAAATTGTGGAGTTATTCCTTCCTTAAGGAGTATTATATGGTGTTGCCCTACATTAAGGGTATTATTATATTTATAAATATATTGCATATTTGGGCATGTTAGCCCAGTAATATCACTTGTTTTATGTTGACATATATTATATTATGCATAATTAAATTATTATATGTGTGGATCTTACCAAGTAGTATTAGAGCTTTGATCTAGTCAAAAAGTCTGGTCAAAACCTTAATTTGAACAATTGACTATATCTCATAAACCTTTAGAAAAATTTACCATTTTTTACAAGGATTGGAGCATCATTCAATGAAGTTATAGTAAATAATTTGGGGTTATATAATCAATTTAGATTGATTTATTTATATTTTAGTGTTTTTATTAAATTTTCTCTATTATTTGAATTTTCATGATATATCTTATAATATTTAGACTCACATCTATAGTAAAAATTTGGGATTTGTGATTATTTTTGAGAGAGTTGTAACTTTTTTTAATGAATTCATTCTATATGATGCAATTTTAGGATTTTTTTTTTATATATTTAAATTTTTGGAAATCTCTAAAAAATATGGTAGGGTATGCTCTTTTAAGTTTTGGTTTTGAGGTTGACTTAAATATGAAACTATTTGGTCAAATTTTAGTGAAAGGATATTCTCAAAGCTACTTGTTTATAGCTTTTTATTCTCATATTTGGGATATAAAATTAAGATATATTGAATACTAGTGTTTTGAAAGCCTAGTTTTTTTAGATAATGGAGTTAAAAATTACTCTAGAAAGGATGATGATAATAATATATAATGGTGGCTTCAATTTAAGATGAAATACTTTTGGAATATGATATGGAGATTTATGATTAAGAGGTACCTTACATGACAATAAAAAATTTGGTGGGATCAATTGAGTCTAAACAAACATAATTATTGTTAGGAACAAATAGAACAATGTTTCTTAGACCAATGAGACACAATAAAATAAGATGATGAGGAATCAGATAGGAAATCAAATGAGAGTGATAAAAAATAAACATAAGAGGAATAAATTATTGATAATGAGGATGAGACTAAAAATTATGTAGAATGAGATTTAGGGGATCATACTGAGTAATAGGGATAAATGGATGATAAGGATTCAAATAATTTAGCCTCTAAAAATTTAGCTTATATATTTTAGTTTCATGGATGCATTCAAAGGAAGAATTTTATTGTGTCTATAAAACCTAACATCAAGTATAAATTCATCAATATGGATGTGGCCCATCATCTATAAATTCAAGTAAATAATATCAAGGAGGCTCAATTAAATGGTAAGAAAAACCAAGTTTTTCAATATTTAAAGCTACAATGGACAAATATGTTTTGCATTCATAGTTTTATTCTTTAGATATGGATGTTTTGGATATTTTTATTATATATATTTGGTTAAATAATTTGGGAAAAATCAATATAAATATACAAAATTTAATGAAGCTTTAGTATAAGAAAAATAAGGTCACTTCATAAGATATCACACTTATTAATTAATAAGTAAAGGTCAAGGTAGAACATGAGGATGAAGTTGAATATGGTGAAGAAGATAATAAGGAATATTTGGATGAATAAAAATATGAAGAAATAATACAAAAATAAATTCACAGATCATCTATTTAAAAGACAATGGCACTAACAAATAAATAAGTGAAAGAGCTAGAAAAAAGGGTTAATAAGGTTAAAGTATCATAAAATGATACTAAGATTGAGGAATATAAGCATCCACATCATTGTGATAGGAAAGTAATCATGGATGCATGTTAGGGAGTGTCATCACAACAATCACTTTATCTCTACATGTAATCATTGGAACAATATCTATGGATACACATAGAATTAACAAAGTAAAAAGCTATGGCTATACATGGAATTAGAGTAGTGGATTATATTATGGCATAAGGAATTAATGGATTAATTAATATGGATATGCATGGAAGACAACAAATAGCTATTATGGTCATACATGGAAACACAATAACATGGTGGAATATGGAACATGGATTTAGAGGATGAATCATTATGCATAGACATGAAGGACATAAAATTATGATCAAGAAATAAAATTGGTGAGCTATCACTTATCAATATCATATATAGGTGGTTAGATGATTAGGCATGGAGACAAGTGTATAATGAGTTGAAGAACACTCATTACTTGGTTTATTATCATGTTTCAAGAATGAAACATGTCAAAGAGGTATGGAATGTTAATTAACAATGAATATAATATGAAAATTTATATGGGTTTATGGAGATTCTACCATGTGCCACACATCCCCCTTAGTTGTATGTGTCAAATATATATTATAAAATGAGTAACTTGTGAATTTAGTTACTTTGGGTAGTGAATCAACCTATATTACGATTAGGTGTTTACACATCTATTATTATTAATAGAGGCCTATATAAATGAGATTAATATGATTGTAAAAGGATATCAGATAATTTTTCAATATATTATTTGTTAGAAGGATGTTGGCATTATCCTACTTGAAGTGGAATTGTGGATTTATTCCTTCCTTAAGGAGTATTATATGGTGTTACCCTACCTTAAGGGTATTATTCTATTTCTAAATATATTGCATATTTAGACATATTGGCCAAAAAATATCTTATACATTATATTATATGTGTGGATCATACCAAAGGTGAATAAATTTATTACAAATTTGATGTGGATGAGACTTTATGTTGTACCTCCATCAATAAAGAGGTATGTTTGGGTGGTAGTATTGCATAAGAGAGTGAAATTTCTAATATTTTTTTATATTTAAATTTATATGAAGAAAATAAAAGTGGTTGATATTTTTTATATTTTCTCACAAGAAAAATTTAAAAGCAAGGAACTAGTAGACAAATTAGGGATAGAGATTTCCAAGCTCATATTGATTTAGGGCCCAAGAGGAGGCCCAATGGATAACCTACTTAAATAGATTTCAGAGGGTTATGAACAAAATTAAATTATGAATGATAAAATATATGAAGGTGTAATGTGTTAAATAATAAGCAAAGTAAAGAAGATGATGAAAACTAATGTATATCTCTAATTAGCAAAGTTTTATTATGTAAAGTTTTATACACTAACTGATAGATCATTTATTGTGTTTATGCACTCAATAACTTAATTCTTGTCTACGTAATGAGACAAAAATAATGGAAATGTAAATGAATATATAATAGAGGGGATGAAACATAAATTTAACCATTAAAAAAGTGGGTAACATCCACTTCTTAATGGATGAATGTTGTGACATCAATAATTGGCATTACTGATGAGTTGGGGTATACAATCTTTACATTGTAGGAGTTGTGTGATAATGTAGAAATGAAGTTTGATATTGATGATCATAATGTAGGTTTATAACATGATTTTGTTTCTAATAACATTAGTTTGAATTTAGTTATGAAAAGTTAGTAAATAATGCTAAGATCTAGTTGTATTAAAATACATCAAAATAAATTTATAACTTATACTTTTGTATTCCATTTTCCTTAGGAAGGCACTTGACTTGTTTTGATGATATAGAAGAGAGGGATATATTGTATACATGTTTTTTTTACATAATAATAAATGAACTGATATAATTTTTATCATATGATGATATATATATGGATCTCTATCTATTAAAGAATATGTGTAGTATCTAAGTATACAACAGGGGTAGAAATTAATGGTGCAAGAGTTTTATGATTAAGATTAGAGGAAACCCAAGATAAGAGGTATATTAATTTTAAAATAATTCAATCCTAATTTATTAGTGATGGTATAGTTACCTTACCAAAGTGGATAAAGACTAAAATAAGGTCATGTTAATCTTTCCTTCTATAGGTGTAGCCATACTCAATTGTGAACCTAGAAGGTGTGTGGTGTTTGATGCTTATCATGGTACTATTTGTACTTAGGATTAACCTATTGTATAATGGTTTCAATTGATATTAAATGTGTTAAATTAATTAAATAAAAATTTAAACTTCCTTTTGAGTTAAAGGAATTACTATTGTTGATGGTGGAATAGGATAAGCTACGTTGACAGATGTTATAGGTTGGAAAACCAAGCAATCTTGAAAAATGGTTGTATGTGGTAAAATAATTCAGATCTATTTTTTAGTTGTGATGAATGAAAGGAATAATTTAAAACTAAGTGAAATAATTATTTGAATTTTACACTCTCAAAAGGTGGATTATCATCCTATTTAATACTTTTGTTTGTCTATTAGTTTATGAATGAGATGTGATATCCTTGTTTAGCCTTGTGTCTAGCATAGACCAAAGTGATTTCCAAAAAATATTCAAGAACCCTATATAACTATTAGATAGGATGGTTTATAAGAATCCAAATTGAATCCATACATGTTGAAAATATAGTTGAGTTATTTCCATAGCTGATATTTCTTTCTTACAAGCTATTTATATCTTTGATAATCTATTAACTACTACATAAATGCAATCATTACCATGCTTGGTAATATGTTATCCTTAGAGAAAATCCATAAAAATAAATTATTGTGGTTTATTTGATAGAGGTGTGTATAAATAGTTTTAGAAATTTCACATGAAATATAAGACTTAATTTATTTAGATAAATCAAAATTGAGATCTGTATGCATGGGTTAGGATTAACTTAAAACTATCTTATCTCAATAGACTCAGTATCAAAGAAAGATAATCAAATAGAGCCTATGATACTTAGATGTTTAGGTAATAACCAATGAATCCACATATCTAGAATAGGGTTGCCTATTTCTCAAATTACAAGAGGAACATGTCCAAATCCTAAGCCCATGTCACAATTAAATAGTTATAACTAGACCTATATGAAAGTAATTTATTGCAAGTAATCAAGAAAATAAAGTTTTGAAAGTAAAGTAAATGGTTTTAAGTATGCAAGTAAACTAAACTAAACTAAAGTGGGAAGGGTTATAATGGTTATAATTGGTAAGGTTCCATGGTCAAAAAATGAAGGTATAGGTAACTTAAAATAGAAAATGAAAAGTATAAGAAATCATATAGCCACACCAATATTATATTTAGAGAGAATCTAGACAGGGATACACACACATTCATTCACTAAACTAAAAACAACATCTAATCTACTAAGTAATAAAAGAAAGATTATAAGGTTAGAAATACTTGCCTTGGAGTGCACCTATAAAGCCTCAATCTCCCCCTTGGATAATGGATATGTTTAGTAAATGTTTTGGCATGAATACTTCAAAGGCTGGAGTAAGGCTCTAGACCAAAAAGACTTCTCCTATTGAATCTCCAAGACTTGCACAAGGTAAACTTTCTTCAAGATAAGGTTATAGACCACAAAAGCCTCCAAATATGACATAAGGTAGAAGTGTGAGTGAAATAAGAGTTAATAAAGTGTATGTGATATGTTTGGAATGAAATATGAATCCTATAAATAGTGATCCAAGACCTAAAACTAACCTTAAACACTAAGCTGATGATATTAGCCTAGTTGACATAGTTAAGATAAGTCAACTAATAAAGAATGGTACCAACTAGATTGATAAGTATGAATGTCAAAAAACAAGATAAAAATGGCATCGAGCTAGTCAATATAGTAAAATAAGGGAAAAAGTGTTAAACATATGGTACCATCCTAGTTGATGCTTTAGGATATAGGGGAATTGATTTAACTATATGAGAATAAGATGGTAGGATGTAGGCAATAAGACAGTTTTAATAAGATAGACTGTTAGTAGGAATGATAGTTTTAATAAGCTAGATTGGTAGTAGGAATGATATGATCATGACATAGATAACAACATCTCTCGTAAAGAACCACAAACTTGCCCACCTCTTTCTCAGTGTAGCCTTTAAAGTATGTACATAGGGATATTGATGCTCAACAAGTCATTGCAAGAGAAATCATTAGTAAGTGACAAAAGTGAAAAATATTATGTGTATACATATGCCCCATGCAAAGCTCATCACATGTCACAATAGTGTAACATGGGATGGTGTTTTGGGAAATAAAATAGAAACACAAAATTGATTTAAATGAAATGTTAAAATAACTAAAAAATAATAAAAGTACATAAAATGAAAATATGTACCTTCACTTACCTTGTTGGTTGTATAAAATATTGTGTAGTAGGTGAGAGAAGGTGCTCAATGTGTGAAATGAGATGCAGAGCTAAAACATATGATAAAAATCTATTTTTTACAAAAATATTATGCTAGCACCTAAAAATTATCTATCTTGCTAGGATCCTAAGTTTTATTTCAGTTCATGAAAAGGACCTATAGTAATAAATATATAGGTAAAATTGGAATCTCTTGGTAAATAACTGAAAGCTAGCATTGATAATATTATTGATAATGATGTCATGTGATATGTCTTGTTATTTCTATAAAATTTGAGAAAATGCATGGTCAATAATAATAAAATCTAATATGATGAGATATGAATGTAAAAAACACTAAATATTATGAAAAAACATGTAAAACATTGTAAATAATTGAAATATCAATGTAAGAAATATCAAACAAAGATATGTAAATAAATAATGTGACCTCATGTAAGATAAACATGTCGAGTAAAACATAAATAAAAACATACAAGACTAAAAATGCAAAATTATTTCAAAATGTAAGACAAGAATGTAAAGACAAACATAAATAAAAACATATAAGTGTGCAAAATGTCCAATGTAAGATAATTGAAGTCCACAAAAATCAAACAAGATCATGATGGAAAAATGGAAACAAAAATATCTAAAGAATGAGAACTCAAATTTAGTTCTTTATCTAAAATGTGATGTAGGAAAGCACGACCACCTAAAGACATGTAAAGGGTGACAATGAAATGGTGTGGAAAGTAAAGGTGATGGGTGTTTGTGATAAAGGCTTGAAGGTCTTGCACTATAACTCAAGAAATAAGAGCCAAGAGGCATAATTAAGTAAAATAATGTGATATCATGGGAATTTAAGAGGAAGGCCTGATGTCTTACACTGTAACTCATAAAAATAAATACAATATGCATAAGTAATTAAAATGTGATCAAGGATGTGATTAGCTAAAAGAGATACCCATTAAGGAGATATAATTCAAAAAAATATGTAAATGAGGAATGTGAAACACCACGTGAGTGATGTAGACATCCTTAACAAGAATCATACACTCTAAGCAAGTGGGCAAGGCTATGACCTATTGACATCAAGGACCTAGGACACTCTAACTAGTGAATATAAGGCTTTAAATAACAAGTGAATTTTATATATCATCCCATAAAGGTTATATACATGAAATTAAAATGATCATACCTTCCCATAATATGTTACATACTCCTTAGAACCCATTATAGAGCCATTGGCCTACTGCAAATATTGGGAACTGGTGTGAGAAGATAGGTTTCTCTAAAAATGTGGGAAGATATAATTATTTAATGATATAGGACATCATACCCAAGTTTACTATTCTAATATACCCCAATGGACATCACCTCTATCATGAGGATAGTTGTGGAGTTTGAGCTTTGAATAGAATAGGATATGTGCCAAACAAATTTATTGTGATCTAACTTTTGTTATATAATTTGCCTTCTAACATGTTATTTTGATAGTAATTATTTTGGATTTTTTTATTATTCCTCCTCTATACATATTCAAAAAATAAAACATGAGTGAAATAGGTATCTAACACAAGATAGCTTATGTTTAGACAAAATAAAGGAAAATTTAAAGATCATGGTGCCTAAAGACTCATAGACTTGCCCACATGTAAGTGTGCAACCTCAAAACCAACTTATGTGTACCCCAAGTGAAAGGAAAGAAGGAAAATATAAGGATTATGGAAGATCCATCAATTTAATGAAAAATATAAAATGAAGGATATGCTTATTGCTAATCACAAGGAGGGAAGCAAATGTTTAAAAAATGGATGGGGATATGCTATGATAATCATGTCATTAGGGAAGTTGTATTAACCTACAATAGATATAGCACAAGCACTAGTAAAAGTAGTAGTCATCCCAAAAGTGAGGGAAGTAAATAGTCATCCCAAGAGAGCGGGAATAAAAATAGTCAACCCAAAATAGGGGAAATAAATAAGGGTCAAAGAATCATAAGGAGACTAAGGAAATAAATGATAAAAATGTGATAGTAATAAAAACCATTAAGGTCATACCTAAGAACCACAAGGGAAGCAAAGGGTGAAAGTAGATGATAAAAATTAATTTCGAAGGCAAAACCTAAGATCCACAAAGGAAGCAAAGGCTGAAAAGATACCATATAACCAAAAAGGAAGCTATTATGAAAGTAAAATGATATAAAACCTGAAGGTGATACTTACAAACCACTAGGGAAATAAAGGTCAAAAGTAAAATGAAATGAAACCAAAATACCAAAAAGGAAACAATGGTGTAAGTAAACCATCCCAAAATAGGGATTAGTTAAATAAAATGTATAAAAGCAAAGAAAAATAAGACAATATAGTCAATCAAAACCTATGATAAAAACTATATCAACGAATAATATGTGAGATGCAAGCATATCTGTCTTGTAAAGTTTCTTAAAGTTTAATGTGGTGATGATGGTAAAGAGATGAAAAGTTATTGAGGGGTACTTCATGGTGAGGATGAAGTATCAAGAGGCCAAAAGATAAAAGGTGGACATCATAAGATTCCCTCAAATACTAAAATGAGTAAAGGGTTGGCATTGAAAGATGCCACAAAATGTGTAGTAAAATTATGGGAATTACCCCCAGAATGCAAATGAATAAAAATATGGGTGTCACAAGATGCCCTAAAATGTGAGGTATAGATTAAAAATTGGAGATAGAATGAATTGCATCAGGTTGTCCAATGTAGTTTTGAAAATCATAGAGAGAATGAATTGTATTATGTTGTCCAAAGAATTTAGATAAAATTGGGCCAGTATAATGAATTACATTGATCTGGTAAATGCAATTGGTTGAAACTAAATTGTGAGAATGAACTGCATTAGGCTAGCTGATGTAGTTTGATGAAATTGAATTGTGAGAATGAATTGCCTCAGGTTGGATGATGTAGTTTGATGAAACTAAAGTGTTTTAATGAAATATAGTAGGTTGATATATACATTTTGATGAAACTAAAGTGTTATTATAAATTGCATTGGGTTGTTTGATACAATTTAATGAAATTGAATTGTTAGAATAAACTACATTATGTCATGCAATGTAGCTTGATGAAACTAAACTATTAGAATGAATGAAATCAGGCTATCTAATGCAGTTTGATTAAACTAAATTTTGATAATGAACTGCATCAGGATGATTGATGTATTTTGATGGAAATAAAGTATTATAATTAACTATATTGGGGTGGTAACTGTAATTTGATGAAACCAAGTTGTTATAATGAAATGCATCGAGTTGGCCAATGTAGTTGTAGATAGGTAAACCTATTGGTATGTCATATTGTTAGGATGTTGAAATTTACATAAGACCTGTAAGAGAGGTCTTAGGAGGTCAATAAGCGAAAGGAGGACCATTTATGATGTGTATGGAATAGGCATTTGAACTAGGTGTTTCTTGGGTTCATGTGACCTATGAGGTTAAGATTTGAAAAAGCAAACCACTTGCTTGGATTTATTCATGTTAGTTATCTTTTCCTCATTTTTTTAGGAATGAGGATTAATTGTGTTTTATAAAAAATAGAATATGAGTTGGAATTAGGAGGGGGTTGACATTGATCATTTAGTATTTTATTTTATTTGGGATTTTAATTGGTTAGATTAAGCTTCAGAGATTTTAATATAGTCTTGATAATCTTATTGGATAAGAATATCAAGATTTAAATATGGACCAAGCAAGGAGGTTATAAGTAATCATTAAATATCATAAAAAATATCATGAGAATGGCTTATTTTAGCGTGTCATCAGTAAAAGTTGTTAGAATTGTACCATTTTGGAGGAGGTTTGGAAGAGTCAAAGGTCATGGGTTTAAAAGGTGGCATTTTTTGCTTAATTTCTTAGAAACTCAAGGGAGGGTGAATAGGGGTTTTATTGTTTTGTTTGTAAGTTCCTTCATTATGTTTTTGGGGAGGTTTTTTTTAATATGAAGTGGTTTTAATGACATTGGTTGATGATTCCCTATGAGATGATTCAAATTGGCTCATAAGGAATTCTTTCCATTTTGATTGATTGAAGGCCTCATCTAAAATATTAAGGGAAAACATTAAATTTTTATTGAAGAGGGGATTGAAGTGAAATAACAAAGAGTTTGAAAAGATTATCATCACTCATATTATGGCCTAATTTTTTATATATAAACTTCTATTATCTGATGAAAGTATGAGTAGATTCATTAGAAAGTTACTTAGCATTGATGAAATGTCTAATATTATTATTAAAAATATAATTATGTTGGAATTTATTAATTAGAGAGTTAACTAAATCCTCTAGTTGTGTGATGAAATGTCTAGGAAGTTGATTATACCATTCTATCACATCTCCAATAAAGGTTTTGTCTAGAATTTTGGTTGTAGCAAAGGTATTAGTTTTAACCCATTCTTTATAGATATTTATAAAACTTGTAAGAAATATATTAGGATCTTTAGTCCTATCATATATGATATTTGGAAAGATGTTTTAAATGTCTATGGACATAATGAAGGGAGATAAATGTTCATTTTTAAGATGTTGAAACATTTTGTTATGCATAAGAGGTTGAGGTATAAGATTTCCATCAACATCTCTAAGAAGAGGAGGGAAAAAATTATAATTTGGTTTATTCATGATGATTTGAGGAGGTTGACTAGCCATTTGAAAAATGTGGGTTTTCATTTGGAACATTTGAGAGTTACTATATGTTTGCATAAGGGTTATTTGTTAGAAAATTTGTATAAAGACTTGAGTTATATCTAGAGTTGAATTTTGATTAAAATAAGTATGAGGGGTATTTCCAACATTAGTTGTGGGAAGATGACTCCTAATATTGGTGTTGGTTTTCCCAATTATCATAAAGGATGAATTAAGCTTATTAAGATCACCACTCTTGTTTGAAGTGTAAATGGTGTTATCATAAATTTTATTAATAATCTTGGATGGGTTATATATATATATATATATATTTAGTTAGATTGATTTAAACAATGTTATATTATGATGTGATAATACTTGGTGTTATTGTTATTGGTGTAGTATAAGGATTTTGAACATTACATTGAATAGGTGGAAAATAATGTGATGTTCCAACCACTGATGTGTATTTTTAGATGAGTTTACAATATTTATGTTTATAAGGTGTAAAAGTGTTATAAGGTGCATATTTTTCATGATTGTGGATTTGCCTTCGAGTATTTTATAGATCTACTATATGGTATGAGGTAGATCAATATTGAGATTGAGAAGATGTAGAGTGATTTTGGGAAAAACTACACCATGAGGACTTGTCTTAAATGGTGGACAAGATGAGAAGTAAGAAATAACCCATGAAGGATATGAATAGGTTGAGACTAAAAAGAAAGATAATAAGATGTGACATCATGATGTTAAGTAAGTTATAAAGTTGAAAGTAAAAAGTGCTTGATTACAGAAAATAAATAATATCATCCAAGTCGATGTAGTTAGATTTTAGGTCTAGAAACATGACTGTATCAAATTATCCAATTTAATACAAGGAGAAAGACATGATAAAGGTAGATATATATAAATGAAATTTTAATGGCCTATTTTATGTAGTTGGAAAACACATAATGATATTGAGATGGTTGATATTATTGGTAGACAAAAAAAAGTGTATTGGGTTAGCTGATGTAGTTTGTTAAAGGACTAAAATATTTTTAAATAAGGATATAAAAAGAAAAAACATTAATTTAATCCAACCAAAAGTGAGATAAGTTTCATAATAGATTCAATATAATATATGCATGGGCTAGGATTAGCTTACAACTATCTTCTCTCAATAGACTCAATCTTAGAGGAGGAGGATCAAATAGAGCCTATGATACTTGGAATTTTGGGTAATGAATAATGGATCAATAGATATATAAGAGCGTTTCATATGTCACAAGTTTCAATAGGAAAGGGTTCAAATTTTAAACTTATGGCACAAAGAAATAACTCTAACCAGACCTATATGAAATTAATTGATTTTAAGGAATGAAAGTATGTGTGTAAGTAAAGTAAATGGTTGTAAGTATGAAATTAACTAAACTAAATATAGGGTGATGATTTATAAAGGTTTTAATTGGTAAGGTTCCATGGTCAACTAATGGGGTTATAAGCAACTAAAAATGGAATATGGAAAGTCTAATAAATTCTATAACCACACCAATATTATGTGTAGAGAGAACTTAGACAAGGATACACATACATTCATTCGCTAAGCAATAAGAAACATTTTATAAATGAAAGAGTATAAGGTTATAAATACTTATCTTGGACTACACATGTCAATCCTTAATTTTCCCCTTGGATAATGGATCTTTACAACATATGTTTTTTATGTGAATATTTAAAAGGTTGGACTAATGCTCTAGACCAAAAATACTCCTCTTATTGAATCTCCAAGACTTTCACAAGATAAATTGTCTTCAAGATAAGGTTATATACAAAAAATACTCTAGATATGACTTTGGTAGAAGTGTGAGTGAAATCAGAGTGAATATGGTGTATATGATATGTTTAGAATGAAATATGACTCATGTATATAGTGATCTAAGACCTAAAACCAATCCCAAACACTAAGCCAATAATATTGGTATGGTTGATATAGTTAAGAGAAGTTAGTGTTTTAATATTAGTCTACACCCTTGGAGAGGGTTCTTCAGGCTCCTTCCAACTAATTCACATAATGGGAACAACCTCAAGATATGGGTGTCCTGTAGTGAGGTTGAACTTTCGAATAAGGCTGACTTTCTCTTGATGGATCACCTAAACTAATGATTATAATAAGAAAAGGGTTAGAGAGGGGGTATAAGGTTACTAAGAGAGATAAAAAGGTGATGCACCAAATTTAAATGAGATACTCACATAATCTTGAAGGCATTTCTTTACCAAGTACATTTTCTCTTTGACCTCCCATTGAGTTCCTTATAGATATTTAAACATATCCAACCTATGTATACAACTTTGGGTACCACCTCTTAACCATTACATGAGATGATTAGGGATCAAACCATACTCATCATCCCTTGTTCTCATATCATTATCATTAACTGGTAACTATGGTATGGATGACAATAAATATTTGATATAAGATGGAAATAATGAAGGGGGGGTAATGATGGGGATCAAGACCAACTTTAGCTTGTCATATTCTATCCTATAAGAATGTACACTATGTCTTATAGTATCTTTGTTTACAATTAATGGGATTACTAGATTCCTCATTACAAGACCTATGAGGATACTCTTGAGGTTTGTAGGCATCATAATGTGGTTGGTAAGGGTCACACTGGAATTGATAAGAAGACATTCCTTGATAGGTATCTTGATAACCTTCCTAATAAGGATGTCTAACAATATAATGTATATATGGAGAGGGAAATGGAGGACCATAAGGCTTCCATGTTTTGTAATATTGATGGGAATTTTGATAGGATTTTCGAGGAGTATAACATGGGTTATAATAAGGTTGATAAGGAGGTTCATGATAAGTGTATTCACCATAGCTATTTATATCAACCTCTTGTGTCAAAAATATGAAAAAACAAATAAAAAAACTTGAATGAGACATACCTAGGTTGCTTATAACTAGAATCTTTCATTTAGAGTTTCCATTGGTGCTACCTTGATTACTTCTAAAAAATGATTATA
Source organism: Torreya grandis (assembly GCA_037957365.1). Classification (NCBI taxonomy): domain Eukaryota; kingdom Viridiplantae; phylum Streptophyta; class Pinopsida; order Cupressales; family Taxaceae; genus Torreya; species Torreya grandis. The sequence goes on from JARHVA010002866.1 coordinate 1,744,364, forward strand.
GGAAATACACACCAACAATATTTCCACTCTCTTATACCTTGGTCCCATCGAGCACACCAAAAATTGTTGTAACATTAATATATACCCTTGGAGAGGGTTCTTCAGGCTCCCTCCAACTAAGTCACATAATGGGAATAACCTCAGTTTGTGAGTATCCTATAGTGAGGTTGAACCTCTGAAGAAGTTTGTCTTCCTCTTGATGGATCCCCTAAACTAATTCTTCTACTGGGAAAAGGGATAGAGAGGGTTATAATGTTACTAAGAGAGATAAAAAGGTGATATACCAAATTTCAATGAGACAATCACATAAGTTTAAAACCAACACTAGATCAACATAAGATAATGTTTGCTCACACAATATCACAAAATAGCTAATTTCATAAGTATTTCATGAACTATGTTCATCAAGAAATCAAGGAAGAAAAGATGAATTCTAAGACTCACACCAATCATCCATTGAAGGTAGAAAGAACACAAGTTCAAAATTTTAAATAACTTGAAAACACCTTGAAAGAGACAAAGAATAAGGATAATGGCTATGGAAGAATATCCTTCATTGAGACATCATGCACAAGCTTAATAAGCACTAGTCAAAGTCAAGAGATAGGTAAAAATTCATCTTATTGCATCAAGAGGTAGTTCTTCAAATTTTGACAAGGTTTAGCCTTATCAAATGAGAGTCTATTTCTCTTCAAAAATTAGACAATCCTTGTGAAATTCTAAAATTAGAGAGAGAGCCTATAAAATCTGAGAGCATTTCCATGGGGAAGAGAATGGGAGATATATAGAAAAGGGAGAAGTAGGAATCAATAAATGAGGACCAACCACTTTTGATCGATTAACATTAATTTTAGGGTGCTAAGTCATGATCCTTCCAACATAGGAAAGTCTCTAAAGACTCTTGAAACATCATTAAATGCTCCACTATCTTCCTCAACCTCTATCATTTCCATCTTTATAAAAATTACAACACCATGCTTGATCTTGATATGTTTTCACATTTATCAAATAATCACTTGAGCTCATTCACTGGTGTCCCTTCTGACATTTATTGCATATTCACAATTCTATCATTACTACCAAATTCTGATGATAGGCTCATAATAGATGAAAACCAATCCCATTTATTGGTTTTCATATAGTCATGGTTACAATGAAGATCCATAGGCTAGGTTTTCTTAATCATTAATAAGACATAAAACTCACACCTAAGGGCTTAGAAAAGGTTCTAACTAAGATTTAATGGTGTTAGAAAGATTTGTAGTTTATCTTCATTGTAACCATGACTATATGAAAACCAATAAATGGGATTGGTTTTCACTTATAAGTATCACATGCTTCTTGTGAGACCCACTATTAGTTTACATCTATTTAATGCCCTTGCACCATGTGACGGCCTCGCATGTAATCTAACTTATTGATTTTTTAACCTTACACACACCATTGATTTACTTTATAAGGTTGACGTGTGTCATCGATCTCAATATACTTGATAAAAAATGTATTATTGATCCTTTTATTCATCATGGTTGTGCCACTTATTATCCCTACATTCAATCTATATATCCTCTAACTTGTTAACCTTGTGCTCACCATTGATCTTCAATTACACAATTAAACACATTTCGTAGATTTGTTTGGGCTCACTAACTCAAGCTATTACCTACATCCCATTGTTATTCATTCAGGCACTTGAGATCTCACCACTTGTTATCTCCACATTCAACCTCAATATCCTTTTAAATATTTGAATTCAAATGGCTACTTCCTATGGTTTTATCTTGACATCCCCACACACATCCCACTCTACTAGCTCAACAGTGAAGGCTTATATCTTGAGATAGATAACTTATCAAGATACCAAAATTGAAAAGAATGATCTTGACACAAATTAAATCATGTTCATGTAATTATTTATCTTTAGTTGACCTCCTAAGTGCACTTATGAAATTCATAAACATATTAACTTGTTCATTCCTGCACGATGTGTTATGATAGTTTGGTTCCTTAAAATTAGTAATTTCACACTTTAAGCTTGATTAAAGTGTTTCAAAAGTTTTCAAATGATAAGAGGTTTTAATGAAGTCTATCTTCTCTTTCCACCATTAGATCACTTACTCAAATATTACTCTGATTATCTTCTTACCTTGGATCTAGACAAAGTTTATTATGCAAGCCAAATTTGGCCATTAGTTAGCTGAAAGAGAAAGGTATTGACCAAGCTGATGTAGTAAAAATGTTAGAAAATAGGAACAAAATGGAATAAATATGATTTATAAAATATAAAAAAGGAAAATGTGTTAAACATATGGTATAATATTGGCCAATGTCATAAAATATAGTAAAATTGATATACTTGCATAAGGATATGATGAAAGGAAGTAGGTAGTAAGACATTCTGAATAATCTAGATTGGTAGTAGAAATTATATGATCATGACTAAATATAAATATCTCTTGAAAAGCACCATAAGCATACCAACCCATTTCCTAGTGTACCCTTTAAGGCATGCACTTGGGGATATTGATGCTCAAAAAGTTGTTACAAGAGAAAGCATTAGTAAGTGAAAAAAATGAAAAATATTGTGTATTTAATATATTCCCAAAATAAGTAGTTTTGCATCACTAAAAGATTATTTTCAACACTAAAATTTCCTAAAACTTTCATAAAATGAGCCTTCCATATTAGTTTTTGTCTCTCAATTTCATGTGTAACTCAAAAGTTCCCATGATCACATAAGAGTTCATTATGAAAGTATAAATATGGAATATAATTAGTGCAAAGAAAATTATTATAAATATTTTCAAAATCTATGTCAAATGGATACAATTCTGACCATGCATTAAGTCCATATACAAATGTGTTAAGTATAGATAGGAGATCTTGAATTGATATATGGCTCAAAAATTATACACTAGATTCATAGTGACTTTATTATACTTGATGTTCAGATGGAAATACTAAAGATAAGTAGACCAATTATGAATTTTCTCTTGTTGTAGCTTGTTTTGAGTCTACAATAACTAAAGCAACTTGTGAGTTGTGTGGACCACAGTCTCCTTACCCAAGATATAATTCTTACAATGCTTACATGAATAAATAATATAATAAATATATCAATCATATGTTAGCCATTTTCTTATCGGTTTGGTGAAAAATTTACTATGGTAAGTAATCAGCTGACTATATTGAGTGAGTACTACTCCAAGTGTAATATCAGAGGTGTATCTAGAACTCAAATAGATGTTTAAGAAATGGTAATGTGAGTACTGATGCAAAACAATCTAAATTTCAATTCATTTATTTTTTTATGCTATTCAACTTCCCAGATGAAATTTTATTTAGCACCAACTTTAGTAACTTGGTTCAGAGGCCTAGTCACATGATAAAAACCAAGTGCATATATATTACATAAATTTTTTAATCCTAAGAAAATATGAAGCTCTCTAAAATTATTTAATTGAGCCCATTAATATATGAATTAAATCTTTTTTAGGTCCACTTTCACTCCTTTTTAGTCTACTATTTATCCTCATTACTATATCTTTTAAATAATAAATGAACTTTTTTCTCTGTTTACATATAAGTTGTGTTTCCATAAAATTTTAATCACTTTATATGTATGTTATATATGTATGTTATAGATGTTCAGCCCATTATTTTTTTAATATTAGGATGTTTTTAAGGTAGAATACAAAAAATTTATTAAATAGTTTGATATGTCATTCATTATTTGCATGAATGAATTTGGTGTATTGGTTAAGCATAATGTCATAAATAACCATTCAAATAGACCTTATTTATCCTTGGAGTCTATCTTCCATACATATATAGGTTAAATGTGATGATAAATATACTTAAAATAGTTTTTGGTTAATTATTTTACACTACAAAGTGGGTCTAACAAGTCCTCAATTCTCGGAAGAGGGTATGATGTAGGGGTTACTCTCAAGGGTTCAAGGAAGGTCTTGTTCCTCACTAGGATTGTAGACTAAGAAACTTATATATAATTATTTATAGATTTTAAAAATATTAAATTCCTATTTCAACACTTAAAAAACACCAATTCAACTCACCATATGGATTTATACCTTTACCTCAACTTGAAAAGGCAAGAAATAAGTAAAATAGGGTTTTTAGCCATTCAACTAGGCCTGCTGACTAAGTTTTTAAAATATATTTCCATAAAGTTCATAAAATTAATAAAAAATAATTTATAAAACTTTAAAACATCCTACCACACCATTATACAATGTTTCATTCAATTTGGCTAGGTAATTTTGGAGTTAGAGAGATTTTACTGCTACTAGTGTTATAAGTAGGCCTTGTTTCAAGTCTATGTTTTAAACATAATTTGAGATATAGGTAGATTTAAAATATAAAAAAAATTTAATTTTTTTATAAAAATACTCTTATACATATCCACAAATTTTTAAAAATTTTGGAGGTTTCATTTTCAAGATATAGGGTTTTTTGTTAGCCTAAAACCCTAGTTTTCTAAATAAGGCCAACAAATATTATTTTGAGAAAATTTAAATTTTGACCTATTTGTGATTAATTTTTTGTGTAAAATGACCTAAAAACATATAACCTACTATCAAAATTACTTTTATGACTTTATCCACCTTGAAATTAAATGAAAGATAACGTTTCTTGATTGTTCAACCACCTTTTTTGACTATGTAAACATTTGTATTGTGTTTTCTGACCTGTATTGAGCATGAATACTATTAAATAAAAAATTATTATTAAAAATTAATAATTAATTTCAATTAAATTTCAAATTATTTCACTTGAATCATTCAATTTAATAATATATTCTTTCATTGAGTTTTTGTGTACATGTATAGAACAACACTATCAAAACCCTACCAAAACCTTATTTTTAGAAGTTTTCCCTCTCTTTTATTCAAAACCTAGTAGTTATTTGTATTCAATTGTTTTTAAATATGTTAAAATAATTACTCCCTTTCATTTATCCTTTTAATATTGATCATTTTACTTTTTTTCTCTATTAACCCAAGACTCCCTCCAAGCATGAATAACCAACTTAACAACTGACCTTGGGTTTTAGCACTGGTTGAGTCTTTACATGAATAATAATGAGTTAATACATAATTTATATTTAATACATGACATAAAAATATTTTTTATTCCCATAAAAAAATAATCATACCATTACATCATCTTGAAATATGATAAACACCTACAAAAGATCATTAGAAATTCAAATTTTGAATAGCTATATTTTGGTGGGAAGACTAATTAAAATATATAAAGGCCAAAATTACAAATATTTAAGACTTACACACTTCCAAAGGTACCTAAAAATGATACATCCACCTACTCATTATCAAAATTGACTTAAATTTATAAAAATGACCTTTTCATGCTCATGCACCTACATTAGACTCCCAAAGAGCAAAAATTGTTCATGAGCTCCTATTCATTAGATCTTCAATACTCTAGATAATAAAAATAGACTTTTTGTTGTATTAATTATTCAATTTTTATCTCATATAGATAAACATGTATAAATGAACCACATATGGTTCTTATTTTTGCTACTTCCTCTATATATAGACCTTTAATTTCAATTTCTTTACATTTTGACCTTTCAATATCTTTTCTATTGTTATACATGCACATGAAATAAAAAAATTAAAGAAATCAACTCATCCATCATGCCTTTTATGTCCATTATTATCCTAATTGTTATTTATATATCATTCTTCTTCCACGTAGGGATAGTTTACAATCTTATTCTTCTCAAGTGCATAAAATTGCACTTGAACTACTTTCTTTAACTCCTTCCTAAAAACATTTATCTCACTATCATCTCCACCAAAATGAACATTATAATTAATATCTAAAGTTTTCACCTTTAGTTTTTATTCTTCTTACTGAAATTATGGGGTTTTTGGTTCCATTTTATTCTCTTCCATATTAAATTTTGATTCCTTTGTTGCCTCCTCATCATGTTCTTATTTCATTATATTTAACATCTTTTTCATGGAAACATTTATCTCTTATTTCATGTCTATTTTATTCTCCATGAAATTCTCACAATTTTTTTCTTTCCTATTGCCTTAAATAGCAATTTATTTTTTTAAACTAGTTTCTAAAAATGAAAAATCATTTGGCAACTTATCCTCTATTATATCAACAAACTCATCTCACAAATTCTCAATTTCTTATTGCAAACTAGATACCTTAGATGTTTTAATAGTTTAAATTATATTGGAAAGAAATATACAATCAATTTATTATTATTTTACCTGATTCAACAACTCCTTTTCACTCATTATCAACACTTTGGTATTGTATTCTACTATTGTATTATCATCACCTATGTTACTTGGATCTTGCATTTTTGCATCCTTTGCTTTAGGTTCCTAAATCTCATCACCATAATTAATTTATTCTTATTTATTTCTTGGATTATTATTTTATTATTTGAAATATCTATTTTTTTCATTCATGTTACCTAACTTAACCCCTATTATTTTGTCAAGTTCTATTGCATCCAAACGTGCATTCAAAATGCCTTAACTCTTCCATCATTTTTTTATTGGTTGCCTTATTTGATATATTTATTATATAAACTATAAAAATGCTTTAAATTTCTTATAGACATTCTGTTCTACATATCCACAAAGTTTTAAAATTTTTTGAGGGTTTGTTTTCAAGATATAGGGTTTTTAGTGCACTTAAAACCCTAGTTTTCTAAACAAGGCTGAGAGCTATTATTTTGAGAGATTTAAATTTTGACCTATTTTTTATTATTTATTAGTTTAATATGACATAAAAACATGTAACCTAATATCCCAATTAATTTTATGACTTTATCCACCTTGAAAGTGAATGGAAGATAGCTTTTCTTGATTGTTCAACCATCTATATCTCAAATTATCTTAATTCTTCCTCTGAACGCCATCCTTGCACTTTTTTGTAAGTGTTTAAATACATTTAAATATTGGTGATAAAATTAATAAAAAAATTTCAAACATTATACCACACCATTCTAAAAAGTTTCATTCAATTTGGCTTGGTCATTTTGGAGTTAGAGATATTTTAGTGCTATTAGTGTTCTAAATAGACCTTGTTTCTAGGACTACAGGTCTGAGTTTTTGACATGAATTGAACTATAGGTGACCTAAAAATATTAAAAAAAATTTAAAAATTTAAAAAATATCCTCATATACCTATCCAAAAAAAATCATAAAATTTTAAGGGTTTATTTTCAATATATAGGGTTTACAGTGCACCTAAAACCCTAGTTTTCTAAACAAGGCTGAGAGCTATTAGTTTGAGATAATTTAAATTTTTAGACATGTTTGTTATTATTTTTTATTTTAAAATGCAATAAAAAATATATAAAATACTATGCCAAGTACTTTTACAACTTGATCCACCTTGAAAGTGAATGAAATATAACTTTTCTTAACTATTCAACTCCTTTTCTTGACTATGTAAACCTCTGTACTATGTTTTTAGACCTACATACTATGCATGAATACCATTAAATATAAAAATATTATTCAAAATTAATAATAACATACAATCACATATCATAAAATATTTAAATTTAAGCATTCAATTCAATAAGACATTATTTCATTGAGTTTTTGGGTACATGTATAAAATAACACTATCAAAACCCTACCAAAATCCTATTTTTGGAAGATTTTTCTCTCTTTTATTCAAAACCTAGTAGTTATAGGTATTCAATTGTATTTACATATAATTAATCTCTTTAATTTATCCTTTGAATAATAATCACTTTCCTTTATTTTCTCCACTAACCCAAGAGTTCCTCCAAGTGTGGATAACCATCTTAATTACTCACCTTAGGTTTTAGCATTGGTTGAGTCTTTAAATGAATAATTACGAGTTAATAAATAAGGGAGTTTAAAAACATGGTTTACAACACTTTCTATTCCCATACAAAAATAATCATACCATTAAATCACCCTGAAAGATGAGAAAACACCTATAAAGGATCATTAGAAATTTAAATTTTGAATAGGTAGATTTTGGTGAGAAAATTGATTACAAGATCTAGAGGCCAAAATTACAAAGACTGAAGAGTGACACACTTATAAAAGGACCTAACAAGGATACATACACCTACACATTAGCAAAATTAACTTAAATTTACATGACCCTTTCATGCTCATGCACCTGCATCAGGGTAGCAGTTCTTCATTGTGATCTTTTTGATAGCTTATTAATCATTTAAAAACCTCCATGTGCCATAATTTTTGGTGAAAACATAATTATGTTATTACAAGGCAATGAGTTAGGCCTAATATGTCATTTATCCATGATTTTATGTATCTACCACTTGATTTTTTCATTCTATAGAAATTATCTACAATATAAAGAGGCATTAGGTAGAGGTAGTCCAACAATCAAATAAATAGTGTGATTCACCACACATTGTGCACACACACTTAATTTTGTGATTGAAATAGATCTTTATATTATTACAACTTTTAATTTAATTCTAATGTCTCTCCTACTACCATTGGAGGAATTACAGTGTAGAGTGGCATCACAAGGATGTTTTTATGTTTAGATATCACCATTAAAAGTAAAAACTTATTAATAGATGTGATGATATTATTACATTATTTGGCACTAATGAGTGATATATTAGGAATTATTCCTCACATAAGGTATTTATTATCACCAACATCTATGATAACATTTATAGCATTTTTTTAATATCTTGGATGTCGATTGTAAATATATGGTTGATGAAGTAAAAAATTACATACCTCTAATGGAGTGAAATCACAAAGGATTGTATATTGAAAATGCTTAATGTTGTACACTAATGTACACTGATAAGTGAAACATTTCTTAGATCCTACATTGAACCATCCAATAAAGTATGGTTGTGGGTGAGGCATTAATGACAAGTTTAATGTATGAATGACTTATAATACAATTTATACCAAGAGTATACGAGTGTAAATTTAAGTAAAAAATTGTAAGAATCATCAATATCCACATAATAGAGAATTATAAACAAGTATTGAAGAAACACCATACATTTGAATTTATTTATCAATGATTTTCTTCTTCTTTAATCTAGTAGTGTCCACAATATGGTGTTGATTTTGATCTTTTAGGTCTTAAATTTAATTTATGTATTTTATCACCTTATCCATTTTCATCAATTTATCAAAAAATAATTTATATTATTTAACAATGTCATCAATGAAATTTTGTTTCACTAGCTTTTCATCTTTCTTAACCAATTATGATTAAACAAATATATTTCATCATATCTACTATAACATTTATTATTCATGTAAAATATAGGTTCATGGGGCTTATGAAAACCATGTTTATTTATTTTTAATAAAATACTAAGATAATCCATAATCACTAATTGATGCTTCCTTGATTTTATGAGCATAAATACCAATAATTTCCCACATTTATCTTGTATAGTATATAAATTTTACATGTGATTCTAATTATTTATAAATGTAAAGATATATATGATATCTTATCTAATCAATGTGGTATGCACACAATTATTTCTTTTCATCAATGTTATGGTTATTTATCATCATATTTTGTGAATCCTAACATGTTCTAAAATTTAAGATTCCATTCCATCTTTTACTTACCTATGTCATTTAACCTTTACTTGAACTACTTCTTGGCAAGGGAAAATATTTATCAAAAAATGAGATGAAAAACTTGCTTATTTGTATATGTTATCCATAATACACTTAATTAAATACTTATTTCTATACATTTTATCTTTTTATACCTCAGATTCAAACCTTAATAAACATTAGTTGTGACTCCTCAAGTTATCTTAGAAAGGATAAATAAACTATGACTCAAACTTGGGACCTCTTTTATGATAAACCAACTAAGACTAAAAAATAATGTGAAATTCATTAGAATTATATCTAATTTGATTGGGGTTCTACTTTGTGATGCCATGAATTTGTGAATTGGTGTAAAGTAATTTTTTGTGTAGCTGAAGTTGAAGGAGTAGACCCATATTCTCCTTTAAGACCTAGTTTTTTGTATATTATAAGAACATGCTTGATGTGTTTTGAAAAAATGTTGGTAGGTCATATAAATACAATTTTAAAATTATTATTGCTAGTGTATTCACATAAAGTGATTAATACAACCCCAAAAACCCATTCATGATTAAAGACAGGGACTAATCATGTTTTTGTGATCATTCCATAAATAGTGATGAAAATGTAAGTATATGTGAAAACATTAATGAAAAATATGTGGATGATTGGGATAAAAAATAACTAATTAACACCTCTTATTAAATTTTAAAATTTCAATGTGTATAATCCCATTTTTTTCTCTTGATTATGATATTTTATCTCGATTTATTGTTGAAGGTATAATCATTATTTTTTCATTTTAATTAAAATGAATTATAATTTATGTACATGCAAATAGATAACACCATTTAAATTAATTATCTAAAGAAACCATATAAAAATTAAATGTTCAGGTCTACTATTTTACATTCTTATTTCTCATAGAAGCTTTAATAATCTTGTCTACATACAAAAACTCAAACTACCTAATGGTCTAACTACCTATGATTTAAATTACCCCTAAAACTACAAAACTCACGCTCATTATTAACCTAAGGTGATAGTGAATAAAATCTAAATCTAAATTAATATAAAGGGAGTGTGTAACTAAGAGATGCATGTTGATACATAACAAAAACAAATTAATAAATGTAAAACTAAACCTTAGATCACTAGATCCAAAAAAATACCTACTATTAAAATGGGTAAAAAATATGATCCATATAAAATGAAATTGAAATCATCCAAAAATAGCTACTGTAACCTTCTAACTGACCCTTTGTATATTTGTTATAAATTAACATGTATTGATACATCTAGTGTAATGATAATATAACCTTCAAGTGCATTGTGCCCTATGACACTATTCAACATGAAGATGAGTATCATCCTCAAATTAGTGATCCATTTTATCATTTGTACCTATATTTGAGTATCATCATCATCACGGAAATACTCAATTTCATTTATCTCTATCTTGATGATAATTTTATTCCTTGTGTATGCCACATCTCACCTAATATCCAACAATTATGGCCACTTTACAAATATTAAATGTGTTCACAATACCTATTATCATGTACTTAAATATTTATAAAAATAAAAAAACAACTCCCCCATAGATCAAAAAATAGGTGATAAGTCTATACAATGAAGATTACCAAACAAATAATCTACTCCACGTCGATAATATCAAGAAATCAAAAAAAAAAAAAAAATGCACATAAAAACCAAATTCAACTAGAATGTTTTTGGAAAAAAACTAAAATAAAAAATTCTATTATTCCATTAAACCACAATCCCTATCCTTGAGCTATTAACTAACTCAATATGGGTCTCTACAAGGCTTTGTTAGCTAGGTTGATCCCAAGAGACCTAAAAACCATAAAATTTAACTTATTTATATTTGAAAGCATCATTAGTGAGAAAGATCCATGTTACATTCATGGTTTTATTATAAATTTTTGCCATTGTCAATTTAATAAGAACACTAAGATGTTGGAGGTGACAAAAATTCACCCTTTACACATTTTTGTGCTCATCATTTCTCTATTTTTTTTTAGTTTTCAAAAAAATCATAAGGGTGACTTCCAAACCAAAAAAAAAAAAAACATTTATATTGACTCATAATGTTTCAAAACCTAAAAATAAATTAGTCACATTCCTTCCTTTAAGTAGAAATAAAAATAGAAAAAATGACATTAGCATAGGTTTAAATCATTGTAAAATATGATATTTTAATTTTATTACTTCACATTACATGGGAATGGACCTCTTGACCTTATATAATCTCAATATAATGAAAAGGACCTTATGATTTTTTTTCTTGAAAACAACTTGACATATAATGTCTTAGACTTGCATATAATCTAATTTGTATACATGTTCATGTTTACACTTCATACAAAAATGGAAAAAGAGAGATAAGTGAGAGTTGAACCTTTGACTTCTTACACATTCATCACTTTTACTAAATCAGCTATAGTTATATTTGAAACTAATTTACAATCATTTTAATTTAAGAAAACACTTAGCATTAAAAACATCAATATCACCTGATAATATGCATGATAATAAAAATTTAGGTAGTAATCAGATTTATTATTACCCTAATAATACGATAGTCACCCAAAAGTAAAAATTAAGAATAGTATGATAATAAAAATAAATTAGAAAAATATTATGGGTCCTAATTTATGTAGAAAAAAATAAAAAATAAACATATTAAAAACCATTATCATGCCTAACCATCGATCTATCATAATTGACATTCATTCCACATGCCATTTTATGCAACTCTAATAATTTCTAAGGATTTATAACACCTTTGATGTATATGATAAATATTTTATAGCATATAATCATGTTTTTTATCCAAAGGCTTATACGGTGGGATGAACCCTTGAGATTCATCTCACATGAGACTAAAAAAAAGTATATGATGCTCTCCACCATTCTAATGCTGATATCCATAGTTTTATTTGATTTATTATGTCAACATTTAGTGTCAATGTGGCTCTATGAAGTTTGTTTTGGGTAATTAAAATGCAGTTAGTAGTTGAGGCCACTTGCATCCTACTACATAGACCACCTACAATTTGGTTAGAATAACCATAAAAAGATAATAAATTTGAACCAAATTTTCTTTGACCTCATTTTTAATTGTCTAATGGGCATGGTAATACATGAGCAGTATCTTGGAGAGAAATTGGTGATTTCATTTTGTGAGGTGAATCAAGTGAGATAGTGTTGGTCGAATATATAGGGAACAAGAAACAAGCTTTTATAAATGTTTTGAGGATTGCATAGGATGGGTTATTTGTTTTATGTAATTTTTTCTTCCAATTACCTATGGTACTTTATGCATAATCACAAACAAGAAAAAATGGAAAAATTTATAAATTTATATATTAAAACTCAAAATAAATAACTATGAAATACATATAATGATCGATAATTAAAGTGGATTGCTAGTAGAGTAAATGTTTCTTCTTATTCTAAATCTAGTCTATGATTATGAAGCACCACCATCAACCTTGGTTGTGAAAATAAATTAACCTACAAACTACAAAAGAGAAAAATAAAAAAGAATATGCCCAACTGTAAAGAGGATAAAAACATATGAATAATTAAGTTAACGTGTCACAATTATTACTTTGAGCTTGCCTATCACATGAGAACATGTTTTTTAATTAGAGTTATTCTTATTTTCATATTGTTGATTCCATAACTATCATTTTTATTTTGAGTGTCTAATGGCAAGCTTATCCATAAAAATGGATCTTATGGGTGTGTTCAATGGAATCCTACTTCATATGCCTGAATTCATTGTGGATACAACTTCTTCAACAAAAAAACAACAATTTTTTTCAGCACCCTACCTAGAGCTGTAGAGGTAACATTATTTTTTTTTCTAAAATTTTGAATTTTTGGGGTAATATTATCATTATTTATGGATTACATGCACAATATTATGCAACTGGTGAATAGATTACGGAAATAATAGGAGATAAGGCCAACACCATTGGCCAAATAGAGGGTATAGGATTGTGTCTATCAAAATAAATGATATAAAGGAAATTTCAAAATAAAAGACCTAAGGTGCCAAGCATAAAATGTAGAGTTAAGATTAGATGAGTCATAAATTGGCTTGATCATAAATATAAATATGAACAACCTTCATTTAAATAACTTTCCACTTTTGATTTCATGTGATTGTAAATATTCCCATAGCCTATGCCTACATGCCACACTTGAGATCTATTTTATTTGAGGCATAATTATAGATTCTTAAAATATATAAGGATTTCCAAAAAAGACATGAAACTAGTTATTAGCCACATAATTATGGATCTACAGTAAACAAAATAAGATCAAATCTTTGTCTTGCATTTTTTTGTAAGGAGGCTACATTATTATACAAGAAATTGTGAATAATTCATTGCTTTTATTCTCATGGTAATGATGATTGTAGTAGTATTTTGATTTTTTGACAACTGTATCAAATGTGGCACATAAAATTAAACAACGTAAAATTAACAAGAAATGATAGAGAGGAAAGGGAAAATTATATGTGAATTTTACATGTTACAGTTATAAGTAGTAATCAATTATTTGGTAAATTTAATTTTTTTAAATATATACTTGACATAAAATTAGGTCAAACGAATATAAATTAATATTATATTATAATATCATTATAATATATGTTAATCTATTTTAATATATAATATATTAAAATATAAAATATAATATATTTAATGCATTAAAAAATATAATACCATATAATATAAAAATATATTTACTCATATATATAATATATTAAAATATACAATATGGTATAGATAGATAGGACCCTCAAGTCCCTATTATATAATAAATTATGATTTCTAATTTAACTATTTATTTTATTGAAATTAATATTTATTTGTAATGCCAAACTTTCGTAGATATTTTATTTATATGTTGAATGTTTTTATGCTTTATAACTATGAAATACAAAAAAAAATAAGTGTTAAAATTTATAAAATGTTTAATCTATAGTGAATGTATTTCCATCACCTACATGTCATGGCTATAACATTGAAAATAATGCATATTTTTAAATGAATATTATAATACATTTTTTTTTGTCAACTCTTAAAATTATTTCATATATATATATATATATAATTTTTTTATGATCATTTTAATTTTAATTAAAAAATAGATATTTTATGAATTAGATATTTCATTTATTTTTCTACTATAATAATCATTGTGATTTTAAGTACAAATTATATATTTTGTTTATAATATTCATGATTTTAATTTCTAATTGATCTGTTATTATAATATATCTCATATTCAATTTGAGGGTAGTTTCTTTCCATTCCTAGGGCATTAATACATGCATGTCTAGGCATCTAAATGCTTTGAGGAGGATTGCATAAGGATGAACTATTTCTTTTAATGGATCTCCTCATATTATTAGTACTTGTATTTTGAAAAAGAAGCTTGGTGGTATGGATGGAAGATTCATTTTATAAATAGAAAAATAAATATAGAAATTGATGTATGGTTGTGGTGGTGCACATGAATTAATGAACAAATGTTGCTCATCAAATTGATCTTATTTTGTTGGTCATACTTTTATCATCCATGCATAGCATTGTGTTGCACATATTTGGAAAATTTTAATGTGTGTTCATACATTGACATTATTTATGACCATATTTTAGAAAATATTACAAATATGTTGCCTCTAAATACAATATTTTTGGATTACAATGAGGCATTTACTAAATATTATGACATTTTAGGAGTGGAAAAAACAAATAGATTTTGGAGAAGGGAGAGAATGAAGACTTTTACAATCTCATTAAAGGATTAATTCAAGGCTAATATTTCATAGCATTCTATAAAGTTTTTAAAACAAACAAAATATATTTTTAACCATTATTATATACCATAAAAAATGAATTATTAATTAATTTTTATTCTGTCAAAATGGGAAACCTTGAAATCCTTTTCTAGATATGAGAAGGAAAACTTTTTGAAAATGTTTACCATTTAAATAGTATACATAAAATTCTAGATGTTGCATTTTCTATTATTTGAATGCATTTTCAATGATAAGATATCATTGGTCAATCTACATTTGCGTTTCACTTTGTATACTTATTTTTAGATTATATTGGATGTGCATATTGTTATATATGATAATAAGAAAAAAAGAAACCCTCTGAATTCCCTTGCACCTTTGGTGCAACTGCTAGTGGTAGGTTTTAGTACTAAAAAATTTCTTATGAGTATTCAAATAAAATAGAGTACCTTTATTTAGGTTTGGCTCCTCCTCCCACACCCAAATAATATTTTTGTTTTTTTAGATAAATAAAATACATATTTTTAAGAAATAAAGCACTTTGGAAGGCTTTGAAATATTTTTTGGTAATGCACTTTTGCATTTCACTCTTTATTTGGTTTAAGTTTATTCCCATTATTTTATTTATCTGTGAAATGCATATATTTCAATATATATCCTATTTATGCAATATTCAAAACATCTCAGATGAGTTGTCAAACCATAGTAAAAGCTTGCATGAAGACATTGTTGTAGCCTAAAATTGCATCCTAGATAAGTCAATTAGACCTTATCAATTTTAGGACAACATGGAACTATCTCCCTTCATAGAAAATCCACTACAAGAGATAGATCTCTAGGTTTAAAAGGGATAGCTCCCTTGATTTTGTCTCATAGGATCACACTACACTAAGCTAATCACTATTGGGGGTGAAAAGGGAAGAAGGATACATAAAATAAACCTATGATAATGAGGTGATACACTAATACAACTCCACACAACGCACTTGAATCTACACATAAGAAGGAAGACTACTCAAACTAAATTCAACCCTATGTCCTTTTAGTATAAGTATTTCTCATAGAGGTAGATTGCTATGCCTATATAAAGGTGGGTGAGAATAAGTTATGATACAAGCCACTACTATTCCATCTCATAATTTAAGACAAACTTAACAAATAATACACTTTATGAAACTTGTTAGAAGAGATCTCATTCACACAAACATGGAAGAGTAGACATGGAAGTAAGGAGAGCATTTTCATCACTTGTCAACACATAAACCACTTAACACATTCAAGTAAAATATTACCTAGAATGAAATTAACTAGGAAAACTTTATTCAATGGCAAATGAGGTGTCAAAACTAGTAGGGCTTTGCCATACCCATTGTGTATCCATTACAAAGCCAAAAAGGCTTGAAAATATAGACATAGGAAAAGAGAGAAAAGTGAAGATGAAAGGTCACAAGACCATGTGTCAAACTATAGAACTAGTTATAATTTCCATGAAATTAATTAGAAAATAATTCAAGAGGATTTTATGAACATGTGTTAATCTCAAACATATCACCTTCCTTAAGTTAGCATAGACCCTTCATTACTTTTCTTTAAATTTGCCTTCATGATGGTGAGGAATGCACTTGAGTGTCTAAAACTACCATAGGAATCCTTGACACATATGATATGTCATGATAATTTAGATAATAGGTTAGTTCATGTCATCTACTCATCCTTAACTGATGAATTCATCTTAATCACTTGTCACTCACTACCAATAGTCATTCATTAGCCCTTTAGGCTTGAATCTTCACATCTATCACTCGGTTAGCTTGCAGTTTCTCAAATAAAGTTTATTGGAGAGGTGTTAGGAAACTCAATTAAATATCTTTTTTCAACTAGTCTATCAAATAGACCTCAATGAAACTCCTAGAACACTTATCACTTCTAATCCTTAACAGTCATCTTGCCTTCTCACTATTTGTTTAGACTGCCTATGATGAATGAGATGACAAAATTATTTTTATGTTTAACCAAGGTGATAAATGAGTTTTATAAGTTAAGATAAGTCTCTAAAGACCTTTCATAATGGTTCTCACTTATTCATCTTCCTTTGCACCTATAAAAAAAGTTAAATCCTATAAGAAACTCAGTATTAGCCCTATCCATGCAAGTGATAATATGACAAAACTAGATGTCAAGGGGACTAGGAGAGTTATAGACATGTATAAATAACTTTCATGTCTATTTGACACTTTTTGGATGCATTTTCTACCATGTCTTATTCATCAAGTCTAAACCAGGGCTTTGAGAGGGTTTTAGGATGTTTGGACTGTTAAGGATTGTTCATAAAATCCTGACATCCAACCTTAGAACCAATTTCATAAAATTGGGGTATAGGACCCCTTCAACTCTCCCCAATTGAATGAGATCTCATGCATAAGGTTTGTATAGTTGTGAGAAGATGAACATGGCCTTTCAAGATCTTAAGTAAATTCTATGTACCCTTCAGATAATTTTAGGTTAAATTCCATACAAACCAATGGATGTTGTGTACTCTTCACTCTCCATGAAGGTCATAAAATTGTTTGAATAAGTCACCTATTATTATAAGTGATATTGGAAACTATTAGGGTTCATTCTCAATTTAGGCCTAATAGGTTCAGACTACATGCTTGTGTGTGTGACAACCTATAGGTGACTTTAGACATTTTTTAACCTCAAAATCAAACTCCCACATCATCTCATAATGTTATAATACTCTTCATTTTATCTTTCCAACACTCATATGCTAAACCTGTAGGGTGGTCTTGACTGGGAATACCCTCTGTCTGAGACAAAATAGAGGGAATCTCCCATATTTATCTAGCTAATCTGATATTATGGGAGGCTATAATAGGTCTTAAAAACCACCTATACAAAATATCATGATTATATCATTCCTCTAGATTCCTTAACATCATAATTTCCTCAAGACTAGTTTCTTGAACCTAGTAACTGTGTGAGGTTTTGGGTTGGCTATATCTTAAGGATATAAACCTGGTATATATTATGTCTCCTTCATATAAAAATCATATGAAATTTTATATCTCACTATGAGTATATTTTCAACATGGTCATCCATTTCAAATCCCTTTATTCACCTTCATCTAACATCCTTCATTGCATGAATGGGTTTGCAGACTATGTTGGACTGTAGGTTATAACTTTAGATTTTCTAAATTATTGTAGGTGAACACTTTATGTTTTATCTAAGGATCACATGGGAGGATAAAGCTATATATCTAAGAGTGATAATCCCATTCCATAACTATGTCTTATCACCCAAGATGACACTTCAACTAGCTTGTCTAGTCCATTGACTATGTCACATGTAAATACTTATTTGGAGAGTCAAGGATTGTTGTAGGTGAACATTTTATTATTTGATAACTATTATTATACATTTTTATCTTTCCTTAATTCACTAAGGACCATTCCATAGTTATATCATTCCATTTAGGCCTTCATGTTATGCTCCCATCTCTATGTAGTCAATGCACTAGAAGTTTGCAAGTTTAAGGATCATTTGCTTAAAATACTATAGCTTTCACTAAGTGTCTACAATAATTTTTTTATTTAATTTAAATCATCTAACCATTATCCTCTCTTTACCTATCAATATGATGTGGGACCATCAAGCCTAAAAGTTGTCAATTTTGTGTTTTGGTCCTAAGGAGTCAAAATTGGTCAAGTTTGGAGTGTTAGTGTTTGTTAAGAGACCTGTCAAGTTCCATTCATGTTTTCAAGGTCATTTGGAGACCTTTATAGTCTTAGGATTTATAATTGGGAGTGTTTGGATTTTTTCCTCCAAAACCAAGAATTTGAAAATTCAAATAGTTATAATGAGTTTAGAAGGGTCAAATGTATGTAAGGAGTGAATAGATGGGTAAAGTGAGATTAATAAGTATAATGAGGTCATGTAAGGAGTAATTATAAGTCATATATTTTAACTCATAGGATAAAATTCATGTTTTGGTTTGGTCACCCTCACCCATACATTAGATTGACAAGAAGGGAGGAAGTTTTTATAACTAACTTGATAACCAATGTAGAAGTTGGTGAAAATAGAGGATGATACATTAGTTCTTAGATTAGAGTGAGAGAGACCTCCAAGAGAGTAAAGGAGGATCTAAGAGTGGAATATGATACAAGAATGCTTAATAAGTTGATAAGCCCTAGTATTTAGCTCTAAATATATTGTTGATTGATTAAATAAATGAAGAACTTGTTTTTATTTATGATTCGTTCTCCCTTGATGTGCATATTGATGGTTACAGGTCTCAAAATGTATTTTAAATGCCCTTGAGGCCATAATCATGTTGGATTTGTGTTGAGGTAAAGGTTTAAAAAAATTTGTAGGTTGATTTATTGAACTATTAATCACAATTAATAAAATGGTATGTATAGTTATTTTAGAATAAAGAAACAAGAAGTTATAATCATAGGAAGTTTGGTGGAAGTATCAAAGACCCTTGGGTGTCCTATTAAATTTCTCAATATGATTGGAAATTCAAGAAATAAATTCTAGTTTTAGAACCCCTATTCACATGTATGATAGGTAAGGTATGCAAGTTATATGTCTAAAGATACAAGTAGTGGATATGTTACAATGATGATTCCTAGTTAGTTGTTACAGTAGTAGAGGCTAAGATTATAATTCTATAATGAAGTGATAAAACCATGTCAAGGAAATCAAATCTTTGGTGCTCAATCAGACCCCTATTACACATACAAGAAATCTTATTTTTAGAAGAATATAAAGTATTATGCATTTGGGCAAGGAAAATACTGCAAAATAACTTAGTTCTTATTGAAAATAGTTTATGGGAAAGATATGGTAAGAGATTAAAAACATGACCTTGAAAAGACAATCAAATTTTAGATAATAACATGCTCTATATGCTCTATGTAGGAGAGATAGTTTAGACCCCTAATTTATGTGCTTAATGTCTAAAGTCACAAGAAGAATGAAAAGTGGAGTAGGCAAATTATATATGAAAGGCATTGATATGTTAGACATCAAAACAAACCCTTGGGATAATCTTAATACTGGTGGACTAGATACAGACCCCTACAGCTTTGACACAGTCAAAATAATCCTAACCCTATTACACAGTCAAGGTACTAAGAGAGAGAGATGAATCAAAGGTAAGTGAATGAGTATTGGAATGGATAAGTTATATCATGGAGGAATATATTATAACCTCGATGAAGGTCTAGTTAAGAGATACGACATATTAGAAGATGGAAAAATTGTCCAACTCCTTTACACAATCATCAAATGATTCATAGTTGATTGTATTTTATGGGTTTTAAAACTTAAATGCATTGATCAATGACAATAAGATGTGTGTTAACATGAGATAGGTCAATATAGACCTATACATAGATTTTATTCTCTTTGAAACCTTATGAAACTCATAATCATGAAATATATGAGCTCTCGGCCTTGTATAGTTGGTGAAAAGACCTAGATTAGGGTTTGAGTGATTTAGAGAGATTTAACCATAAAAAATGGATGAAATTTTGTAACATTATCAAAATCAAGGTTATTTAATAAATTATAAAGGTTTTAGGATTATACAATCTATATGTATGACCTTACAAGGATTGTGTTGCACCAAATACCTAATTAGGCCTAAAAAGGGCTAATTAGCATACATGGGAAGCAAGAAAGGACATTTAAAAGTGGAATAAGCTGATGAAATTTTATGATAAATTGAAGGGTAATAAATGGAGTTATAATATGTTTCCAAATTTTCAATAAATATTGTAAAATGGTCAAGCAAAAGAAAATTTAGTAGAAAAAGGCTACAAGCCTCGTGAGGATAATGCAAGGTTTATATGTAGAAGTGTAAGGTAAGGGGTGATAAAAGGATTGAAAAGAGTATATAAAAGTATATTATTATCCTTAAAAAACAATTTATGCATTGAGAATAAATCAATGAAACCTAGTTCTACTTTTGGTCCTTGAGACCTAACTAGACTTGCTAAGAAGGAACTAATGTGTGAGAAGTAGCCAAAGAGGTTTGAAATAGGATTGAAGATGGTCTGAGATGGTTCTTGATAACTCATAGGGGAGTCTAATCTAATAGAGTTGTGGTTACAAATCCTTGAACAAATAATCTATGAAATGATCTAAATTACAAGTGATAAAGACTAATGAAATGAGACCTTGAAGGGTAGGTTAAACATTGAATGTGAACTCTTACAAGATCGAAGATAATTAATTATGTTTTACTAACTTATACAATATACCACTACATCATTTTAGTATTATATTAAGGTAAGAGTGATTAAATTTTGGTTTTTAATTCTTTACAAATTGTTGATTTGAGATGAATGCATAGTGCTAGAAGGTATGCATAAGATGACACCTTGAAGGGTATTGTGTGAGAATGAGGTTATATGTCTGATCTATAAAGATCAATACAATGGTATATCAGATTGAGAAGAGGGAAATAATATCCCCAAATTCCTTTGAGAAGGAAACTAGTCAAGAAAATACTAGAGAAGATAAATAGAAAAAGAGAGCATTGGAGCTCCAAGAGAGAAGAGGGAAGATAAAATAGTCCAAAAGAGAGTTAAGGAGGATAAGAATAGGTCCTATATAAAGGACTCAAGGAATAAGGGAAAGGCCCAAAATATGTCTAGAAGTCAAGGCTTATAAACTTGCTAGAGGAAGGTCTGAATAGGCCTATAAAATAAAGAAGAATCGAGAAGATGGACATAGAGATGGAAGTGGAAGACATAAAAAGGTAATTAGGGAAAGGTATATAGAGGATAGAGCTCATGATTAAGCTCATAAGAGAACAATAAATCCAATGGACTGGCTATAATGTAAGATGAAAGGTAAAGTGGCCACTAAAATCACTTGTGAGAAGAAGGCACAAGATAAGTGTCTTGAAAGATGAGAGGAAGAAAGAGAGAGTAGCCCAAAGAGGCATGAGAAGAGAGATGATTCCATATGAGCAACAAGAAATAAAGATAGAGAATAGGATTATAATTGAGGAGAAAAATAAAGAGAGATAAGTGCCAAAAAGTCATATTAGGATGAATACAAGAGGAGATGGACAATGTCTATGCCAAAGACATTTAAAGAGACTATGCGGTCTCTCATTTTGTATGCTAACATTAATTTCAAGTTTGTGTTTGTATATATGAAGACAAATGTGGAAAATACCAAGAATGAGGCCTCAAATTTGATTAAGGATGGGCCAATAATATCACCTATCAAGTGGCAAAAGGATGAGAAATAAAGAGAGTCTATTGAAGAAGACAAGATGATGGAGATGGAAGACATTTCACATGTCGAAGATGAAGAGAAAGAGGAGTTATATGATGCATTTCCATGCATAGCAGATGAAAAAAAGGAGATGTTTCACCAAGAAGATAATAATGTCACCCAAGAAGACTTTTATTTCATTCATGAAGATATGGAAGAAGAGATGAGCTTGTAGCAGTTGCCATTAGAGGTAAATGAATGCCTAAGTGTTGATTTTGATTGCATATGTGAAGAGAAAATGGTTAATATATAGGTTGAGAGAAAGTATTATATATTTTATCCCTCAAAAAGAAAAAAAGTGCATGGATATGTATTTCCTAATTTTCTTAAATAAATAGGTGATGATAAGAAAGAGGATAACCTCAAACAAGAGGGAAAATAAGGCAAAAGCATAAGTGGAAAACAAACACAAGTGTGGAAACAATGAACAAAAGGAAAGGAACACCAAGTTGGAATGGTATATAATAAAGGCATGAAGCATGAAAGAGGTTAAATGAGAAAAAAAATTCAGCCCAATAATGTACAAATCAGAAAATGGGTTGCAAAAATCAAGAAAAGAGTACAATAGGATCAATTTGTAAGTGTACTCCAAACAAGCATGAAGATTGAAGAATATGGCAATCCTACAAAGCAAGTAAGAGAGATGGTGGAAGAAAACAAAGATAAATAAGTTAAGTTACATCAATTTAGGCAAGAATATGAGTGTATTTATTTTCAATATTTTTTTCAAAAGTTTTATATGATGATGTGTGTGAATTTGATTTCAATGATGAAGACATATTGTATATGGAAACCATGGTACTGATGAATGAGTGTGTAACAAATCAAGATGAGGAAGAAGCACCTCAAAGAGTGATTAAAAATCATGGTATGAAACATAGGTATGTATATGTGAATCTAAAAAATGAGGGAGTCCAAGGATAAGATAAAGAACAAGTTGCCCAAGCAAGTGAGGAACAAAGTGAACCAAGATTTGATGAGGATTGTGAAGAGATGGATTAACTAAAATTAGAAGAAGAGATGAAGATGTTGGAATAAGTATTAAGTCCATAAAATGGGATGAAAATAAGTGAGGTAAATTATGTGAATATCAATGAGTAACTCCAAGAAAAATCAAAATAGGATCAACAAAGAGAAGCACTAAAAGTTGAGCAAACAAGAACACAAGCAAGCAAGCACATGGAGTATGATCAAGTAAATAAGGTGTGATATTCAATTAGGAAAGATAAATTTGAGTTAATAATTGATTAATATGAGTATGAAACATCAAATATTGGTCAAATAATAATGTACTATGGTGAGGAAGTAAGGAATGATAAGTTGCTCTTGCATAATGAACAAGATGATAGGAAAATACATCAAAATGTGAAGCAATATGAAGTAGATTCAGGGAAAAAGAATATCATAAAGAAAATTATAAAGGTTGAGATGAATGAGAGACAATTATATCCCAAATAATAATATGTTATCAGGAATAAGGAACAAACATCATTCAAGAGGTAAGAATCAAGTAAGATGCATGAAGAAGCAAGCTATCAAACAAACATGAGGAAGAAGGAAGAAAACCAATTGGTTGCATCTAAGTATGAAGATATTAAAAGTGACTTATAAAAAGTGGAAGACTCAAAAAATAAGATTCTATAGTGGTGGGAACACCTCATGAATATTGAAGATGCATGGATAAGAAGGATAGACAAAGCCAAGAAGAGGACAAGCAAGAGTTTGGCAAGGAAAAAGGAACAATGAATGAAGAATAGTAATCTTGTGAATTTTAAATACCCTAAAAGAAAGAATTAGAAATAAAGATAGAAATTTTTTGGCTCAATTTTACTCCCTCTTGGGGAGTATGATGCAAGAGCATCAAGCTTAAAAGTTATCAATTTGTGTTTTGGTCATAAGGAGTCAAAATTGGTCAAGTTTGGAGTGTTAGTGTGTGTTAAGAGACCTTTCAAGGTCCATTCATATTTTAAAATTTATTTAGAGACCTTTATAGTATTAGGAGTGAGCATTGGTAGTGTCTAGGTTTTTCCCTCCAGAACTAAGAATTTGAAAATTTAAATATTTATAATGAGTTTAAAAGGGTAAAATGTATGTAAGGAGTGAATAAATGGATAAAGTGGGATTCAGAAGTCTAATGAGTTCATTTAAGGAGTATTTATAATTCATATATGTTAACTCATAAGAGAAAAGTCATGTTTTGGTTTGGTCACCCTCACCCATACATTGGGTTGACAAGAAGGGAGGAAGTTTTTGTAACTAACTTGATAACCAATGTAAAAGTTGGTGTAAATAGAGGATGATATGTTAGTTATTGGAATATATGAGTGAGAGAGACCTATAATATAATAAAGGACGATCTGAGAGTGGAATATGATACAAGAATCCTCAAGAAGTTGACAAGTCCTGGTATTGGGTTCTAAATATGTTGTTGATTGATTAAATAAATGAAGAAATTGTTTTTGCTTGTGATTCATTCTCTCTTGATTTTGATATTGATGGTTATAGGTCTCAAAATGTGTTTGTAAAGGCTATTTATTCCATAGTAATTCTATATTTGTGTTGAGTTATAGGTTAAATAAAGTTTACAAGTTGATTTATTGAACTATTTATCACAATCAAGAAAATGGTTTGTATAGTTATTTTATAATATAGAAACAAGAAGTTTTCATAGGAAGTTGGGTGGAAATGTCAAAGACACTCGGGTGTCCTATTAAATGTATCAATATGATTTGAAATTCAAGAAATCAATTATGGTTCTAGAACCCATGTTCACATGTATGATAGGTAAGGTATGCAAGTTATATGTCTAAATATATAAGTAGTGGATATGTTACAATGATGATTCTTAGTTGGTTGTTATAGAAGAAGATGCTAAGATTATAATTCTATATTGAGGTGGTGAAACCCTATCAAGGAAATTAAATATTTGTTGCTCAGTCAGATGCCTGTTACACATATAAGAAATCCTATTTTTAGAAGACAGTGAAAGATTACATGTTTGGACAAGGAAAAGACTATGGAATCACTAAGTTCTTATTGAAAATAGTATAAGGGAAATATATGGTAAGATAATGAAAATATAACCTTTAAAATTCAATCAAATATCAGATAATAACACACATTGTATACTCTATGTAGGAGAGACAATTTAAACCCCTATTTTGTGTGCTCAATGTCTAAAGTCATAATAAGAATGCAAAGTGGAGTGGTTATAGTTGGATAGGAAATACATTGATATTTTAAACATGAAAATAAACCCTTAGGACAATCTTAAGACTGGTGGACTAAATATATACCCCTTTAACTTTGACACAGTCAAAACAATCCTAACCCTATTACACAGTCAGGGTACTAAGAGAGAGATATGAATCAAAGGGAAGTGAATGAGTATTGGAATAGACAAGTTATATCTTTGAGGAATATATGAGAACATCAAGGAAGGTCTAGTTAAGATATATAACATATTGGAAGATGAAAATATTGTCTAACTCCCTTACACAGTCATCGAAGGATTCACAGTTGATTGTATTTCATGGTTTCTAAACCTTAAATACATTGATCAAGGGAAAGAAGGTGTGTGGGAAGGTGAGATATGTCAATATAGACATATTCCTATCTTTTTTTTTCTTTTAAACCTTATGAAATTTAGAATAATGAAATATATGAGCTCTCAACCCTGTATAGTTGGTGAAAAGCCCTAGATTAGTGTTTGAGTGATTTAGAGAGATTTAACAGTCAAAATTGGATGATTTTTTTTAAAATTTTAAAAATAAAGGTGATTTAATAATTTATCAATGTTTTGGGACTATATGGTCTATATGTATGGACTTAAAAGGATTGTGTAGCACTAAAGACCTAATTAGGCCTAGAAAGGTCTAATTATCATACATGGGAAGCTAGAAGGACACTTAAGAGTGGAATCAACTGATGAAATTTTATGAGAAGTTAAAGGGGAATAAATGGAGTTATAATATGTTAATATACTTTTAATAAATATTTTAAAATGGTCAATCAAAGGAAAATTTAGTAGAAAAAGACTACAAGCCTTGTGAGGACATTGCAAGGTTTGTATGTAGAAGTGTAAGGTAAAGGGTGATCAAAGGCATGCAAGGATTATATAGAGGTATATTATTATCCTTAAAGACCATTTATTCATTGAGAATGAATCATTGAAACCTATTTATAATTTTGGTCTTTGAGACCTAAATAGACTTGCTAAGAAGGAACTAGTGTGTGAGAAGTAGCCAAAGAGGTTTGAAGGAAGATTGAAGATGGTTTGAGATAGTTATTGATAACTCATAGGGGATTATAATACAATAGATGGGTGGTTAAAAATCCTTGAAAAAATTATCTATGAAATGATCTAAATTGTAATTGATAAAGACCAATGAAGTGAGATCTTAAAGGGCAAGCTAAACATTGAATGTGAACTCTTACAAGATCAAATCTAGTTGATGATATTTTGGTAACTTTTCCACTATATCTCTACATCATTTTTATATCTAAGTAAGGTAATATTGATTAAAATTTTATTTTTAATTCTTTACAAATTTTTTATTTGAGATGAATGCATAGTGCTAGAAGGTATGCATAAGATGACACCTTGTAGGGTATTGTGGGAGAAGGAGGTTGAAAGTCTGATCTATTAAGGTTAGTACAATAGTATATTATATTTAAGAGAGATAAAAAATATCCCCAACGTCCTTTGATAAGTACACAAATCTAGTCAATAAAAGATAAGAGAAGATAGAGAGAAAAAGAGAGCATTGGAGCACCAAAAGAGAAGAGGGAAAATAAAAGACTCCAAAAGAGAGTTAAGGAGGATAAGAAGAGGTCCTTGATAAAAGACTCGAGGAAGAAGAGAAAGGACCAAAATAGGTCTAAGAGGCAAGGTTGATAAAATTTTTAGAGGAAGGTCTAAATATTCCTATAAAAGAAAGAAGAATGGAGAAGATGGAGAAAGAAAGGGAAGTGGAATACATAAAAAGAGAATTCGGGAAAGGTATAAAGAGGATAGATCTCATGATGAAGCTCATAAGAAAATGAGAAATCCAATGGATTGGTTGGAATGTGATAATAAAGTTAAAGTGGCCACTATAGTCACTTATGAGAAGAAAGCACAAAATGAATGTCTTGAAAGATGAGATGAAGAAAGAGAGAACAACCCAAAGAGGCATGAGAAGATAGATGTTTCCAAGTGAGAAAAAATAAAGAGAGATAGAGAAGATGGTTATCATTGAGGATAATAAGAAGGAGAGATAAGTTCCAAGAAGATCATATGAGGGTGAAGACAAGAGGATATGGCCAATGTCTATGCCAAATACATTCAAATAGACTATGTGGTATCTCATTTTATATGATAACATTACTTTCAAGTTTGTGTTTATAGCTATGAAGAAAAATGTGGATAAGGCAAAGCATGAGACCTCAATGTTGATGAAGGATGGGCTAATAATGTCACCCATCAAGTGGAAAAAGGATGACAAAGAAAGAGAGCCTATTGAAGAAGACAAGATGATGGAGATGGAAGACATTCCACACATAAAATATTAAGAGACAGAGGAGTTATATGATGCATTGTCAT
This sequence comes from Torreya grandis, assembly GCA_037957365.1. Lineage (NCBI taxonomy): Eukaryota > Viridiplantae > Streptophyta > Pinopsida > Cupressales > Taxaceae > Torreya > Torreya grandis. The sequence goes on from JARHVA010002866.1 coordinate 1,772,716, forward strand.
GCATATCAGTTGAAATAAAGGATATAGTGCACCAAGAAGAAAATAAAGTCACCCAAGAAGAATTTAAGGTCATTCATGAAGACATGGAAGAAGAGATGAGGTTGTAGTAGTTTACCTTAGAGGTAAATGAATGCCTAACTGTTGATTTTTATTGCATATGTGAAGAGAAAAAGGTTAATATGCAGGTTGAGAGAAAGAATGATAGATTTCATCCCTCAAAAATATAACAAGGACATGGGTATGTATGGCCTAAGTGGCTTAAATAAACAAGTAATGAGATGAAAGAGGAGAACCTCAAACAAGAGGGAAAACAAGGAAAAAGCATAGGTGAAAAATAAGCACAAGTGTGGAAACAAAGTACAAAAAGCAAGGAACACTAAGTTGGCATGGTAGAGAATAAAGGCATGAGGAATGAAAGAGGCCAAATGAGAAACAAGTGGCAGCCCAAGAAGGTACAAGGCAGAAAATGGGTTGTAAAAAGCAAGAAAAAGGTACAAGAGGATCAAGTTGAAAGTGTACTCCAAGAAATCATGAAGATTGAAGAAGATGGAAAGCTTACAAAGCAAGTAAGAGAGATGGTGGAGTTAAACTAAGACAAAGAAGTGAAGGTACAACCATGTAGGAAAGAAGATGAGTGTATGTATTTTAAATATTTGTTTTCAAAAGTTGTATATGATGATGTGTGTGAATTTTATTCCAATGATGAAGACATATTATATATGGAAACCATAGTATTGATGAATGAGTGTGTAACAAATCAAGATGAGGAAGAAGTACCTAAAAAAGTGATTAAAAAGAAAGGTATGAATCATATAGATGTTGATGTGAGTCTCTAAAATGAGTGAGTCCAAGGAGAAGACAAATAAAAAGTTACCTAAACAAGTGAGGAACAAAGTGGACCAAGAATCAATGAGGATTGTGAAGAGATGGATCACTAAAGTTTCAAGAAGAGATGATGATGTTGGAAAAAGTATTAATTAAATCAAAGGGGATGAAAATAGGTGAGGTAAACCTTGTATTGATCAAGGATGAACTCTAATAAAAATCAAAAGAGGAGCAGTAAAGAGAAGCACAAAAAGTTGAGCAAACAAGGACACAAACAAGCAAGCACATGGAGTATGAGTGAGTCAATAAGGTGAGATATTTAATTAGGAAAGAAACAGTTGAGTTAATACTTGATGAACATGAGTATGGAATGTAAAATATTTGTCAAATCATAATTTACTATGGTGAGTAAGAAAGGAATGAGAATTTTCTCTTGCTTAGTAAACAAGATGATAGGAAAAGACATCAAAATGTGAAGCAATATGAACTAGAGGTAAAAAGTGATAAAACATTAAACATTCATACTATTCAAGAAGTGAGAAAAATATTTTAACATTGGCTTGGAATCACACATAGGATAACACAATCTTATAATTAACAAAACCCCATCTAGTAGACCATGAGGTGATCACTCCAAACTCAAGGATGACCCTACTTATCTCTCTATACTCACACATGTAAACTATGTTAGAAACAACATGGAGAGGAAGGAAATAATATTTAATATCATTTACAACACTTATAAACATTAAATAAATGTAAATAGATAAGAAAACTAGAGGCCATGGGGTTAAGTAGGTAATTTAAAGTCATCAACAATATTAGTGTTTATTCATAGAACATCATAAACCAAACCTGAAACTCCTATCATGAAAAGGAAGTGAATGAAGGCTAATATAACTTAAAAAATTCATTCATCTCAATTTCTCCTATATTGTTCATACCAAGAGTGGACCAGTTGACTTGTATGGCCTTGTCTAGGAGAGTGACAAGAGAAATGGAATGGTTTTCATCATTTTTGAGCTTGTTAAAGCTTTTCAAACTTAGAAAAGACATGTGGGAATCTGAAGAGACCCTCCTACATCCATCCCACATGCCTAATGTATATTTCAGGTCATATAACTACCTTTAACTACCTGAAACTACTATTATCTCCTCCTTTGGATGTTGAACCTCCATTATGTCAGTTGCAAAATTGATTCTTGACACTTAACTAATATCTTGAATGTTAAAAAATAGTTTAACACTTGTCCTTTCATGTAAGTTATGTACAAGTCATTAGAAAGTTCAAAAAGGTGACATAAGGGAATGTTAAGACAAATGACACAAAAGACTAAGGTGTAAAACATACCAAAAAATCATAAACATGACCATGTGACCATTTTATGACCTAGTAAGACCTTATGGGAAGTTTGCCTATTTATGGCTTGACGTAATTTGACCTAGGATCAAATTTGGTCAATAGACACATCACTAAAAAAAGGTTTAAATACACCTCATACAATATTTTATCATGCATTTTTAAAGCAAATAGCTATGTTCTACAAAAAATTATCATGCCTTTTTTAGGCAAATAGTAGTTTTTGAACATTATTATATCACACATTTTTCAAGTAAACAATAGTTTAGACCATATTTATATGCAATTAAATCACTCCATTATTTTATTTATTTATTTCTCTTTCACTTTATTACACATAGAATAAAATATTTTAAAATTAAATAAGAAAAATAAAAAAATATTATCACCAAACTCTCTCATGTTTCTTCATCCTTGTGTTTCACATACTCTTTCATCCATAAGTTTATTCATCCTTCTCTTAACCCATTTTCATGATAACTTTGATATGAATATTTAAAATTTATACACAAGGAAATAGATAAAACTACATAATTTATTGATCTAAATAAAACTTATAAAAATTATATATTTGAGTATGTTTTGTTACATTATTTTTTCTCATACATGCTTTAATAAGTTTGTATATATACAAAATTCAAACTACCTAATGGGTCCAACTACCCATGACTCAAATTACCTATATAACTACCAAAATAGCTAACATTATTAACATAATATAATAATGACTAAAATATTAAAATAAATCAATTTAAAGTGGGTGTTGCACTTGGAGATGCTTGTTACATACATAATAAAAACAAACCAATAAATGTAAAATTAAACCTTGGATCACTATAACAATAATTTTAATTAAGTTCCACATTAAATAAACATTGTTCTTGGGGTTATCAAGTGTTGAAATTTCAATTATTTATGTTTTTTAAAATTTAAATACGTGTTAGGAATTTATTACTTGTTACACTGCATGATTTTAAGGTGTTTGTATAGCTATCAATTTTTTTGTCCATATTATAATCTATAATTTAAGTCCATCATCGACTAAACTTTCATGGTTGAATTAAATTTTAAAACTACTTACTAAAATCATGGAGCTTTGTTTCTTCAATATTAGTTATCTAATTTTGTTATTATTTTTCATTTAAAGTAAACATTTTCTAGTTTTTTTTTATTGTAGTCTAAATCATATTTGATTATATGTCAGTAATAATCAAAAGTAAGGGGGATTAAAAATGACTTAACTTAGATATATTTGTGAATATGGTTATAGGTAATAAAATATATTTTATTAAGTTAATAATTTAACACTACACAATTTAAATTCTTGAGTTGGTTTGTAGGACTTATAAAGTGAATTTATAGAATGCAATTTTTTATCATTAAGTTTTTTTCAGAAGACTCTCCAAAACTAATTTGATTGTCTTGATTTAATATATATATATATACATTTTAGTTCATGTCAGTTATTTATATATTTAGTACTTATAGGTTTATTTTTTAGGCAAGAAACCTTATATGGTGTTCTTATAATACCAATTTTTTTTCTCATATTACAAATTTTCATTATTCTAAATGCTCTCAATAATTTTGGTTTCAATGTTTCATTTTAAATTATAAAATTCATTTCTCGTACACACACACACACACACACACACACACACACACAAACTATATATATATATATATATATATATATATATATATATATATATATATATATTTCAATGGTTGAAAATATATCTTAATATATTTTCCAACCATTTTTACAACCTAAATGGGTTGAACATGATTGTTTGGATAATTATTGGATTTACATTTACATAGTGATAAATTAAAAGTTTTATTTTTATGCTCCTTTAGGGTGCATTTGTTTCATATTTTATGTAATTTTTGTTAATTTAATTAATTTAATCTATATTTTAATTAGCTTAAACACTTTAAAATAATTAATCGATATGAATCTTACATATGTATAAGTTAAATAATTAAATATTATGAATTATGAATTTTATATGTACTTCATATATGTTCATGGAATTCTTGGTAAGTTACACCTTCATATATATAAAAACATGTCCCAATCACTCTCTATACTAGCTAGGTGATCATGAAATTATTTGGATGTCATTTTGTGTAGTTATTAAAATGAAAATTCATCTATGATGATTTTTAGTGCTTATATTATGTATGAAAAGTGTCATAAACTATCTCATCTTTTCATATGGTTATCTTAAATTTATACATGTGATAAACATACACAATTTTACTTGCAACTCATGTAATAGATGATCATGTTCATTGGAGTACATATTCTTAATATATGGAAGGGATATAAAATATATGAAGGAGTAACCTCAATACTACCACCCACTTTGAATTAGTATTATGAAATAATGGATCAATGTTGGAGGAGCAAAGACATATATTTGGGTCATCACACATCTACAATAATGATTCTTCAAATTATATTAATAAAAATTATAATGTAATTTATCCTTAAGAGATATAATGTTTTCATAGTTGGTATGATTAAAGAGAAAGATTCAGGTGGAAAATATATCACATTAATGAAAAAATATAATATAATTTATTTATAAGAGATATAATGTTTTCACAGTCCATACGATTAAAGAGAGAGCTTTTGAAAGAAACTATGTAAATATTTTTAGGATCATAAACATCCTTGTGATGTTTTTTTTAGAAACTCTCTTTTTAACTTATCTATTTATATTAAATTAAACTAATATTGAATAATTATATCTAAAAGTATACATACATACCATATCATCAATAAGCATACCTATGAGAGTGGGTGAAGTCTAAATAGTTGTAGGATATGCCTATGAATATTTAATGTATACTATATATTTGGATCCAAACATGCATACTAAGTCTAAGGTGGTACTAAAGTATGTGCGGGCATAATAACACATCAATAATCAAGAATATATCTAATACACACCTCAAAATATTTTTTGGAAATATGTCATGACTAACTAGTAGGAATCACCATCATATGATGTACATGGATTGATGAAATCCTTTCATCAATAAACTAAAAGATATTAGTGATTGGGATGCCCTACTATATACTCAAAACATATTTTTGTCTCAACTCTATGATCAATTGTCAAGAAACCTCATAAAGCCTTATTATGTCATGAATACCATCAAAATATGTAGGGAAAACACATGTAATACATATGATTAACACATATTAGTCACAAACAAAAAAAACCCAATTATATTATACAGTGTACAATGAATTTATATATATTCTAACTTTATCATATGATATACAATGCACTTTTTTTTCCACATTAGTAATGTCTTAACTATTACAACATCATGCTTAAAAACTACCTTAAAACTTGTGATGAAACTTCCTAATTTTTTCCAACTAAATGCGTCTTATTTTTTTAAGGTTGAGTCCCCTATTTTGGAAACATATCACATAATTTTCCTTTACCATGTCTAACCCAATAGGGAATATCTATGTAATTTAGACTCATCCTTATATATAAATCAACATAATTTTTTTTAAAATTTTGTACAATAATATAATATCTTTTTTGACCACCTATGATGTTCAAATATATAATAAAGATAAATCAATGATGAAAAAATAGGTCCTTGCATTTAGTAACTTAATAATATTTATCTTTATTTTAATATGGAAAAATAGGATCTCAAAAATATTACTAAATTACATCATCAATCATTACATAAGGTGTTGTTCCAATGAAATTATCTCCTAATATAATATTTATTATATTTAAGTATACAACATCATATGATTTATATGTGAACATATATTTAACACAAAATTAACTCGTATTTAATCATATGTTAAATTATTTTGTGATGGGATAAGATTATTGAATTGAATATTTCTAAGTGAGCTTACTTAGTGCTTGCACAAGAGTGTCTAAAGGGTTTATAAGTTGGTGTTGGCATATATATCATAATTTAAAAAAAAATCTAAACTAATAAATTTTGTAAAAAGAATAACCAATTCAATTCTCAAATTATATTATAATAAAAAATATTTTTAATAAAAAATTAAAAAAATACAAATATAAAATAAATAACTTCATTATGAAATATTAATTTAAAACATAAATCAAATTTAATGAAATTTATCATAATTAAATATTTTTTTCAACACATTCATATAAAATGAATTATAAGATTTTTTTCCCTCTTGATAATGCAATAACTTATTTATGGATTTTTGCAACAGTAGCTCAAAGTAAATTATATTTATTTTTTAATAGCTACAATAATAAATGACCAATAGATTTTCAAGTGAATAAACCTAAGTAAAATGATTATATTTTTATAGTATTATAAAACTTGAGGTGAAATACTTTAAAAATAAAATGGGATAAATATATGTTAAATCATCAAATTCTAATGCAAAATCCACACTCAAATGATTTACTATTTGAATGCATCAGTATAACTATTAGGAATTAAAAATAAAAATATATATTTATGGTTACAATAATAAGGTATTCAATTTATATTCATTACCCATAATCACACTAAAAAATGGCTCAAAACCACACAAAAAATTCAACAAAACATGGAAATAAAAAACCAAGGAAACTAAAAATACATTAGATTATATTAAAAATAATTAGGCACAAGATAAAAACCCTAGAAGGAGGAGGTGGTAGATAATCCTTGGGAGGATGGGAACTCAATTAATAAATCTCATGTGAAGGAGGATTAGGTACCACCCAACCATCCTGAAGAGGTTCTGGAGGAGCCAAATAAATAATAATGCCCCAACTAGGAGGTGGATGAATAACACTTCCAACTAGACCACTTAAATGCAAATGGGAAATCCACCAAGATGAACCAACAATATAATTCATATGAAGTTACAATAGAATCCATACATATCAATGAAGAGGAGTGAAGAAGGTGAAAGTGTATTTACTAGTGTTAGGGTGATTGGGGAGGAGATCCATGTATAGGATTGTCCAATGAGATGAAACTCATAGTATAAGAAGCACTCCCATAATGGTTGAGAAACTCCTATAGGTGACGGGATTCAATATCCATCTTATCTACTTGAATTTGTATTTTCATAAAATTTGAAAAGATAAAAATCACCCTATCATTAACATTAGAGTGACAATATTTTTATTCATTGTTAAAAAATATGAATTATTAACTTTCAATAGTTGAAATAATCCTTGAATAAATTTTGTATAAAATTTATATATGTTTTTTATTGATCATTATCCCAAAAGAAACATATTCCAAGATAATGGGTCTAGGTGTAAGCATTGAAAAATGCTAGGAATCCAATGCCAATAAGATTGAGCTTTAGGGTAAGTCCAAAAGAGGTGTTTGAAGGACTTTGGTATAAAATATGTAGTAAACTTGGTTTGAGAAATTATAATATGTTAAAGGCACTCCAAAAGGGATGAAATTGATAAAATATACACCAAATAAAGTGTACAATCTTGGGCTTGATCTTAGCATTCTAAATTGTGTTCAGTTTGTAAATCTAAATCCTAGGAGAAGAATTCAGATTCCAACACCTATTTAAATTTTCTAAAGCCAAAAATAATGGGCTCATGATTTGATATATGAGACTTGGATAATAATTTCTATAATGAGTATCAAAATTTCATCTCTAATATTTCCACTAAACATGTGGAGATTATAAACCCATCTTATGCAACATGACATTTTATTATCATCTATTAAATGCACATAATAGAAGGTAAGTATAAATTCATTAACATATATTTATATTTTATTAGAGTCCAAGAAGCCTAATCATGATAATAAATCAATCCTTTAATAATATGAATATCATTTTTGAAATCTTTAAAGCTTTTACACCTGGAAATTATGCTAACAAAAGACTTGAGTTGGTCATAATGAGAGACCACAAAATATTGTGGTCATTAAAGAATATGACACTATGAAAAACATCACTCACCTATTTTAAATAGGGTTTAATAATTTCAAAATCCTTCCAAATTATTTTAGAAACAAAATATCCCTTAATCTTGATGTGAGTAGTGGTAACAATCATGTTGTAAAACCCAATGTTTTTCTAACTAGATTTACCATTAGGTGAACCAGAAGTAATGTAGTGTGGTATAATAATTTTGAAGGATTCTTTTCCTTAAATTTATTGGACCACCTATTTAGCACATAAAATAACACTTTATTTATAAATTTAAATAATTATCATATGTCATGTTTATCATGAGGACTGTAACAAATAACCCATGCAACTTTGTGGTACCTTCGAGTTTATTTATAATTGGCCCAAAGAAAATCCCAAAGAACATTTTACAATTTATCTTAATAGGATTTATAAGGGTGCCAAAAATAATAATAATTGACATGAGTGGCCACCAAAATCTTAGAACATACTTGAAATTTTTGGGCTAAAGAAAAGGGTTTAGAAGTCCAATTCTCCACCTTTTTCTCCACTTGATCAATGAAATATTTCTAAAGCTCATAAGGAGAGATATCAAACAAAAATGGGGTACCAAATAATTTGAGTTTATCTCAATTTTTACCCATTTTTAATTATATGGTTTAATCCATTTTGGGATAGGCATCATGATCTGTCTGTAGCAATGGGTTTTTTCCCATTGCAAGCCAAAACCCAAGGTTTTGAAAAAAAAATTGAGGCAATGCAATGCCTCTTTGAACTATGCTTCTTGTTCATAAAGAGTGACAAAAGTATCATATTCAAATTTACCACTAATGACTTGATATGATATATCAATAAATATAATTCCCTTGATGAGCATTTACTTCACTCAGTGAGCAAGAGGATATCTAAATGTCTTTACGAACAAGACATACAAATATGGTGCCAAAGGGAACCCTTGTCTAATGAAATGGAATGCACCAAAGCTATTATATTTGAGACCATTTATAGTGAGGTATATTTCATCTTTATAATTTATGTTGGACAAAACCCAAATCCTAAAGCAAAGTAAGAATAAATATCCACTCAATACTATCACATACCTTCTCAAAATCAAGTTTGAGGAATACGGTTCATTGACGATAATCCCATGCATATTCTATTCATTCCTAAAAAAATAATGTTATTATCCAAAATGTACCTATATTTAATGAATATAAATTTTTATAGTATAATGATAACATGAAATATGAAATAGAGACAGTCTACAAGGGATTTAGCAAGAATTTTATAATACACATTGAGGATGGTGATGGGGCTCCAACTAGTTATGAGCTCTAGGTCATTGGACTTAGGAATGAACTTTATATTTTATTTATTGATAAGAAATCCTAATTATTTATTTTTTATAGATTCTTTATAAACCTATGATAGGTCAGTCCCTATAAAATTTTAATTAAATTTGTATAATTAACAAGGGAAACCATCAATACTAGGGTCTTTATTATTGGTCATGCATTGCCCTGCATGATATATCTACTTAAGAGTTAGATGGGTATCATATAGTTTCTATTTTTCAATCCTAAATTTTTGAGGCACCACATAAAAACATTATTTGAGTGTATGTACACATTATTTTTCCTCTCCTTGGGCTTAGAACATTAGCTTGTAGTGGTAAAAAAAATTGGGGATATTTTAGGTAGATTAGAGAGATGTTTATGAGAAATATTGATGTCTTTGATTTTATTCTTAGATTTTTTAGCCTAGAGGAATTTAAAAAATTATTTTAAGGTCTAGTCCCCAATTTTGAGCCAATGTGGCTGAAATCAAATTTGATCCCCTATGGCCTTGTGGTTGTTTGAAAATTTATTATGGTACTTGAGAGAACGTATCATGGATTTAAAATACATATAAAAAATAATGTTATCAAGAATAGAATAGATTTTTCATGTTTTTTGAATAAAACATCATCAGCCCATTTATAGATCCATGTAATGTGTTTACCATAGTATCAAGGTAAGGTTAGAGTATGAGTGATCACCTCATTCTACCACTAGATATAGTTGTTATCATAAAGTGGACATGGTGTAAGGTTATAAAATTTGGTGATGAGATATATGGTACCATCATGGTAGAGATGGATGTGTTAAAAAATAATTTATTATGTGGTAGCTTGAAATGGTCACTACCCCACTTCACTCTATAAGTGATGGGACTATGGTCTCAAAGGAAAATTTATAGATGAATGGTGATAGATTTTACATTAGAAAAATAAAAAAAGAACAAGTGATGCTCAAAAATCATGAAATGGTCCAAATAATTAAGGATCCTATCAATGCTAACATGATAGTTGAACCAAGTAAACCAAGATGAATTATTAAATGTGCATTGTTGGAGAGGTGAATCCATAAAATCATATTGGGTTTTTAAGTAATATAAAGATTAATTTGATACCACACACCATCACATTGGAAGGGCACTAGATTCATTATGCCTCTCATTCATATTAAAATAAACACTAATAATCCAGGTGGAAGAAAGAATATTATCAAAGATATATTGACACAATATTACTTTATTAGGGCCATACTTTGGGGTGTAATGTTGAAAATCCCTAAGGAATGACCATTGATGTAAATTAAAACCAAATAAATCGATGTGATGGATATTCACCTAAGGAAATAAAGAAAGGTGTAAAATTATTGGAAATAAAAATAATGGCACCACCACATACATCTTCATGCAAAGTGGAAAAGTGAGATGCACCACGTGAAATACATTCTATAGTACTCTACAAAAGAAACCTTGAAATATTAAGTTCCTAAAAAAAAATCTTTATATGCTGAAAAGAAACATGCTTAGAGAATTTGTTAGAGGACTAGACTATGATACCTTATACATTCCATGATAAAAAAAATTCTGGGGGCATTATTCCATGAGAATTTCTCCTTGAATGTTGAACCCTAAATTTATATGTGTGTTGGGGATATAGGGTTAAGAAGATAGAAATAGTTCAAGCACAAGGGTGATAAACTAATCCATAGTAGGATAATTAGTTAAAATAAGATAAATGAACATTCTAAATTATAATACTGAGATATGATAAATATAAAAAGTATTAAATTTGAAATATGTTCAATTGATTACAATACCAAAGAGAAATGATACTTAGTTGGGTTTACTATGTGTAAGTAGATCTAAACTAGAAACATATGGAAAGTATTTATATTAAGTATCTTTGATCAATAATTAGATTCTATAAATTAATTTTGGTAGATGTATACACTACCATTGATTCTAGTGTTTGACTATGTCATAAGTGTCTAGTACAAAATAATGACAAGTTCTCAATGCATCTAAATTTAATGTTCTAGGTCTTTGTCACCTTTATGTTGATATATTTAGATACGGGATATAGGATTTCACTCATTTTTAAATTATTAAACCCTAGATATTTATCCTTATTCACCATTAAAATGAGATTGATAAAAATAGGTCAGTGGGATCATGGTGTTGAGATGACCTTAAAGACACCTCTATCAATGGGCACTGCCTATATAGACAATAATCCAAAGAGGGCCTCAAAATTATGTAGTTATCCCTTATGTGTGTAAATGTGTGTGCACAATAATGAAATATACCATATGAAGATGCATGCATTTATCTAGCTTGTAATTTGAAAAACATCACTCGTGGGATGCTCTTTGAATGCTTTAGGCTTGTAATATGACTGCTCCTATGCTTGATATATAAATAGGGATGAATAGGGTAAAATATATTGGTTTTGTAATTGATTGATTAAGATTTAGTAGGTATTTTATTTTTATTTAATATATGATTAATGATAATTTATGGAAGTGGCCTACTTACATTTACTCACTATTATCATTTTTTGATTCAGTTAGGTCTCCTTAGTGTCTATAACTAGTCTCACTCATCTAAGGTCTATAAATTATCTTTAAGGTCTATTATTTTTCTACCCTCTTATTAAATCATGTTATTTTCTTAATATTTTTATTTACAATACCAATGATACTAATTCCCAAACTCGCTATTTACAAGCACCTCCTTTGTTATTATTGAGTAAAAACACAAAATTTTGTCATATATACTTGTCCTTTTAAGCCTAATCTACACTTTTATGTGTTTATGAACCCAAAAATCATTTTTAAGAATCTAAAATTTTTACATACATTCACTAAATTGTTTAATAATACAAGTAACTAATTCTACACCTTCTTATAACTTGGGTTGACAAAACTGATTAGTAAGCCTATTTAGGCCTAATTCAGGCATATAAGATTTAAACATGAAAATAAATATTTGATGAAATTTAACACTAAATAATAATTTAATTATATTTTTTAATTATATGGTACATGTATACAAAATTTAAGTAGATTGAGAGAAATTTGAGTTTCCATTTATTGTCAATATTGTCTTCTTAACCTCTATAGGCTTACTAGAACATAGTCCTAAATAATTAATATTGTGATGAATTTAAATACTAATAACCACAAAAAAAACATGTAAAACACTTCATCACACATTTATATAGGTTTTTAGGTCATTTTAGAGATTTTAACTGAAGATATGGACCTTTTGATATACCAAAACCTTGATTTTCTCTCCTTTAGATGACCTTTAGACCTTACCTTCTTAAAATTCACACTCATTAAATTTAATTTATGAATATTGGATTTATAAACCTCTAAAATATATTAAATCACTCAATACTTCTCTCATGTACCACCTTTTAGGTTTGATATAGGCCAAACTCATATTTTCTAATTTTTTCACTATGTTTTGCCTCCTTTACAGACCTTACAACTTTGATATTTTTATTCTCAATTATACTATTAACCTAAAACCAAATTATAAACTTATAAAACACTAAATTACATATCCATTAAAAAATTTAGGCAATTTCTATAGATGAATAAAAAGATATAGGGCTTTCTTGAACTCTAAAACCCCAGGCAAGGTTTACATAGTCCTACTAGGCCGAAAGCAAAGAAAATTATATATTTTAACTTTAATAGAATTTCATAGAGTTATAATGGTTTAATAACTTATTTAAAACTAATATATTCTCTTTTAAATTATTTTAAAGATATTTCCATGCCTAAAATATGAAAAACCAACTTTTTATATCTGATTGTTACAATTTTATTATAAAACACAAACTGAGAGCTTAAATTAGACAAAATATTCACTCATAATGACATTCAAAGGTTATTTTTTGGATCTTTAAAGATATAATACATTTTAAATTACCATATAACTTGATTTATACACTCAACCAATCATAATAACATAAGAAATGATGTCTTCTTGCAGGACTATGTCACCAAGACAATATTTGTAAACCTTCATGAAGCATAAATTATCATAGCAACATGAAATAAGATCATATAATTATTAAAAACATGATTTAAAATTTATATTTAGTCTGATAATCCATGTATATCATTAAAAAACATTACTCTTTTATTCATTTATCTTCCATTATATATATATATATATATATATATATATATATATATATATATATATATATATATATATATATATATATATATATATATATATATATATATATATATATATATTCCTGTACCACCTTTACAACAAACCTTGCAGACATTTTTAACACCTCTTTCTGCTCCTATTCACTCTCTACTACTTCTACAAATAAAAATACCTTAATTATATCCTTCTTGATGTTATAAATCTTATAAAAACATGTAATTATATGTTAAATTTTGTTTTTAATCCAAAAGTCTCTCATTTGGCCCTTATCTCAATAAACATTATTTCTTTGGCCTTTTTCTAACATAAAATAGGCTTATAGATAGCTGATGAGAAGTGTTTTTGATTTAAATTTTTTGGGAATAATGGAGTCTTATTCTTATTTTAGTTAAGGTTATATATTAATAAACTAGTAAATAATATTACAATAATTATAGTCCTGATTTATATAATTTATTTATCTTTTTTACCTTTCTAAAAATAGCAATAATAAGGAGAAATATAACTTAGCTTGAAACTGGACTAAGATGGCTGAGATAGAGGTTGAAGTTGGTTGTGTAGGATTGGGATGGTGTCATGAATATAAATATGGATTTTTTTATTGAAAGGATAGGAGTGTTAAAAATAAGACACTTCGAGGTCTGATGTTGTAGTCCACTCGTGCTGCTATTGTCCAAACTGGTCACAAAGACTTGAAACTTTCTAGGCTTTTATGTTATTCCTATGTGAGCCTACCTATGAAATATTGGGTGTTGATTTTTGATGTAACTCACTATAGATCTTATTTAATATTCAAACCCTAACCCTCTATCATACTCTATAAAACAATGTTTGAACCACTTGAGGAAAGGGGGGTTAGTGTGTATAATGCATTGAACATGTAATCCATACCCCTTGTGTGGGCATGCTACTTGCTTCATACAATAATGTGATGTGGATGAAAAAATTCCAAATTTAGAGCACTTGAGGTGGCTAGGGATTGGTATGATGGTTTGAGTGTGTTTGTAGCTATATTGGGTGACTATAGGTAGAAAAAAGGGATATTTTATTTAGTGCTTTGTTTTTATTCTTTCTTTCTTTGTAATATTTGTCACCTCCCTTGTAAATGAGCTTTGGATGGGATTTTATAGGGAAATATTAGTCATAGGTTAGATTTATTCATGATAGGTTGCATAATGAAGGATAGGAATCAAATGAAAATGATCATTTGGGTTCAGAGTGTAATTGGATAGGAGCACTAAAAATGGGACACCCTAAGGTTCAGTTTTGTAGTTCAAGTATGGTAATCTTATCTTATAGGTTCGATACCTAATGGGATAGGATTGGCCTAGGAAACATAGCCTAGATAAGGTGGAATGATCATTTAGAAGGCTTAGGCTGACTGGAAATGATAAAAAAAAGTGTTTACAAGGGTCACAAGAGCATGCAAAATGGGCCTATGGATGGGATGTCACAAGCCACACTCAAACTAACAATTGGGACATTTTATATGACTACATTTACCCCCCATTTATTCTAGTGATGAAACAAAGTGAAATACTAAGATAAAGGAAAAGTATAAAGCATACTTGAACTTACCTACAAGGGTGAAGCCCATGGAGACATGTGATGCTGAGTGTGCATAAAGAGAGCACAGTGTGAAGCATAAATCTTTTGTGATGCTGAGTGATGTTGGGTATGTGATGAAACAAGAGTAATATCACAAATAGAGCTAAGTACTTAATTCCCTAATAATGGCTCAAGAATGTAAAGGCTAGACCTTTGGCTACATCATCACCCACTTAGTGAAGCTATGTGATCATGCATGTGTTAATCAATGTTTGGACTATGTCCAATCCCTCTAAGTAGGTGGCTCAAGAATAGAAAGGCTAGTTAGTCCTTTGGTTCCATCATTGCCCATTATGTAGTAAACTATGAATTGATACTAGTATGAATGTGTGTCATATGAGATGGATCCTAAAGCCCATGAATTCCCTATAATCTGAAAATGTGGTATGGATAGTTGAATGTGTATTGAGAACTAGGCCAATATTGGCCACTCTAAAAGATGGAGATTAGGCTTGTATGAAAGCCACTCTAAAACTGAGAACTAGGCTTATATAAAAGCCACTAAAAAATGATGTCAACCACTTACAGATGGAATAAGGCATGCAACTACTGAGAATACCTAGGTAATATAATGAACTAAAAAGAAAATAAGGCAAATGTGTTATGCACATTGCCCCCAATCATTGGTGTCTGTAACATGGATTCTAATCAAGAAATTGTACCAACTTCTCAATCTAAAACTAGAAGCAAGATCCATCATGTCATGCATGATGCCCCCTATATTTAGATTCTCTAAGAAAAACTATATTGAAATTCCTCAATCTAAATTGTACTGTAGCTAACAAAATTCTAACTAACCTTACCTTTTTGTTATTCCTAGAAATTTTGGGTTTTTTTCTATTTGGATAGGAGTGTTAAAAATAGGACACTTTACTATTTATCACTATAGTCCACTTATGGCACTCTTGTCCTTTACTATTTTTTTATCATTATTGTATGTTCATCACTAAATTTTTGATCTATTTTGCCTATTTTGTGTTTTAAATGCTATTTTGACTGTTTTAAAAACTAATTTTTGACTGGTAGAAGGCTATGATCTCTATGACAAAACCCCTATTTGTTTCCCCTTCTTTTGAGGGTAGAAATGAAGACTTTGCAATGACTACCCTCAAAATAAATAGCCCTAAAAGTGTGTTATGTTGTGAAATACATGATATAACAATGATAATCCAAAATATGTCTCAAGATAAAGCATAGTTTGTATTGGAGATGGATAGATCAATAGGTGTATGCCTATATAGATGTGAAAATGTAATAACATGTGCAATATATTGAACTAAATCTAAAAAAATATTAGTTGTTAGTTGTCAAGGAGGGATGGAGCATGATTTCCATCATGTCATCCAATAAAATAAGATAATGCATGATGTATATCATGGCATTGAAAACAAATGAGAAACAAACAAGCATGCAAGGCAAGAAGCAAGAAGCATACAAACGTGGCCAAGGGGCCAAGAAAACAAGGGACATGGGCACATGTCACTCAAACTAATAATAAAGCATACAAGGCATGTTCAAATGCCCACATACTCATATAATTGCAAACAAACAAGATTGGCACAAGGGCCATAAGCACATACATGAGTACAAGTAAAGGACATTGGCAAATGTCCTAAGGCACACACAAGTAATAAAACAAGAACTAAAAAAATGCAATCACATATAGCTACTCAAAGTAAGAAAGGAAAGTATGTAAATGTTGGAAATACAATAGCATCTAACCAATCAAAGTAAGAAGAAAAAGTATGCAAAATATGTAGTACAAGACTAAGTAGATGCTATAAAATACATAAGTGATATATACAAGTGAGTGACGATAGAATAATATATGTAATCTAGTAAGTAATGTACATCAAAATGATAAGTAGAGTGTGTGGTGTAGGAATGATATAATCTAGATGGTGTAGTCATGTATAATATACCCTTAGTGGGTAGATATGTCAATGTATGTCTCGAATGTAGAAGTAAGATGCCCCCTTAATGGGTAGAGTGAAGAAATCAAGGATCTGGGTTTCACCACACACACTCAAAGAAGATCAAGTGAAGCATGGTAATGTAGATAACTCAACAAACAATAGCATAGAACAATAAAATGTAAGTCTAACATGGTAGTAGAAATGTAAAATATGGATAATGCATATAGTTGAAAATGTTTTTAGTGTTTTGAGTTATTTGAATGTTTTTGTATTTTGACATGTTATATTGTTTTTGGTATTTTGGAATATTGTATTATTTTTGGTGTTTTTGAAATAAGATATGTACAAGTAAGAATAAGGAAACTATATAAAAGTAAGCTAAGAAATTATGTACAAGTAAGATTGAAAAGTAATGATACTAATCGACGAGTCTCATGAAAGACTCCATATCATGGTGTCCTGTATCAAGGAGAGGAATCATGTGTGATTATGATACATGATGGAAGGGCTAAGACTGTGACTCTAAAAATTGTGTATGTTGTAAATTCTCTATGACTAAGTAATAGATTGAGATGGAACTATAACCTATGATGGTGGATCATCTAATCTTAATCATAGTGGGTTTCTATGTGAAATAGGTCCCTAAGAACTTGGCTATAGTGAATATCTATCTAGAGTAGTACTCTATGATGTGGGTTCACCTAATATTAATAATAACAAGTTTCTACATGAGATAGGACCTTGAAAACTTAGTTATAGTGAATATTTATCTATAGTAGTACCCTATGATGTGGTTCATCTAATATTAATCATAATGGGTTTCTACGTGAGATAGGACCCTAAAAACTTGACTATGGTACCTATGATTATGTTGTATATGTATATGAAATTACACTATGTAATCCATGTAATACACTAATATATGTAAGTTTCTCTCTCTGTACTAGTCTTTAAACCCTCTAAGTAGGTGGGATAGGAGATCTCCTATGAGGCTCTATGCTAAAAACTGCATTACTCTCACGATGAGCAACTGATAATTCCTATGAGGGAATGTCTTGGGATTACTAAATCGTGGAGGAATGAGGTATATATATCCATGATGGAATATATCTTGGTTCCCCTAGTGTTAATTCTATGATGTCATTATCAACACATCTATTAATACAATCCCTGAGTCTATAACAATCATTGTCTCTATGTCTACGGATATAATGATAGTTACAAAAGGGCCAATGTGGTTGTCTGTGTAAGAGATGTGGATCTCAAAAATGAGTAGAAGGAAATGTGATTAACCTATTATATATTAGTGTTGATAATATGACATGTGATCTATTTCACTCTAAATTATATTGTAATGGTGCCCTACTATTATTATTTATAGTGCATATTGTAGGTGATGCTTTAGAAACTGGCTTTTTATTCTTAAGTAGTTGCTTTTCTAGCTATGGTCTCCTATATTGTTTTGGATATGGTGGATGTTGAGTGTTAGGAGTTGTAGATGGAGATAATGCTATGAAATCCAAAGTAAGTTGATCAACTGAATCTGACTCAATCAATCCTAATTTCTTGTCCAAAGCTAAAACTATATAACATAAGTGCCTAAAAGAGGACTCTATCTAATATAATATATGCTCTAGTATGGGTTGGTGAAGCCCCTTAATAAATATATAAATCTATTGGTTTATAGATCAATTGTAACATATGAGTCTTAAATCATAATATATAATCACTAACTAGCTCTAAAAAATTCTGATGCAATGTGGCAAGTTTCTCATATGTAAAACAAGGGCCCATGTTTGCTATGTAATATCTGAGAAATGCCTCCTCTGAGTCATAATATGTATGCAAAGAACCAATAGGGAGTAGATGAAATAACTAATTCTATGCATTACCCACTAATGTCTGCTAGAATAACTTAAGTATAATCAAAGGACATGCATGAGATGGCAAGGCCTTTAGAAAGGCTTTAATGTGTAAGAATGGATTTCTAGTTTCATCAAATTGAGGCAATGATGATATATATAAATGCTTAGGAAATGAATCTTTGATAAATGTCTGTAGAATAGGGTTACCATACAAGTTATTGGAATCCATCCAAGACTTATAAGCCTTGTTTTCCAAAGTAAGGAAATGTACTTAGTGTTGTAATTCACCAACTGCATGCATCAAATAAATAATCTATTGGGATGGCATATTAGTATCTTGAAGTGGTTCATTTAAACATTGATTTTGATCATTTATTTTAGCCATGGGAATGCTACATTTAAAAATTGGATCATAGAGAGGGAGTTTGCTCACTTGAACCTTTGGAGGAATGGTAACTTAGACCTTATTAGAGGGAGGTGGGCTACCATTCTCTTTGGGTGGAGAGTGATAAATATGTGCTACTATATTTTGGGGTGGATTGGGAGATTCATTGGTATCTTTAATATTTATTGAATCACATTCTAATTGAATATAATATGTGATGTTACCATTGACATGTGCATCATTTGAAATAGAACCATGCATAGAAGTAGAAGCAACATTTTGTAATGCATTATGTTTGAGAGGAGTGAGAAGATTTAGAAGCATGAGCTACATTTTATTATTTACTATATGCATAATAGTTATCATTATTCCATGCATTATCAAAATCAAAATTTTATTCATTTGAAAGAGGAGAAGTAGAAGTATCACTTTCATATTCACTCTCATTATCATATTCATTTGCATGTTCACTATCATACTCATTATCACTTACATTATCACTAGGGAGAGGGGTAAAATAAGATGCTAATTCTTGTCTAATATGCAATAAATTGTCATGCAAAATTGGAATACTATGTGCATCTACGTTATCCTTGCATGCATTATTTTCATTTACAATATGAGAAGTAAGAGTAAGAGAGTTATCATTTAGACATGATTTTATAATTTTATGAGATGGAAAAGTAGAGTTAAGAACATGAGATTGATCATTTGAATTATGAATTAGAAATTTGATTCTATTTAATTTAAATTGTTTTAATTTGAACATAGAAGTAGCAAAATAGAGGAAGAAACTAGGTTCAAATGCAAGCAAATTATCACCATTGAGAGGTTCACTTGGAATTGCATGACTAATTTGTAAATTTGATGTATTGTGAATAGGAGAATGAGATAAAAATTAACTTTCCCATTTATCAAAATTATTTTCCTTGAAAGAGGGAAGAAAAGAGATAGGTTGGAGAGAAGAAGATGCATCTACTTTTTCTTCACTATCACATTCATATGCATCATCATATTCCTCATTAAAAAAATAGTAATTATCTTCATCGTAAATGAAATCATTTTCCTCATTTTTAGTTATTGTACAATTTTGCAAATTTTTCCATTCATTTCATAATTATGAGAAAATTTAAAAATTTATCTATAAGATGAGAGGGAAGAAGTGCCTAAGTGGCCATTTTATTGCTTTCATCAAAGAGAGTATGTAAAATTACTATTAAGAAAATAAATACAAGAATGACTACTAATATAGCCTATATTTTTAAAATATTTTTGAAACTCCAAACAATTTTCAAAAATTCCAAAATTTTTATCTAAAAATTGTAAGGGAGGACGGCTTGGGGTTTGAGGACCTAGTTTGGAAATCTAGAGTTTTGGGTTGGAGTTTTAGAAATTTGAAATTATTAAAATAATTTTAATTATAAAATAAACTTGAATAAAACAAATTTATAAAAATCTATACAAAAATTAGAATTTTGAAATTGAATTTTTGAAGAAAAACATGAAGGAAAATCTTAGAGGTACCTAGGGTTTAAGATTTTGTTCAAAGTAAGTCGGGTTCACCAAATGATTTAAATTTTTTGGGAATAATGGAGTCTTATTCCTTATTTATTTAAGGGTTTGGATTAATAAATTAGTAAATAATATTGAAATAATTATAGTCCTAATTTGTATAATTTATTTGTCTTTTTTACCTTTCTAAAAATAGCAATAAGGAGAAATATAAATTAGATTTAAACTAGACTGAGACAACTAAGATAGAGGTTGAAACTAGCTATGCAAGATTGGGATAATATCATGAATCTAAATCTATATTTTTTTTGGTGAAAAGATAGGAACACCAAAAATAGACACTTTGGGGTCTGGTGTTTTAGTCCACTCCCACCGTTGTTGTCCAAACTGGTCACTGAGACTTGAAACTTTTTGGGTTTTTGCATTGTTCTTGTATGAGCTTGCCTATGAAATCTTGGGTGTTGATTGTTAATGGAACTCATTGTAGAGATTATTTAATCTTCAAACCCTAACCCTCCATCATGCTTGATAAAATAATGTTTGAACCACTTGAGTAAATGGGGGTTAGTGTGTAAAATGCAATGAACATGTAATTCACACCCCTTGTATGGGCACACTGCCTACATACCAATACTCCAAAGAGGCAACAAGTTATATGTAGTTCTCCCACCTAATGTTCTTTATGCAATAGTGTGATATAGATGAAAAAATGCCAAATTTAGAGTGATTGAGGTGGTTAGGGACTAGTATGAGGGTTTGAGTGTGTTTGCAGCTATATTGGGTGACTATATACAGAGAATAAGGAAGTTTGCCCTAGTGATTTATTTTTATTCTTGCTTACTTTGTAAGATTTTTTACCTCCCTTATAAATGAGCTTTGGATGGGATTTTATAGGGAACTATTGGCCATGGGTTAGATGTATTTGTGCTAGGTTGACATAATGAATGATAGGAATTTGATGAAAATGACCATTTAGGCTCAGAGTGAAATTGAATAGGAGCACCAAAAATGGGACACCCTAAGGTCCGATGCTATAGTCCAATTATGGTGCTCTTATCCTATAGGTTTGGGACCTAGGGGGATAGTATTGGCCTGGGAAACATAGCTTAGTTGAGGTGGAATGATCATTTAGAAGCTCAAGCTGATTTGAAATGATAAAAAAGGTGTCTATAAGGGTCACAAGAGCATGTAAAAGGGGCCTATAGATGAGATGTCACAAGCCACACTCAAACTAACAATTTGGACATTTTATATGACTATAGTTTCACATTTAAAAAGGGTAAGAAATGAATTATAACATGTAATTATATATTAAAGATCATTTAAAAAAGGTCCAATCCCTTTACAACATGTCCAAATATTCCAATATCACTTTAAATAATTTGAATTTTTAAATATAGCTTTTTGGAGGGAAACTCAATATGAGGTTTTATAGACCAAATTGAACACCCTACTTACTAGAAAACATAAATATAGTCTTATATGGAATTAATTCATCTAATAATGACAAATTTGATGTAAAATGAAGCATGATATATCTTCTTATAGCTTATATATAATTTTACTAAACCTCCTAAAACTAAAACATCAAAATTTACAAAAGTCTTTTGATGCTCCTGCATCAAACTCCTTGGGTGGGAATTTTTTTGAGATCCTACTCAAATGGAGCTTCACCTCTTATTTATTATTTTTTAATTCTTTATATCCTTAGTTTTTTCATTCCTTCTAATGTTTTCTTGCTTGTCTTCTTCATTATTCTAGATGAGAATGGGCTCTTATGCACTCTTTATTTGAGTTTCTTCAAGAGCTTATTTATTAATGGTTTGAAACTCTTAAATAATTTTACCCACACATATAGTTCACCAAAGTATTATATTAAACATATGGTTTATTTTTTATCCACACCTTCTCCTTTGTATTGAAATCTACTACCTTGTCTTCTTTACAATCATCCTTATTTTGGTCCAAAATCTCTAAGATCTCAAATTTTTCCCTTTTAATGTCTTTCTCATCTCCTATGAGGTCTAAGAAATAACATTATTCCATGATTTGTTTCCAAATTATCTCTTCTCCTTCACTATATTTTCCCATCTCTTTATTTGAAGATTTTTTTATTACTTTGTAAGGCCATAGCTTATACCATATCTTGTTTCTAAATTTTATCTTCATTATATGTCAAGTTAGACACCTTTTCCTACTACATATTAGGGTCTTCAAAAAATTCATGAGGTGTTTTATATTATTAATTTATTTACATGAGTCTATAAAATGACTCATCTACTTATTTTTTCATGACAACTTCATCAACTTGTTCATCTACATTTACATGATCAAAGGTAATATTAGAAACAAAAAATTTAGGCCATATAGTCTCTTCAAGTACTCCTTGATTCACAACTCTTTATAGTATGTTTTATTACTTTATGTATTCAATAATACATTTTATTTCTTTAAATTATTCTTCTCATACCATCACCCCTTAGTATGGATGGCAAATTTCTCTCTTTAGGTGTTGATGACATATTCATCTTTCCTTCAATACAAACATGCTTCTTTGCAACCACTTCTTCATGGTTTTTTAATAGATTATCCTCTTTAGATTTTTCAATATTTATGGAATAAAATTGGTATTTATCTCCATAAATATTAATTCATGTAGAAACACATGCAAATTCAATGTTAGTAGTTTTCATTGCCTCTTTCATTTTTCTCCTTGGATGACTTTGCTAACATCCTTAGTAGTTTTCAAAATTCAATGAATTTTTTATTCCTTTTCATTATTTGATAATCTTATTAATTGGAAATTTAACCTTCTTATTGATAATTTTAAGGAATCCTTGTTTTAATTCTTCCAATCTCTGTACCATTCCTACCAAGATTTGCATTATCTCAGTTATCTCCATTTCCATATCCAACTCTTTTTTTACTATCTTCTTTCATATTCCTATGGAATTTCCATTATTATAAGACCTTCATTTAATTTTATCCTCTGATCATCAATTTTATCTCTATATTCTTTTCTCTCACTCTCTCATTTTAGGCCTCAATGTTCCTTTCCTTTCTTAACAAGACTTTCTTGCCTTACTTCTTGATACCTCACCTAGGATTCATTTATCTAAGCTTAGTATTTTGGTACTTATTCATTATCTCACATAAGTATTTTTAAAATTGGTCTATTTAATTCTTCTTAAGCTTCTACCTATTCTTTATTATTTACTTTCGAAGCCTTAATGGGTTGTAGGGATTCTATCTTGCCACTCAACTCTTCAAGGTTTTCAAGAAACTTCAAATTTTTATTGATAAAAGTTGAAACTTATACAAAATTATTAAGCTTTACCAAGATCACTTATTGATATTTTATACCATTTTTTGTAATTTTTTTACTTTCATTTACTCACAATGATCAGTTTTTTATTCACTTAGGCTTTTTTGGTGTCTGTAATTAGTCTCACTCATCTATAGTCTAAATAAATTCTCTTTAAAGTTTATTATATTTATATCCTCTTAAATCATATCATATTATTAATATTTTTATTTAAAATACCAATGAGACTAATTCCCAAACTCATTGTTTACAATCACCTCTTTTGTTATTCTTGAGTAAGAACACAAAACTCTGTTATATACACTTGTCCTTTTAAGCCTGATTTACACTTTTATGTGTTTTTGAACACAAAACTCATTTTTTATGATTCTAAATTTTTTACATACATTAATAAACTTGTTTCATAAGACAAGGAACCAATTCTACACCTTATTATAACTTGGGTTGACAAAACTGATCAGTAAGCATATTTACACCTGATTCGAGCATATAGGATTTAAAAATGAATGATCATATTTGATGATATTTACAATTAAATAACACTTTAATTATTATTTTTGGTTATATGGGACTTTTTTACAAAATTTTAGACAATTTGGTTAAGTAAGCTGAGAGAAATTTGAGTTTATATTTGTTGTCAATATGTCTTCTTAACCTCTACATGCTTGCTAGAACATGATCCTCAATAAATATTATTGTGGTCACTTTAAAGACTAATAAAAAAACTTAAAAAATATAAAAAACTCAATCACACCTTTATCTATGGTTTTAATTCATTTTAAAGATTCTAAATAAAGACATGGAACTTTGATATACTAAAACCCTGATTTTCTCTCCTTTAGATGAACTTCAAACCTTGCCTTCTTAAACTTCACACTCTTTCCATTTAATTTATTAATATTGTATTTATACACATATAAAATCTATAAAATCACTAAATACTTATCTCATGTACCACCTTATAGGTTTGATATAGTCCAAACTCAGATTTTTTGGATTTTTATTGTGTTTTTCCTCCTTTACAGACCTTATAACTCTGATAATTTTATCCTAAATCATTATATTAGCCTAAAACCAAATTATAAAAAAATACCTTATATATCAATTAATTTTTTATTCCATTGGGTTGGATGAATCAAAAGATATAGGGATTTCGTGAAATCTAAAACCCTAGGCAGGGTTTACACAATCCTACTAGGATGAAAGCAAACAAAATTATGTTTTTAAATTTCATAAAATTTCATGAAGTTTAAATGGTAGAATAAATTATTTACACCTAAAAAATTATCTTTTAAATTAATTTTAAGATATTTCCATGCCTAAAATACACAAAATCACCTTTTTGTATCTCACTATTATAATATTATCAAAAAACATAGACCAAGGGCTTAAATTAGACAAAATATTCACTCATAACCACCTTCAAAGGTTATTTTTGGGATTTTTTAAAGATATAATATAGTTTATATTACCATTTCACTTTATTTATACACTCAAATAATCATAATAACATAAAAAATAATGTATTCTTACAAGACAGTGTCATAAGGACAATATTTGTAAACCTTCAGGATAACACAAATTATCATAACATGACATAATATTATAGAATTATTAAAAACAAGACTTAAAATTTATATTTATTATAAAAATACATGTAGATAATAAAAAAAATAACACTTTCTTATTCATTTATCTACCATTTTATATACACATTCCTCTACCACGTTTATGATAGACCTGGCAGACCTTTTTTCCTACCTCTTTATGCTCCTATTCAATCTCTATTGATTCTACATGTACACCAAACTTAATAATATAATAATTTATGTTATAAATCTTATAAAATCATATAAATATATTCTAATTTTTTTTTAATCCAACAATCTCTCATTTGACCCTTATCTCAACAAACATGCTTTCTTTAGCCTTTTTCCAATGTAACATACGCATATAGATAGTTGTTGAGAGGTGTTTCACATTTTAAAAAGGTAATAAAGGAATAATAACATGTAATTATATACTATATATCATTTATAAAAGGTCCACTCCCTTTGAAACATGTCTAAATATTCCACAATCCCTTCAAATAATAAAATTTTCAAAAATGGCTTTTTGGAGGGAAAAATAATATGAGGCTTTAGAAACCAAATTAAACACCCTAATTAATTGAAAAAACATATATATACTTAAATTTAATTAATTAATTTAATCATGACACCTTTTATGTAAAATTAATCATGAAATAACTCCTTATTTCTTATATGCAACTTCACTAGATCTCCTAAAATTAAAACATCAAAATTTACAAAAGTCTTTTGGTGCTCCTGCATCAATAAGGCTTATACTTGTATTTATACCACACATTTTTAAAACATATAATAGTAGTTTTAAATAATAAAAATATGTTTATTCATAGGTTTCAAAACATTTTTAATTTAAAGGAAATTTGGAAACTAGACACTTGATAAGGATCCATATACTACTATCGAAGATAATGTCCCTCAGGGGATAGTATTGTTTAAAAGAATAAAAAATAGGTATAGATATGAAAAAAATAAAATAAATATGTTTATCATTTTTTAAGTTTTATGTGTATTTCAAGAGGCCTAGGTCATCATAATTATATGGATTAAACTAATATATAAGCATTTAGGCACAATGAGATGGTGAATAGAGCCTTTCAACAACAGGGAGGTCTAGAACTAAAAGGTAAATCCATAATTGATATTTTAAAATGTATAGGATGGGTATGATATAAACATTCAATTTTATTATATAAATTTCCCCCTTTACTCTAGTAATGCATAAGGATGAAAATACTAGTTTAAAGGAAGCAAATGTGTACCTGAGTGTGTAAAACACACCTTACATTTTATTGATCCCATTTTGAGTGTTTTTCTAGTGTGTGACCTATAACCAAGAGAATTTTACATTATGTATCAATGCATATAATATAAATTCTTTAAAATAAAGAGATAAATTAAGTATTACACCTATGTATTAATGCAACCATGTTGTATCTTGATTCTTTAACTCAATAAAAATGTTTCCATGTGAAGCACTAGCGCTAGAAAAGGTTTATAATTAAACCTTAGATAATTTGAGAGGGAGATTAGAAGGTATTATGCACCTAATCTAGTGTAAGGATGAGTTGTGATATTGTCTTTTAGATCATTATATCTCAATCACATAACTCAAGTGTGAATATATATATATATATATATATATATATATATATATATATATATATATATATATATATATAAAATTTAGTAAGGGTTAATGATTTAATCAAATCATCTTATAAATATAGTGATATTAGATGATTTAATCACTCCAACATATAAATATAATGAGTTTTAATGATTTAACCACTTCAACCTATCAAATTAACCAACTGATGCATCATAAAAGGCTTGATAACACTAAATCTTGGTATAATTGGTGTATCCTAGTGAGTAGTATAATTCATAATTCTTGTAATGTTTGGTGTAATAGTCAGGGAATATGAAACTATAATATGTTTGAGTTAGAGTATTTATGTCATAAAAATTAAAAAATCTATTTCAAATATATTCAAAATTAGAGAATTATATATGTTTATGATCCAAGTGTATATCTAAATCATGAAATTGAGCTAGAGATTGTGGAAGTATAGAGGTCATGTTTTTATGACATTCCCCCACTAAAATGTAGAAATATCAAGGGTGTAAGTGTGGAGGTCATATTTTATTACATTCCCCCACTAAAATCTAGAAACTATTAAAATGTTAAGGTCATGATTCTATGACATGTCCCCACCAATATTCCCCCATTTTAAGGTGAGGGATATAGAATCTGATAGGTAACTTAGCTAAAAAGGATAAGTTAACTCTATAATATGTGTATGAATCATGTATAATAGAGAGATAATATGTCAAAGTATATATATAAATTAAGATCATAGTATGTGATCACATCAAGTCCTAAGATGCATGATATGGATCATGGCAATGTTTAGAGAGTAATAGCATAGGCTCAACAAAATTCAAGCACACACACAAGAGCACTCAATGTCATGAAAAATAATGGTCCAAGGAGACCACATATAAGGGGAATATTCAAATTCCACATAATCAAAAGTAATGACATATTCAAATGTCCATCCAACATATAATGGCATATTCAAATGTCTAATCAACATACAATGGCACATGGGATAAAAAGTAAGGAACATATTCAATTATCACACAAGCAAGACAATAGAAAGAAATTGAATACATTCAAGGAAGTGAAAAATATATGAAGCATAAGTATCCAACATAAGCATATCATACTAATCCCTGCATATATGTGTTATAAAAAATATTATGTAACATAACATATCAAGTACATTGTGAAAGATATGAGCATGGATATAGACATGTGTAAGAAATATTATATAAAATCAAAAAAAATATTGTGCAAATGATCATAAATGATATGTAACTTGTATTTGTCATGATAAAATAATTATATGTCCCTAACATATAATATGACATGGGTAGAGGAGAGGTCCAACATATATAAATGCATATATCATGTGTCTGGGTATGCTTGTATGACACTCAAAGATACATGAAACATATGTGTATATATAAAGAAATGATATGATATATATTGACATAAATAAAACAAAATAGATACTAAAGAGATAATAAAATAAGGGAATGTTGAAATTTTTATATTCTTGAATTATTTGAATGCTTTTTAATTTCCTTGAATATTTAATTTTTTTTGTATTTTTGGATTATTTTTGAAAGAAAAGGCTAGCCTATGATCCAATCCAAGGTATTCTCATAGGTATATTCAAACTTGGAATATAGTACACCAAACTGGTAATACTACTAAGGAACATGCATAGGTGTCATATCTAGATCTATAGGATCTATGGTACTCTATGTATGTATCATATAACTCTTGGTCATGAAGAAATAATAGGAGTAGGGGTTTGTGAAACCCATAATTTAGTGCTTTGTGGTTTCTTTGAAATATATGGAATTATAACATGTTTAGTTGTTCTAGGTAATTGAGTATGCTATGTAGGAATATATGAGGATTCTATGGAATCCACTATATATCTTTGGTGTAAAGACCTATCAAGTATGGGATGCCTAGGAAAGGGGATTGCCTATTACATACCCTTTCATGGATTATTAAACTTATCAAGTTTTATAATTAACTATCTTATAATAAATTTATCTTGTTTAAGTGGATGTTCATATGAAATCCTGGAAAGTGTGACTATCATATTGATATAAATGTATTTAATACACCCATGCACTATGGAAGGTACTACATGGAGTTTATGTATCCAAGAACATCCCAATAACATATTAAATACACCTATATATGGTATAGATAAAAAAAAGTGATAACCACATGTGTTGGACTAGCCTATAAAGGTAAATCAATCTCACCAATAATGTGTTGTGATGTCCCATCAAATGATATGATGGTTTTGTTCGAAGGATATAAATCATAATTTGTATATCCTAAATTTTTAAATAATGTAGTGGTACATACGTTATCAATATCACTATTATCAATCATAACACTATGTATAAGTTGGTGGTCAAGGTATGCTCAAATAAATAATGAATGCAGATCTGAGTCATCATCCATGATTTTAATGTCATCAAATGTAATAGAATGTCTATGAACCATAAGAGGTACCATGCATGTATAAGTTTCAATAACACCATCTAATGGGTGTCCATAATCTGATGGATTAGGATGTGCATGGTATGTGATTTACACTTCTGGATCTTTCTTAGAATGATCTTGTAAAGGATTGTTAAATATCTTCTGATTTTGGTGATCATCAAGTTGTGAACCTGCATCCTTTGGAGGACTATCAAAGGTAATATTTTGGCCATCAGTAAGGTCTTGGATCATATGATTCAAGGTATAAAATATATTATACAATTCTCATGGCATTGTTGATACTCATAATATGCATTAACATCATATCCTTTGGGTAGAGGGAAAGTTAGGATTTGCATAAAGACACACAAAGGCCAGGTTCACCAAATGTTTAACCCTAAATTTATATGTGTGTTTTTGGGATATAAGATTAATAATATATAAATAGTTAAAGCATAAAGTGATAAAATAATATATACTAGGCCAATTAATTATAAACTTAAATAAATGAATAATTTGAATTATAATATTGAGATATGATAAATATAGAAAGTAATAATTTTGAAAGATGTTTAATTGAGTTCAATACCGAATATAAATGGTACTTATCTAGGTTTACTATGTTCAAGTATATCTAAACTATAAATAGTTAGAAGTTATATAGGATAAATATCTTGGATTAGATGTTAGATTCTATAAATTTTACTTCTATAGTTGTGGACACTACTATTGAATTTGGACACTAATGTCAACTCTAATGTCCAATTGTGAAATAGGTGTCTAGTAAAGAATAATGATTGGATATTATTGAAATTAAATTAATTATTTTTGGTTTTCTATAACCTCTTATAATATGTTTAGATTTGGGATATATGTTTTTTCTCTTCTCTAATTGATCAAACCATATCTCTTCACCCTTCTTCACCCTTAGATTGAGTTTACTAAAAATGGGTTAGTGGGCTCATGATGTCGAGTTGATCCCAAAGACCCCTATATTAATGGGATCTACCTACATATATAATACTCCAAAAAGGGCCTCAAAATTATGTATTTCTCCCTTATGTGTGGGAAATTGTATGTGTAAGGGTGAAATATAGTATATGAAGATGCATGAAGTGATATAGCTTATAATTTGACAAATATATCTCACATGATACACTTTAAATGCTTTAGACCTGTAATATTATTGATCCTATTCTTGATATGTAAATAAGGATGAAAAGGGCATAATATATTGGTTATGTAGTTGATTTATTAATCTATAGTAGGTGTTTGCTCAGTATTTTCTAAATGAGGAATGAAAAGGATTAACTTGTATTTATACCACACATTTTAAAAATATCTCATGGTAAAGTTCAATAAGACAAATAGGCTGACCCATATATTTGAAACATTTTAAAATTGGAAGAATTTTTAAAATTGGAAACTACATAAGGATCTAGACACTATCATCAGTGGTAGTGTTCCTTTGTGGCAGGTAGTGTCTAGAGGGCTAGAAAATAAGTATAGATCTAAAACTAATTATGAAGGATGTTTATAATGTCTTAAGATTTATGTGTAGTATAGGTGACCTAAGTAATTATAATAATATGGATCAAACTAAGAGATAAACATTTAGCATAATGAAATGGTAAATGTGATCCTTTTGACAACAAGGATGTCTATAACTAAAAGGTAAAGCCTTGATTGATATTTGTCAAATATACAAGACTAAGATGCTATAAATACTAAATTTTAGCATACACACTAACCATCCTCTATGTATTATCTAATTCCAAGTCCTTAAAAATAGTTTCCCAAGAAATATTTATTATTTAGTATAAAATCCTCAAGTGAAATGGATTTAAATTTAACCCCATTTTCCTCTTGAGAAGATTCAATGCCATTAGAAGGTAAACTTCATGACTACCAAGGAGTAGGATCACTTGGAGAGGATGTCCCAGTATGGGAAGAACTTATGTGTGCCTAAATAACTTGAGAAAATTAGCTTTAAGAGGGTTTTGGAGAGATATGAGACTAGGGATGGTTAATAATAGGAAAAACAATCCATTTTCTCCTCAAAAGAATATTTTAGAGTAAGGGGATGTGGGTTGGATTGGAACCCTTATTTTTGATGATATATTTTTATTAGCCATTATTATCCAACCATCATTATTATTTTCCACCTTTTTATTTTTACATGGTGAATGTTTGGCATAGGACTTTTATTCATCCATAAAAGGACAATCATGTATCTTATGGTCAAGCAACGAACATCTAAATCAAATGTTCAAGATATTAAAGTAATTGACTTTATGTGCCCAAAATTTCACCCCTACTTAAATATCAATAGAATATTTCAAGTCCTTATTCAAATTGACCTCAACATAAACACACTTATTAGGGCATGAATATTTTTAAAAAAATAACTCGTGGAAAAACATTTACTTTATTGGTTTAACAATTTCCTCAAGAAAATTGCATAGAAGAAGCAAAAGGCCAAGAATTTTGATCCAAACAATCATCCTAAGGGGGGTCTAAGAATATGAAATGACTGGTACAAGGGGACACAATCATGAGAGTACTCTTTAAGAACTAGCAACTTGACCTAGAAAGGAATTTCTTGGACTTTAGAGTGATCCTTGAAGGAAAAAAGAAAAAAACCTTGGTGATATTTTAAACAACAGTAATTTGAAAACCCAAGCGTTCCTAATGATGACAAATATATACATTAAGAGACACCTTATAAGGGATATGTTTGACATGATAAACTATAAAAAAAATATTATCACACCATTTGAAAACATTATTAACAACATCAAGTTGTAATCAAACATTGGGTTGATGGAGATTCTTAAAAGCTATACCTCATTTTATAACTTTGGGATAAACTTTATGATTATGTTTAGAGCCATCCTTACCACTATTTGATAAAATAGTTATGATAAAATGGTTTAAATCTATTTAAAACTAAATCTATCCACCCAAAGGGTAAATCTAAATGTGCATTAAATATGTTCTTGACCTTGAAAGTCTTATAGAAGTGGTATGATAGAGATAGAAATTAGGGAAACAAAGTAAAATGAGACCAATATGAAACCTTAAAAAAACAATTTTTCTCAAATTATCCTATTCAATGATGATCCTTCCTACTCATAATTTTAATATGAAAAAGAGAATATATAATAGAAAACATATACATTTTGTTGCTGCTTTGAATTGTAAAATTAACAAGAAAGTACATTCCAAATAATTAATTACAATTTACACTAACAAAAAACATCAAGCGATAAATTTATAAATTCATTTGGATTGTAATTACATATGTAACTATGTATATTAGTGTCCCCAAGTAAGTAGAGAGGGTTTGAACATAATATTTGGTCATACTTTATCAAGTACACTTGTAACATTCCATATTGTCATTTTTATGTCATAAAGTGAGCTATATAACTTTTTAATTATATTTATTATAAATAAAAAATAAAATAAATAAAATATTTTAACTAAAAAATAATTATATTATTTATATTTATAAATTTTCATAGTTTATTAGTACTGAAATTGCATTTTAATTTATTTTTTAAAATTAATTCCAAAAAATGTCAATTTATTGGTGGTGCATACTTGATGCATATTCAATTAATTTTTTTTTTAGTGGCATCAATTTTTATATCAATTTTTATTGCAAAATTGATATAACATTTTTTTTTTTAAAACATACCAAAAATATCAAATTTCAACGCGATCCTAACCCAATTGATAGTACAAATTATACATGGTATAATAATATTAGTTACTTCTAATACAAAAATTAGTTTGTAATCATACATTATTTTAAATAAACCTCATTTATCAAGTTTTAAACATTTTAAAATGTTATTTTTTAACATATATAAGCTTCAGAATTGTTTTATTGATTTAATATAGTATTATTAACCTAAATCCATTTTAATAATAAAATATAAATAAATTTTATATATATATATTTTTTTGGGATGGATATATGAAACAAGAATCTATATTTAACAAGACATTATGTTTATGAAGTATAAAAATAAAAATAAAAATCTAATTTAAATCTAATTTAGTGGGAATATTTTTCTATTAAAAAATAGTATTTACACATGCTTTCCCTTACACACATACATATACATATATACACATGCATATATATTCATGAATATGCCAAAAAATTATATAATTAATTTATTTTCTATTAATTTAATAAAAGTATTAATTTTTAAAAATAAAATATATGTAAAACATGATTTAAAAAATGTAAAGTATAAATTCAATATTTATAATATTCTTTCATATTATTTCTATTGCTTTCCTTTTATTTTTAGATGTAAAAACTAAAAATTATAATTATATTAGTAACATTATTTTCAAATATAAACCAAAACTAGTATTATTTAAGTTATTTAATGTTGAATCTTAGGTATATTAAGGTTACAATCACTTTTCTGGTGGTGTTATAATGTTCTTTTATAATTTATTTCCTATAAAATTTAAGTTTTAGTTTACTTATTGTTCAAGTAACATTTAAATTATTCAAGACATTTTGATTCTCTTGATTTATAATTTCATCTACTTTTCTTAATAAATTTTGATTTTAAAATATTAATAATGAATGAACATTAAATTGAATATTAATTTTATAATTAATGAAAAAAATAAGTTTGTTTTAAAAATTGTAACTATTAATTTAATATATTTAACGTTTATAGATATAAACCTTGTTAAAATGTAGTAAAAACAATAAATATGAAAGAATATCAACACTTAGGTTTAATGTATTATTTTAAAAAATATTTTTTCCTTTATTTTTATTTTCTAGTGAAATATTTAATATATATTTAGCATTAAGCTAATTTATTAGATTTAATATTAAGTGTTTTTGATACATTTTCTTAAGTTTAAAAGAGGAAAATGAAAAGAATTTAATGTTATGTATTAGTATAATACCTTTAAATGGGCCAATCATATGTGAATGTTATGTGGCCAATAGAAAAAGATATGCAAGAGCTTGTTTTTGTTATATATACCTTTAATCTATTTATATATTATATGTTGATACTTTGTAATGCTTAATAATTTGCAATGCTTTTGAATACAATCTTTATTTATTTTTTATTTGATAAGGTAAACTCAAGTTTTATAGGGACATAGAACCATGAGAGTGAGAAACAAAATTTTAAACAGGCCCTTCACAACCAGTAGAGAAAAAAAACTATAGACTAGAGTGAAACAAAACTAGAAACAGAAAAAACTAGATTATGTGGAGGGAACCTCTTGGGTATCTTCAGTAGCAGGACTATCCTTTACCAAAATTTTAGGTTTGTCCTTTGAAACCTTGGATTAGGGACATTATTGAGGCCTTCAGTGGGTTTCCCAAGAAAAATCATCTTGGAATGCTTTCTGCCTTTACCTGTGAAGGGGTTTACTCTGGAAGAAACTCCCTGGGGGAACCCTGGAGGGGGATTTTAGGACCTTGGGGGATTTGAAGGTAGAATGCATAAAATACTGAACAATGGCCTTCATCACCTGGTGAAGCTTGTTCTAGTCTTGTATTAGCTTTGCCAAGATGAAGCCTACCTATTGAACCTTTGCATTGAAAATTTCTAGCCTTTATTTGGTTTTTTCAAATTCCTCTATTACAATGGCCTTACCCTTCCAGTCTGAGGTGGTGAGAGACCCAATTTCAATGGGTTTAGGCTTGGGAATGAACAACAACTTAAGCGTTAGGTCATCAGGTGGGTATTTATATAAACTATTTTAGGGAGAGTGTTCAAGAAGAGGGTGGGATCTCTCTGTAGGGTACTCCTCTAGGGAGTCCTATGGGGATTCCTCCTTAGAGGAAGATCCTCTCGAGGGAACCTTCTAACCTAAAAGGGTTTGGCCCTATTTAACAAGTAGAATAATAAGCCCTTGATGGAGAATTGGGTTAGTGTTGTTAACTTGATGGAGTAGGACAATGTTTTCCAAATACTTGAGAAGGAAATAGGGGAGGCTAATTTTAAAACTAATGAAATGATTAAGGAATAGGAAATGGTGTGAGAAAACTAGGATGTACTTACCTTCCAAAGTCATGTACCTCATGACCTAGAGGTAGATGTTAGGCCAGTATCAAGGTAGGTTGACATGAGGAAATCCCTTCTTCTCAGTTTACACAAAGTTGTTGGTTCAAAATAAACACTGCAGGGATTCCTATGTCTTGTATTGGTCTTTGAATTCTTTAGCGCTAGTGAAAGACATACATGTGGCATCACCAATAAATTCATTAGAAATGTTTATGGAAATACCTCGTATGGTGACCTTCCTTTTTGTCCATGTAGTTATGAAATATTAAACCACCATGGCATTGTGCTTAGTAATATGCTCCATAAACTATATAATCCCCCTTCTTAAGGTTTTTCTAGACCTTCTATTCTTGAACCTCTTTGCAAGAAGTTAGCTCTAAACAGTCTCTGTCGCTGGCCATGGTTGTAAAAAGTGCAAAAATGGAGGGAATGAGCCAAAAGTTTGGGACATGGTTTAAACATATAGGGCTTGAATAATGTGGAACACCCACTAAAGCAACATTAACATAATTGCCTCTCCTTACCTTAAAATGAATGCAGATCAATAAGATCATGATTAGGCCTATCGAGTTGAGGGGATGCATGTGCGAGGAGCTAATGATTTTAAGTTGCATATGTACCTTCTATGTGGATGACACTATATGACTTAGGGGGGACATTGCCTTCATTGTAATAGTTATTTAAAATTTGGAGATACATTCTAGTGCTAGTGAGGAGGTCTACCACCCCATTTCCTTCCGTGTGAGTGAGTTGGACTTGTGGTATGGTTCGTAAGATGTGCTTTGCATCATCAATGAGCTCCTTGATAGTGTCTAAAGGAATAGTTCACTTTTTTATAAAGTTATTTTATTTGATGGAGTAATTTGATCTTATGAACTTTTTTGAGTTATTAATATGTTTATATGTTATGTATAAAATAAGGGCTTTTCTACATAACACCAAAGTTTCTCTTTCCTTCCCTAAATCAAAGTTTTAAATTTTTGAAATTTTCTTAATATTCCCATAAATTTATTTAGCCTCTTATCATGTTTTAAAGGTCCCCATTATTATGGATTTTCAAATTACCATTTGGGTATTTTTTATTTACTTTGAAATAATGTTTTAACGAAATTTTGGTGTGTTTTTCAAAATTTAAAAAAAATCATGGATTTTCTAGATAGTGGTATATTTTTTTATAATAAAATTAAAATAATAGTAAAATTTAAAAAAATGATGGATGGTTATTTTTTATGGAATTATTGAAGTTGGGAATTCCAAAGAAAATCAAGGTCAAGAGGGATATTCTATAATTTCTATAATTTTTTTCCACATTGAAAGCCTTACTCTATTTTTTTTGGATTATACATTTTTTTTTATTTGCATAAGGTTCAAGTTTGGAAAAAAAATCAGTGGTTTCTCTATGACATCTATTTGAAGTTTTATCGGCCATTTTATTATGACGTGTTTTATTGTAATGTGTTATATCATGATATCAATGATGTGTGCTACATTATGATGTCTTATCTCATGACATGTTATGATACGATGTGTTATAGGTCATTGGGACATAAATATGATAGATCGATCAACCCTTTTAGACCTCAAGATCTTACCCATTACTCATTGAGCATTTTGTAAGGTTTTTTCACTCCCCAAGCCATACTTTCAATCCAAAAAGGTTAAAAGGATGGTTTTTTTTTGAAATTTTAGTTTTTATGATGATGTTTTTTGGTGAAGACTTATAATCCTAGAAATTATACATTTTTTGATATTTTTTTGAATAATTATCATTTTTTGGAAATTCTAGGGGCCATATCTTTTGATTCGTGTAACATTTTACCTTTTTTCATTTTTAAAAGTGCATGTTTTTTGTGTTATTCACATTTTTAGTTTCATATTTTTTCTATTTTATATTATGATTATATTTTTTAGAATACTTTTTATAATTATTTACTATAAAGCATTTGTAAATGCATTATTTATAAATTGGCACCTATTTCCAATTTAATATTACTTTTTCCACCTATTGCTGTGTAATATATATTATGGGAGGGTTTTGTGGCTTGATTTAAGCACCTATTGTCTCTTTATATATATATATATATATATATATATATATATATATATATATATATATATATATATATATATATATATATTTATGTATTTTGTAATAACTTGAGGTTATTTTCAAGGCATTTTTTTCATTTCAATAACTTCATATAAAGACCTCATTTTACTCACGCAGGCCAATAATAACCTATAAGTTGAGAGAGACATGCTATTTTATGAAATATGTGCACTTCAAGAGGATATGGTCAAATTTATTGAAGATAATAGGAAACTAAAAAAAATAATGTGTCTCTCACACCTTACAAATAAATATGCCCTTATAATTTTGTTTAAGGAGAATGTTTCCTTATGCAAAAAAACATTGCTCATGTGGACTCTATTGTAAATAATCCACATATTGTCATTGCATATGATTCCAGTACACATCCTCTCGATGTTGTTCATTATTTTTATCTATTATAACACGAGTCATTTTATGATCATGCACCTCTTATGGTTATCCATGTAGTAACTTATAGTTCATATAATCATGTAGATGTGATTGTTTCATTCAATAATTATATTACTAATATCGATTCCCATTTACTCAATTCCATGGATTATTTTGACATATGTATTATTAAGCATGTACATGGTAATGTATCACCTTGATCCAACTTGTTTGTGTGAGTAAACCCCCCAAAAAAACTTTGATGGAAAATTTCCCTCTCCTTTAAGAATCATAAATTGTAATCCAAGGCACATGTTGTAGGTATTTGATTTTTTAATTAACCACATGGTGGAATATCATTTTAGAGAAATGGTTGTTACTTCTGCATATCCTCTTTACCTATTTGATAACTCTATTTAAAAATAAAATAATATATCCTAAGGTGAATATCAATAATGGTGTTATTTTAAAATGGATTCCTTGATAAAATAAAAATAAAAAAGAAGGGAATGAAATGCAAAAAATTAGGTTTTATAAATGAAACACAAAACATCTCTTTTGATTAATCAATTTCCAAATTTTACTACATGTTGTAAACTAATGTTTGTATATCTTTAACTCTAATTTAGATATAAAAAAACATAGTGAAGAGTCTGAGGAAAGTATATTGTAAACCTAATTCTCACAATATCAACTTTTTAGATTTTGATTTATGACTAATTGCATTTCACATTTATTCATTAATCAAAAATTATAAAAGAAGTTTTAACTATGAAAATAATTTAACTAGCTAACACTCAATTCAACTAATTTTCACATTCTACACAAATAAATTTCATCTACCAATCAGCCAATTTTAGTGTATCATGCATATTGATAAATTGAGATAAGTAAATGTAATATAACTCATCCATACTTTCAACAAAATCATGAAATTTTATTGCTAAAAATATTCATTCTTTGAGAGGTGAATACAATTTTTTTTAAATAATTGGATAGGTACTACCTCATCTTAATTTATAATATATGCAAATATTTATAAAAAAAAAACTTTTCTAAATATAATTAAAGCCACAGTTTCATGTAAAAGAATAAAATGTTTTAAAATAAACCATAAATTGTCAAAATTAGATTTTATCCACTCTATTGTGTCTTTGCAAGAGTTTTGGAGATTCTAACTTACTGATTTTGGAGGGATTTTATGCATGTTCAAAAATCCTCATCTATTCTTGATAGGTTGATAATAGATACTATGAGTAATGACTATCTTGGTCAATTGCATTGCATGGATAACTAAGGGGGTCTTCAATGTGCTCTTCATTTGAACTATACATTCTATTTTATCCCTAACATGTCTTACAAAATCAATACTTGTGTACTAACTTCCTTGTTTGTTTGTTGAACCTTACTTATGAATTCAGTCATAAAGTCCACCAATTTTGATAAAATATTGACAAAATATTCCAATTTTCCATCTAAAATAAATAATGATGTAATTCTCACTTTCTAAAATAGTTTAAAAATTATTTTAGAGGCATTAAATATTTCATCAAGGACTATGTACATCTCATCTACCCATTCCTAAAGTAAGGTTATCATATGTATCATAAAATTCTGACATAGCCAAATGCCATAAATGGCCATGGGCTTAATTTGTGGGAAAATATATTTCATCATGAGCCTGATCAATTTATATAACTTTGGAGAAAATTTATAAATAAGATCATGGTAAATATTTACCTTTTGTTTCCTAAGTGTGTTTATCTCTTTAGCCTAGAATTTTTATATTAGAATCTATTATAGGGATTTAGATGCTTTCTCCACTTATTCAATGATTCCCTCCAATACTAATATCTTATTTTGGGTCTCCAATCCCCACATCTTCTATTTCACTCTTTGGATGAATTTTTTTAACAATTTTCCTATCATAGCTACTACAAACTCATAGTCCTTTGCATACTCCTCTATTTACCTTGGCTTATCCTTCCTCTTCCTAGTCAAAGTGAAGAATTATTATTCAGTCTCATGGAATGTCAAAATATCTCATTTAGTAATTTTAATTTAGGTAACTCATTTGATTTTACTATTATGTTTCTTGAACTCTAATGTTACATCAAGCTCCTTCACAATGATTATATTTCCTTTTTTATGTTTTGTCTAATTGGATGCTCTTCATCTAGTTTTCCTTTGTTGGGGACATGGAAGTTTTAATGGATGAGGGAAATGTGGCTAATGTAGTTAAGGATGAGTGAAATGGAGAAGGTCTACAAATGGTGGGTGTAGGATAAATCATGGAAAAAGATGTATAGGAGGTGAAAATAGGAGTGTGTGTTATGGAAGGAATGGAATATGATGGAGTGGATATAGCAACTAGAAGATAAAAAGTGAGGACTAGGGAAAGAGAGACTATAATTACCATTTGAAAATTAGGATATTAGATACTAATGGGGCTTGATCTAAGGAAATAGTAGCCACCTTATATTTTATCTTGGATTATTCTAGTTTTGATATAGAGTGAGTAGTAAAAATTGGAATCCAAACCATGATAGCGACCCTTGAAGTTGGTATAATTGTAATTGGGTCCACTACAAACATTATTTATTTTTAAGGGTCTACTAGAGGGGCATATATTCAATGCAAGATTAGTGACTACTATAGAGTAAATTATTATTGTACTACTTGAGATAGGTGAAACCTCTTCTTGGAGAATTGGTTGGGCTTGACTAAACATAGGAAAAATAGTCACTGAAGGGCACTGAGTATAATTATATGGTGTTAGGTTCTTAGTGTAAACATTGGTAAAAAAAACTACTTCATTTAGAGAAACTGGTGTAGCCACTTCTACTTGAGGAATTAGATGAGTTTTATCTAATGTGACATCCTAAAGTTGATGCATTGAAGGACAAGGAAGAGGGGTAATTAATGTCTAATTCAAAACTTTTGAAACATTAGGAGGAGGATTTTATATGATTCCAAATAAATAAATAGGAGATTGAGGAAGAGGATAAGATGATTGTGTTACCCTATACATGTGAATAATCATCTTTGAGAGTGTAGGTCGAGTTAATCCTTTTAGTAATTTTATTCTCAGGTGAGCCTTTATGCCAAGATATTTATCATGAGATTCAAGGGCATATGAAATTTCCTTTAATTCCTTAGGATTCACCATTTGGGGAGGTGTAAAGACAATGCCATTCAAATTATGTGCATTAAATGAGGTTTTTGAGTTTAAATGATTATAGGGGAGATATCCAAAGCTGAAAAGTGTGGATAGAGGTAGGTGAGGGAAAGATTACTATATTTTAACACTCACTTTTAATCTTGACCTTATTTCCATCCTCTGTAGAATGTTATTCAACCAAAAAATCATCTTGTAAGATTCTTTTAACTCTAGATCCTAATAATATCTAAAGTTAGACTATGCATCTTTTGAGCCACACTGAGGATATTTGGATCCAAATTGGTGATCTCTAAATCAAGAATAGTGATCTCTAGAGCTAGACTATTGATCTCTAGAACCATCCTATGCATATTCAAAGTTACCCCATGGATCTTTAGAGCTAGGTTGTGTATCTTTGGAGTTATCCTAAGCATATTTGAAGCTAGGTTGAGCATATCCAAAAGTAACATATGAACCTATAAATCCATTAATATCGCATATACGACTCATAAGATCTCTCTTAAACATACAAAACTATCTTTTGACAAGGGATTAGTAAATATGTTAGTGAGTTACTGATTTGACTTACAAAATTTAATCTCTATCTCACATTTTTTAACTAATTCTCTAATAAAATGACACAAGATTGAAATATTTTTCCTTATACATTGAAAAATGGGATTATTTGACAATGATATGAAGGATATGTTGTCAAAAAATATAGTTTAAGATCCTTGTTTCCCCTCATGAAATTTTGAGAAGATTCTTCTAAGTAATATGGCTTGACATGTTACTAAATTAGCTATTATCTACTCAGCTTCAACCATGAAAAGTGAAACTATTGGTTACTTCTTTGAAGCCCATGAAATGGATCCTAACCCAATCTAGAACAATATCTTGATGTGTTCCTTCTATCATCAATATTACTTGCCAAATCACTATTTGTGTAGCCAACTAACTAAAATTTATTTGGTGTTACATACAAAAATCCATGG
This sequence comes from Torreya grandis, assembly GCA_037957365.1. NCBI lineage: Eukaryota > Viridiplantae > Streptophyta > Pinopsida > Cupressales > Taxaceae > Torreya > Torreya grandis. The sequence goes on from JARHVA010002866.1 coordinate 1,815,327, forward strand.
CTTCTTATTCCATTCACATTCCTTGAGATCCTTTAGCCTTCTTGCCAATGTGTCACTTTTGGTGTCTCCATGAATATATAAATGAGGTTAACGACATACATGATATCCAATCTAGTTGTAGTAAAATAAATTAGACTTCCCACTAAGATCTTATACTGTGTAGAATCCACATTACTGATGCAATCTTATTTATGTAATTTCAATCTTATTTTAGTTGGTGTTAATACTGATTTATTGTCTACCATCCTAAACCTCTCAAAAATATATTTTGCATACTTATCTTGGAATATAAATATGCTTCCATTCATTTTTCATACATTTTATGCCAATAAAATACTTTAATAGCCCTAAATCAGTCATCTCAACCTCTCTCTTCATGGATGATTTAAACTCTTATATGGATTGATTTACATTTGTAATAAATATTAAGTCATCCACATATAAAAAAACAATCAAAATACCTTTTTTCTCATCTTGATGTAGAAAGTGGGATCACTACCACTTTTGATAAAGCCATTTCTCAACATGTAAGAATCCATTCAATTGTACCATGCCCTTGGTGCTTGATTGAGCCCATACATTACCTTTTTAAGCATATATACCTTGATCTCATGCCCTATAATCTCATAAATATGGGAATATATTGCATAAACCTCTTCTTCTAACACACCATTAAGGAAGGTTGACTTTCCATCCATTTGACATACTTTCCATCTATGTTGAGCAATTATTATAATTATTCTTCTAACCATTTCTAGCCTTGATATAGGGGAAAACATCTCATTGTAATCATGTCTAGGCCATATTTTGTAACTTTTGACAATTATCCTTACTTTATGTATCTTAATATTTCCTTTGGGAGTGTTTTTAGTTTTGTAAACACACTTTACTCCAATGACCTCTTTTCCTATTGGAAGGTATACAAGCTTCCATATCTATTTTTTCTTAATGGAATGCATTTCTTCATCTATTGATTTACACCACTTGCTATCATTAATTTCATATTTAAAATAGATAGGATCAACTGATAAAAATAGACAAAAATTCATGGTTTCATCTTTATTTTCTTCATACCTTATCTAATGATATATGTCTTGTAAGATATTTAGTCTCTCTAAGTGTTGACTTTAGTTAGATGATGATGAAGTTGTATCATGAGTATCTCCTTAAGCTCCTTATTGACTAATACCACTATATTAATCAAACCTTTATAAAATAAAGATCCAAATTGTTTTATTAGTGGTTATACCACTTATTGGTTCAGTTTTAAGAAAGGGTCCACTAGCCCTCGTTTGCACTTGCTTCTCTTCTTATCTATCAACCCAAACTACATCCTCTATAAAACAAACATCCTAAATGATTATAATCTACTTAGAAACTTATTGTACAACTGATAATTTTTCTATTTATCACTATACCTAATTAAAATTCATTTATCTCCTTTATCATCCCACTTTCATCTTATTTACTTGGGCACATGTGCATACGACACACATCCAAAAATTCTAATATGCTCAACACTAAGCTTTTAGTTGAATCATGCTTCTTGAGGGATCATATCCATAACACTATTTTTAGGATATTTATTGAGAATATATAATAATATTATTATATATTTATCCCAAAACTCATTGGACAATACTTTATCCTTTAACATGCTTCTTACATCTCTTAGATAGTTCGGTTATTTCTCTCAGATACACCATTTTGATGTAGTGTATACCTCAATGTAAATTGGTTATTGATGCCATTATCCATGAAAAAATTCATAAATTGGTTTGATATGTATTCTCCCCCTCTATTGATTATCAAAATCTTTATGTAATGGCCACACTTTTTCTCAACCATGGCCTTAAATTACATCAAGATTTCAAATGCCTTTGATTTGTTCTTCAAAAAATACACCAATGTATATTTGTTGAAGTCATCTATGAATGTCATGAAATACACATTATTGGATAAGGAGGGAGTCTTCATAGGAACACATAGGTTTAAATTTACTATCTCAAGTGAAGCTCTTGCTCTCCAAGACTTACCCATGGGAAAGGCATTCTTATGTTGTTTCCTCAATATGAAGCCTTCACACACTTTTTGTGGTTGTTTTATTAGGGGTAACCCTCTCACCATTTGATTTTTTTGAATAATATTCAACACACCAAAACTCAAATGACCATACCTTAGATTCTAAATATTGGATTCATCCACCACAACTATTTAAACATTGTTGTGAGCTCACTTTGCATCCTCCAAGGAAATATCCTATTATTTGTCATCTTGACTATTGTATCTACCTATTATAGACACTTATATCATAAATTATGCACTCTTTATCTTCAAATATCACCATATATCCCTTTTGGACAAGTTTACGATTGCTAATTAGGTTGTATTTCAACCTTGGTACATAATATAAATCTTGAATGTGTCTCTTGTTACCTTGCTTAGTATAGATAAAGATAGTTCCTTTACCCATGATGGGGATGTTATAGGTGGAAATTTCACCCTTGTGGGAGATTTTTTTAGGATCTCTCACTCCTAGATACAATATTAGAACAACCTCAAGTTGTGGGTATCCTGTAGTGAGGTTGAACCTCTGGAGAAGGCCGGTTCATCTTGGTAGATCACCTAAACTATTTTTTTTGCTTGGAAAAGAGGTAGAGTGGGGGTATAGGGTAACTAAGAGATCTTAATGGGTGATACACCAAATTTATTGAAACTCACATAAACATGAAATAAACACTAATTCAGCATAAGATAATTCTTTCTCACACAACCTCACAAACTAGGTAATTTGCATAAGTGTTTCATAAACTAGACTCACCAAACAATACATGAAGCAAAGAGGAATTTCAAAATTCACACCAATCATCCATTAATGGTGGAAAGAGCTCAAGTTAAGACATGAAACTAACTTGCAAACACCTAAAAATAGGTAAGAAAGAAGGACAATGGGCATGAAAGAACACTTCTTCACAAGGTCATCATGCACAAGCTTGCTAAGCACAATTTTGAGGCAAGAGATAGGTAAAAATTGATATTTATTCTTCAAAAGGACTTTCTTACAAATTTTTTATGGAATTTCTCTATGTAAAAATGAGTATATATTTTTAGGCTCAAAATCCTCTATATATAGCAGAAAGGAATGAGAGAAGAGGGGACTTGCATGAGAAAATGGAGAGAGGGGTTATAAATGGTTGTCACCACCACTATGTCTTTGTAACTACCTTAACCATGAGATGATCCATCCAATATCACCAAAAATCACTCTGATCCCCTCATGAATTCAAGTCTCCCTTGATTAGAGCTGAGAGATCCATGTCATGAGTAGCTACATGTTCCTCCCAAGTGTAAATGATTTGATCTTTTGCATTTAAAACTTGGCATGCTTCTTCACTTTGCATGTCCAATGCTCCACCTGGACACATATATTCTTAGTTTGACCACTTTAAATTTTTTGATTGTGAGCTCTAGACCATGTCATCAGATTTTAAAGGATAAATCCTCATGCTTTTTTACTGATTGTCTATTGAAATCCAACTAGGATCCTTTTGAAAACATGGCCTTTTCTCATTTGTTAATCTCCTTATTAGATCTTGACAAGTGTCAATATCATGGAAATATTGATGATTTTTTTTATAAAATTTGACCAAAGGCAATGGCTACTTATAGGGGCTCAAACTTGATGTTCATAAGCCTATCATTATTTCCTTCAGACTTTTGTTTTCAACCATTTCTTTGGACTATTTGCTCACGGACAAATATCCCTAAAGAATTAACCCTTTTCTTTGGTCTTAAACAATTTTATTTGAAAATGAACCTTCAGAAGAATTTATAAATTTCCCTATTTTTCATTTTAAATGTCCTTTCCAAAAGGAAAGTACACTTTGGCCTTATTGAAAATGACCCCTATTCCTGAGAAGTGCCCTTCAAAGTTTTTTTGCAATGAGCCTTTCGGAATTTTTGAAATGGTCTTTTGAAAAACATAAAAATATATTTTTTGAAAGGAAAGTACCTTTTAGAATCTTGTAAATAACCCTTCTAATTTTGAAGAGGACCATTAAAGAGTTACCCTTCAATAAAATTATCTGGAACAATTTTCCTGAAAGAAAAGGTCTTTATCTTTTACTTCAGACATTTTGTCTGAAATAAATATCCCTTTAGAAATCTTGTCTTAGACAACTTGTCTAAAAGAATTCAACACTTATAAAAAAATATCATAAAATAAAGGAAACACTTCATCCCTGCAAAGTCTAAACGAATGAATAAGTAAAGGCTTAGTTGAATAAAATATTTTGCACTTAGCTTCTAGCTTGCAGGCTTATCCTTAAACACTATTGTTGGGTCCTTAGAAAGCCTTGTTGAGATCCTCTCTCAAGCCTTTGATCCACTGGTTCATCAAACCATGTAAGATCTTTAGTGTGTGGGCCAAAAAATAGCCAACATTTTTGGTGACTCGTAGGGAAGCATGCCTACTATGCTTGAAAAACCAACTCATTTGGCTCATCAGATCCATTAGGCATAGGGTTACTACTGTCTTTGACAAGGTTGACTCTATTTTTAAACTCTCCTTGAATCAATAAGTACAACAAGAAAAAAACCAAAAATATGCCTAAGACATTTAGGGAAGGGAAACACACAACTGAAAAGATGTGCATAAGGCACTTAGGAAAAAACATGAAAAATTATACAAAAGTACAATATATACAATAGATGAAAACTCTTCTAATAACAAGGATTTATATGAATCCCATTCACTAGGATGGGTAGTACCTCACCATCTAGTTGGGCCAGCTAAAAAGCATAATGTTGTTTGCATTCATGGTTCAAATAAGGACCACTCCAAAGTTTGTCAAATTTGGTATGGTTTCTTGGCTTGGCCTTGTTTGAATCCCACTTGAGGACTAGATCCCCTTCCTTTAAGTCCTTTGTTATGGATTTCTTATCAAAGGATTTTTTGACTTGAGCTTGATGTGATCCTAGTTTTTTCATTGCAAGGTCTCTCATTTCTTCAAGCTCCATGAGTTTTACAAGCCTCACATGCATGGGCTCATTTTCCATCAACTCCAACTGATGGGATAGTTCTAATGCAACAAGATTAAGATAAATGGGAAAATTAGCCTCCTTTACATATATTAAGACATATGGAGAATTTCCAATGGTAGCTTTAGGAGTCACCTTGTCAGCCCAAAGGCTATCTTTAGTTTAGTGTGCCATGTCCTCTAATTATCTTCCATAGTTCTCCTAATGATTCTTAGCAAATTTTTATTTGTGGACTCATCCAATCTATTTCCTTGAGGATAATAGTTGGAAGAGGTATTGAGGTAGATGCCCGTCTTGAGAGCCCATTCACTCATTTTTAGACTAAGGAATGCTAATGAATTATCAAAGAAAAACCAAACTTGGTCACAATGCTATCATAGAAGTCTAGGACTGCAACTTCATTAGCTTCTTTCAATGCAATGGCTTCCAGCCACCTAGTGAAGTAGTTGGTTCTAGTGAGCACCCATTTATGTCCTACACTTGATGGAGGGTTGATCATTCCTATGAAATCTATCCCTCATTTCATGAAGGGTTGCTCTACTTGAATTTGGTTGAGAGGAAGGGTTGTTAATCTTTGCTTACCCACAAAGAAAGCACACTTTTGAAACTTTCTTACCCATGCATATACATCTTTGAAGAGGTTAGGCTAGTAATAACCAGCCCTCATTATATTTTTTCTATGATTCTAGGTGTAAAATGACCTCCTGCAAGTCCATCATGGAATTACTCTAAAAGATTGGTCACCTGTTCATTATCTATGCACCTTAAGAACACTCCATTGAGGTCCTTTTTGAATATAACCCCATCAACCAATGCATAAGGTATGGATTAAAGTCTAAAATATCTTATTTTTGCCTTGTCCATACCCTGAGGGCACTCACTTGTTATCAAGAAATGTGTCATATCCTGGAGCCAACTAGTGTGAGGTGGAGGTGCATCTATTTATGGGTTATCTTGTGTTACCAATATAACCTCTTTGTCTTCATCAAGGTCATCAAACATATGCTCACACAAGCCTTTACCTCTTACTAGCTTATTGACCTTGATCTCCATGTCATACTCCATGACCTTGGTAATCCAACCAACTCCCTTTTCATTGAAGTCTTTGTTAAGAAGGAAGTCTCTCACTCTAGGATAAGACACCATAAGATAGATTTTGTTATTGGAGAGCATTGGCCTAAAATTTTTAAGGCTTATTACTACTAAAAGGACTTGCTTTGCTATAAAATTATACCTCACCTCATACCCCTCAAGCCCCTGATTGAAAAATACTATTGGCTACTCAAGTCCTTCACCTTTCTTTTGCATAAGCATAGATAATATATTATCAATATTGGAAAAAGCATACAATATGAAATCCATTGAGAAATCAAGGTTCATAAGTGTGGGTACTTGGGCAATGGCTTGCTTGATAGCCTCAAATGATTATTTACCTTCATTTGACAAAGTGAACACTTGGTTCTTCTTCAACATAGTAGTGATGGGCTTGACCAAATTTGCAAAACTAGGTATAAATCTTCTCACAAATTTTATTTTCCTAAGGAAAATTTGGAGTCCCTTATTATACTTAAGAAAGGATAAGGCCAAAATCACACTTGTTCTATCAGGATCAATAGACAACCCTTATTTTGAAATAAAATGACCCAACAATTTACCTTCATGCACAAAAAACACACATTTCCTAGGATTCAAAGAGATCCCATACTCTTTGCATCTCTCAAAGATCAACCTTAGGTGGTCCATGTGTTGATTGGAATTCTTGGAGAAAACTATGATGTCATCCAAGTAGACCAACACCATTTGATTTAGTAGCCCTTGAAAAGCCATGTCCATGGCTCTTTGAAAAGTTGCCCTAGCATTTGATAAGCCAAAAGGCATTTTTTGGTACACATATGTGCCCCATTTGGTGGTGAAGGTAGTCTTTTAATGATCTTCTTTATTTACTAATACTTAGTTGTAACCTAAATATTTATCTAAAAGATAAAAATGTCCTAAACCTGCAACTATTTAAAGAAGCTACTCCATGGATGGTAGAGGGTAATGGTCCTTTAAGGAGACCTTGTTTAGATTTCTAAAGTCAACACACAACCTAATCTCCCCACTCTTTTTATTTATAGGCACCAAATTGGCCAATTAGAGGCCATGGATTAAGCCTTCATATTTTAATGCATTGGAGGAACAACTAAAATGGAACCTATAAGAAGATAAATAACTATCATATAAAGGGGAACCCAACATTAACCCTACACCTACTCCATTTTTGCTCCTTGAGCCATCAAAGAATAACTTCCACATACCATTGTGGTCTTCTTTAGGTCTAATGAGGGAAGGCATGAGTTGATTTTCTTCATGTAGAAAATAAACACCCATGTCTCTTTCTTAAACACCTTCCAAAGGGTTGAGAAATTGATTATCCCCCCATAACTCATCTAAGAACAAGTATGGAATATCCTCAAGATAAGTATTCAGTTTTGGACCAATTATAAATTCATCCTCTTCAAGGATAGTACAATTGATGTTTATGCTATCTAGTTGATGAGGGTCAATGTGAAATTGTGCCATGGGATCAACCTTGATTGATACCTTGGTCCCATACCTTGTCCTAAAATCCATGTAGGACCAATCTGCTACTAGATAAACTCTAATTTTGGCTGTGAATTCTCTAGAGAGGCATAACGTAAAACAAGGGTCTACATCAAGGATAAACACATCCTAAACCACTAAAACATTAGGACAAACATGCATGGTCAAGATTAAATATTTGATGATACCTGATGGATTTATGGAAGAATCTTCAAGCTACATAATTCCCTTAGTATGTGGCTTATATTTGAGGTTCATCTAATTAGCTATAGACTTTGGCATTACTAAAGTTCTATCTCCATTATCTACTAAGAAATTATATACCAAGGAATCACCAAAATGTAGAACAAAGGAGGTTTGACCACATTACTTGATCCTTCTCCCATAGGAACTTGGGTTATATTGGTGAGGACCTTAGTTTCTTTGCTTGGTTGTTTGCCTATAGTTGTTGTAACACCTATCTTGGACAAACCTTCTTAAAGGATGTCCACTTGATTAGCCATGGAAAGCACGCCCAAAATTGGTACACTCACATTGGAATTTTTTATTTGTTCAACAATGTTGATTGGTGGAACACCAACCTTCACCTAACCTTTGGGAGGCATTACTATTGTTTGTTGAATTTGTGATTTCAGTGGATCAAAATGGGCCCCTTGATTCTAGTTTTTAGGAGGTGCTAGGACCTTTAGAGTGACAACAAGTTCATTAAGCTTAGATAATAATGGAGTGATATTAGGGGATGTTTGACCACCTATTGATTACCATCTATATTCTTTCTTTTGAACCTTATATTATATTCCACTATAATGTATGCTTGGCTAGAACTAGCCTACTAATTGAGTACATGACACTCTTCTTGCTCATTGATGACCATTGTAGCATCCAACTAGTTTAGTAACTGATAAGATCCTTGGTCCTATGGATACTATCCTAGTTTTATCATCGTGGGGATTTATGTGTTTTGAGCCATAAGAGCTTGATTGTATCCATAAGCAATTGCTTGCTACTATTGGTCATTGAATGCCTAGTTAAAACCATTAATTGGGATAATGTATTACCCAAAAGATTGATTCTAAGGTATGGTCCCTTCAACCTCTTGAGACATATTATTTTGAATAAGAACCAAGGAGTTGGAAGAGCCTATGGTATTTGGGTTATAACTACTCTACTTATTTTAGCTAGGTTGTCCTTGCCCTTGCCAATGGTTCTAGTTTTGGAAATTTCCCTTGAAGGGTGGTCTATTTGCTTGATAAGACTAATTTTGAGGCTGATATGGAGATTGATAAGGTTTATTAAACTAAGTTTTCTACCTCTTCAAATTTACCACATCATTTCCCAAGGATTGGAGCATGCTCTTAAGTTCTAGGTAGTTTTTTTGCTCTTAAGAATCACTTGATCTGCTAGTGGAGGCCTTTTTCTACTTAGGTGAAGGTATAACAATAATTTTTGGAGTTTTAAGAATAACATCAAGTGGGGGATAACCACAGGGGGTGGTCTAATCTCAAATAAAAGAGGCATTGGGGGCCTAGGAGCAAGCTTGCTATCCTGAACTAGGAAATTTTCTACTTTAATAACCACCTCATAAGCATTTATAAATATGTCCCCTCCCATGGATTAGACCATTACAACTATATCACTATTTAGAGGCTTTAAGTAGTATAGGAACACAAAGTTAGGGTACAGTCTGACAGAGGTTGGAATTCTATCCCAAGCTTTTTGAAATCTTGTGTTGAAGTCTTGCATGACTTCATGGGGGGCTCTCTTTATTGTGGTAAGTTGTTATACCAGTGACAAATGGTCACTCTTGTCTGTAAATCTTTTACACGAGGCCTCTCCTAGCTGATTCCATGATTGAATAGAATTAGGAGCTAAGCCTCTATACCAATCTAAATATTTTCCTTTCAAGGATACAGTGAATAGTCTGATGGCTATATTTTTTACAATGAAATTATGGATATTTTAAAAATTGGCTACATTATTGATGTCTTCAACAGGGGTTATGGCCTGGTCTCTTATAAAATATGAAATGATTTTGAGAGCTACTACTAGCATAGGATCATATTGTGGTAGATTCAAAGGACTTTGGCCACTGAAGCCTACAAAATCTCTTTACAGAATCATGGTAACAAAAGGGGATAACAAAGGTCTTCTTGCGTAGGTATACCTTATGACTAGTTTAGGAAAATGGTTTCCTACATATGGGTGAGTATAGGTGAACCTTAACCTTTTGGCTAAATTTAAGGGGAGTTTAACAAGCTCAAAAGGAATACCTCTGGAAGTTGATCTTGTAGTCACCTTTGGCATGAAAGATAGTTACTATTCTGCCACCAAATTATTGAGTGTTCTTCAGAGTCACCAGATACTAAAAGATGAAATCTATAACCAAAACAAATTGATCAAACCAATATCAAACTTGACTAATCTTACTTGAAATTAGTCTCATCGGGCATGCTAGAAAATATTATAGGAAGAAATTTCACCCTTGTGGGAGATTTTTTTAAGTTTTATCACTCCTAGCTACAATATTGGAACAACTTTAGGCTGTGGCTATCTTGTAGTGAGGTTGAACCTTCAGAGAAGGTTGACTTCTTCTTGGTAGATCACCTAAACTAATGTTTCTACTTGGAAATATGGTAGAGAGGGGGTATAGGGTAACTAAGAGAGATAAATTTGTGATACACCAAATTTATTGACACTCACATAATCATGAAATAAACACTCATTTAGCATAAGATAATTATTTCTCACACAACCTCAAAAACTAGTTAATTTGCATAAGTGTTTCATAAACTAAGCTCACTGAACAATACATGAAGCAAAGAGGAATTTCAAAATTCACACCAAGCATCCATTAATGGTGGAAATATCTCAAACTCAGACCTACAACTAACTTTAAAACACATAAAAATATTCAAGAAAGAAGGACAATGGACATGGAAGAACACTTCTTCACAAGGCCATCATGCACAAGCTTTCTAAGCACAATTTTGAGGCAAGAGATAGGTAAAAATTGATCTATATTGCTTCAAAAGGTCTTTCGTACAAATTTTGACAAGTTTTCTCCTTTTCAAAATGAGGATATCATTTTTGGCTCAAAATACTCTATACATAGTAGAAAGGAATGAGAGAATAGAGGGCTTGCATGAGAAATGGAGAGAGGGGTCATAAATGGTTGTAACCACCACTATGTCTTTGTAACTACCTTGACCATGAGATGAGCCATCCGAGATCACCACAAATCTCCTCAAGCCCCTCATTCATTCAAGTCTCCCTTGATCAAAGTTGAGAGAGCCATGTCATTGGTAGCTACATGTTCCCACCATGTGTAAATGATTTGATCTTTTGCATTTAAATCTTGGCATACTTCTTCACTTTATATATCCACTGCTCCACTTGGATGCATCTATTCTTAGTTTGACCACTTTACATGTTCTAACTATGAATGTCATCAGAGTTGAAAGGATAAATCCTCATCCTTTTCTATTTATGGCTATTTAAATCCCACTAAGATCCTTTTGAGAACTTGGCTTTTTCTTGTCCATCGATCTCCTTGCTAGATCTTGACAAGTGTCAAGGTCACGACAATCTTGATGAATTTTTTTTTTAATACTTGACAAAGGTAATGGATACTTGCGAGGGCTCAAACTTAATGTTCATAGGCCCATCATTAATTCCTTTGGACTTTTGTTTTTGGCCATTCTTTGGACTATTTGCTCACAGACAAATCTCCCAAAAGAATTAACCTTTTCTTTGGTATTGAAAAATTTTATTTGAAAATGGACCTTCAAAAGAATTTATAAAGTGTCCTATTATTTTTCACTTGAAATGTCCTTTTTGAAAGGAAAGTACCCTTTGGCCTTCTTGAAAATGACCCCTTTTCTCAAGAAGTGCCCTTTAGACTTTTTTAGCAATGAACCTTTCAAAAAATCTAAAATGGTCTTTCAGAAACCTTGAAAATATCTTTTCTAAAAGGAAATTACCTTTCAGAATCTTGAAAAGAACCCTTCAAATTTTGAAGAGGAACATTAAAGAGTTACCCTTCAAGAAAATTATCCAGGATAATTTTCCCAAAAGAAAAGGTCTTTGTCTTTTGGTTCAGACATTTTGTTCAAAATAAATATCCCTTTAGAAACCTTGTGTCGGACAACTTGTCCTAAAGAATTCAACACTTAGCCAAAATGATCCCAAAAGGAAGGAAACACTTATTCCCCATAAGTTTTGAAAGAATGAATAAGTAAAGACTTAACTGAATAAAAGATTTTGCACTTAGCTTCTGGCTTGCAGGCTTATCCTTGAACATTAATGTTGGGTCCTTAAAAAACCTTGATTGGATCCTTTCTCAAGCCTTTGATCCACTTCTTCATCAAACCATGCAAGAGATTTAGTGTGTGGGCCATAAAATGGCCAATAGGGGACCTTATCATTATTTCCAATCTTAACATCTAATTTTATTGACTCATCTATGTGATTAGACATCTATTTGTTCCCACTCATGTGGTTGCTACAACCACTATCCAAATATTATATCTCTCTACTACTTTTTCTTAGTTATATTTCATGTTATGTACAAATTTCCTCCTTTTTCACTCCTATTAGGTTTACCCTCTTGTGCCTTGGAGGAATTTGATATTTTCCTATTTAAATCATACTATTTATTTATACACTCACTAGAATATTGTCCATACTTATTAAAATAATATAGCATTGTACATTAGAATTATAATACCTTTGTGTAGAACCACCTCTTGAGGCACTGTTCCTCCTTCTTCCTCTTCCATGTGATTCTTGATGATTGTGTCTTCTACCTTCTTGACTACTGTAATTTATTACTCTACATTTTTTATTTGCTCCTCTCTCCATGTATATAAATTTCAATTTGTATTGAATAATTTTTCATGGGAAGATGTAGCTAACCTTTTCAAACTTTTTTCATGATTTTGTAAGGAATACATCAACTCACAAATTATCATTTGTCTCAAATATTTGGAATTCTCCATTGCAACCACTATAAGATCAAATATAATTGGAAGGCTTATCAACACCCTCTTTATGATTATATGATCTTAAATATAATTTCCATTTATATTTATTTGATTTACTATGCTCATTTCCTTGTGAATAAGTCATTGATTGACTCATTTTCTCTCATCTATAGGGTATTAAAATCCATTCTCAATAACTGTAACCTTACTAGCTTTACCTTGTCACTAATCTGATAGGCACTTTTAAAAATGTCATAAGATTGATTAGAATGGGTAGTTTTTGATATCCTTGGAAAGAATGAATTATGTCATGTCATCTAAATGTATCTTAGAGCCTTGGAATCTTTCTTTCTATTCTCTTTCAAAAAAATTATTTGTGCTTGAGTGAGGGCATTAAATTCTACCAGGTCTATAAATTTTGTATATATCATCCTTCTAAAACCTCCCATATCTCTTGTGAGTATAAAATAGTCTTCATCTTGATACACCATACATTTTAGTTATTTCATTTAAACATTAGACACTAATACCATGAACTATTTATACTAAATGCCATCTTTAATAGTCCCTAAGGACGTTTGATATGATACCATTTATTTGACAAATAGGATAATATGAACAATTCTTATACCAAGAGGGAAGGAGATAAAATAAAAAAACTTGAGTGATTGGCTCCTAACAAATTTTGGAGCCAATAAATAAGATAAAATAGAATGTAAAAAATAGGCTTAAAACTCATGAAAATAGGGGAGGCAGATATTTAGAAAAAAAATCACAAATATATGCTTATATATTGATTCTAAAACTATTTTAATGATTGATTAAACATATTAATTCAATATAGCTATAATTGATATAAAACTCTTACAAAAAATAATATACTATACTATATTCTATCCTTCTACTTTGCTTACTGAATGTTAACACCCTATATGTTATTGTTGATACTCACTTTTGTTATCTTTTCTAACTTTATATATATGATGTGGTTGAATTATATCCTATTTACACCTTCTATTCTATTACACATGCTCTTTCCAAGACTGTTGTCTCTCTTTTTTCCTTTTTCTTAATCTGCCTTCTTATTTTCTACCATCTATGTCTCTCACTATTTGTTACTGCATTATTTTTTTTTCATTTACATTCTAGTTATAATTTATTATTTTACACTTTTACTTACCTTCATTTCATTTCTTCTCACCCTAAAAAGTTCACAAAAATAATTTCAAATTAAAACTATGTGCATTAAATAATGTTGTTGAGTTTAAATGGCTATAGTGGAAATATCTAGAGATGACAAGTGTAGATAGAGGTAGGTGAGGGAAATATTAGTGTATTGGAAGAGAATATATATGTCTATAGACTCCACACTTCTACATTTATCATGTATCTTATCCACTAAAATCTATTATGGGGGTTCAAGTGCTTTTTCCACTTATTCAATGATTCCCTTCAATACTACTACCTTACTTTGGGTCTCTAATACCCACATCTTATATTTGATTAATTGAATGAATTTATTTACCAATTATCCTATCATAGCTACCACAAACTTAGGGTGTTATTCATGCTCCTCTATTTCCCCTAGATTATCCTTCATGCTCCTCTATATGCAACATCAAATGAAATAACAACATTAAATAGCTTGATTATCTCTTTATATTGATTCATAATGATGATATTATATTTAATTAATTCATTTAAGATATTTTAAATTCACTTTATTACATTATTATTTTACTAAAAAATATTATGCATGCATACAAGACATTCTGATAAGTAAAAGGGTTAAGTTAACTTTCAATTCATTTCATATTTAAGTCATTTTTAAATAACTATATAAGAAAGGAATTGATTATTTTCACATAATGTTACATTATTATCTAAGTAAATGTATACCTAATAAACCATTGCCTTCCATAATTAAACTCATTATTAAATAGACTAGAAGAGGGAAGCAACTGATTCACAACAGTAGAATACAACACAATCATATGCAAACAAAATTCAATCGAGTCTCAAGTTAAATGGAACCCAAATAAAATGTTCCACTTAAGGAAATATTATAATTTTATATTGGGCAAGCCAATGTTAGTGAGGAAATTAAGTTCAACTATCAAAAGGGTAAGTGAAAGCACACACAACCTAAGTAAAAGAAATCAGAAAGTGTGTAGGTTTTAGTTATATAATTATGCAACATCAAATGAATTAGCAGCATTATATAACTTGCTTATCTCCTTATATTGATTCATAATGATGATATTATCTTTAATTAATTAATTTAAGATATATTAACTTCACTTTATTACATAATTACTATATTCAAAAATATTATGCATGCATACAAGACATTATGATAAGTAAAGGGGTTAAGTTAACTTTCAATTCATTTCATATTTAATATAAGAATGAAAGTAATAATTTTTAGATCTGTTATATGCAGCATACATACCTTGCACATGACCAAATATATCTAAAATGAGAGTTATAAGGAAGGATTATTGTTTGTTTTTACATGTACTATCTACTAGTAATTTGAATAATTCATGCATAGCTGAAAATGACTAAGAATTCCATATACATGCATCTATGCAATTGGACTCACTATATAAAATGTGATCAACCAAAAGTAACTATTAAACTTATTTTCATGCTTAAATTAAGACTATGTATTATTGAATCAAAACATCATAGTAATGAATATATAATCTAATCCATAGAGTTATTCATACATTGAAATATAAAACTCAATACTCAAATCAGATTTACATAATATGTGGTTAATAAATTCAGTATAATTACCTAAGTAATTTCTACTTAGTAGAATGTCATTAGGTCATTTTGAATATCCAAGTTATCTATTTAAATCAAGGAATCAATGTTATAATGATTCTATAGATTAACCACATACAAGAATCTATAATAATCCAACTTGATCATAAATGATTACTAAAAGAACAATTTAATAATTGATAATATTAACTAATTACTTCTTTAACATAAAGAGATTCAAATTAAAAGACTGACAATTTAATACCCCTGAATTATATTACCTCCATCATATATTCATTTAGATATCTTACCCATCAAGAATTACTCAAATTTTATTTAAATTTTGCGTCTCATTATTAACATAGGTTAGCATTAACATAATTATCTCAAAATACATAGCATCTAACTCAAGTATCAATACTAAAATAAACTAACTAAACATAATTACATAATTAAATTTTTACCATCTTATGTTACGTGTATGTGATATTGCCAAAGCATGGAGTAAGAAGTGAATGAATTGGACAAGCCCTCCCAACCAGCCCTATGAGCCCAACCATCAATAGCCCTCACCACCCTAACCATTAGAAATATGGTGGTTACTGTAACCAGGAACATGAAGGTAATTTTGAGCAATCGGATTTTTAACTAAAGAACATCTTGATGATAAAAGAATATAAAAAGATAAATATATCATTCCACACTGAGATAGGAATAATTAATCCATATATACTATAGATCAAAATTAGGGATGGTTAATCATGGTTGTCTAATGATATAGAATGGATTAAAATTAATCCATTATATACTCTTCAAATTAACCACCTTTGATCCCCATCCAAGTTATCATCAGACTTAATTGACATGACTGCTAATATATATTGGTATATAATATACCCATTTATGTTAATCATTCAAATCTAGTCTAGGAATGGTAACTAGACAATATATAACCCAAACAAAGAACCACATAAATATCCAATAAATAACTTAATTTATTCAAACTTGAATAATAAATCAAACCAGAATATATCATTCCTACGTTTAAAAGTTCAATACAAACCCAAACATTTCATAAAGGTGAATGGACATTCTTTCAAAATTTTCAACACCCTCTGAGGTCTAGAAAAATAAAACCATTCATATTCATGTCATCCTATTAGAGTCAGGTCACTAAGTCTTGCACAGGTTCCAACACATAGATGAACAACTTAATCATAATAGAGTTAAACATTAAATGTAATCAAAGTTTAATCAGCAACTTATAATCATAACATAGTCGTAAAGAACACATGAAAGATACCAAAGAAATCCCATCAAGATCTAAGACCATGAAAATAATCACATCTTCAAAAGCTTTGATACAAGACACAATCACAAAACCTAGTCATTTAAAAATCATGACATGATGATCGAAATGTAGTTACCAATTATAACCCAACTCTAAATATAACTTCAAAGCCATGATATTTATGTATATATAGTCAACATATATATACATCAACTTTATTACAAATCATATAATACAATCATCATAAGACGAAATAAAAACAATCATAAACCCAGCCAATTTTCAAAATACAATGATCAAAATATAATCCAAACAAATTTAAAAGCCATGCCATATACACAGTGAAATTATAGATAAACTCATTTAACTATGTCGTTAAAATCATAATAAAAGATATAAATGTGACACTCAAATATAATTTTAGTCAATAACAACAATTCCCAATCGACATTATCAAAATATTCAAGCCATGATTATATTTCATGTAGTCAAAGAAGCCAAAATAAAACCAATATCAAGATAATGCAATGCAAGAATATAACATAGGTAAATAACATTGATATTTAATATGAATACTAACCTTGTAACCTCTTAAACAACTTGGTAAACCAACAAAATAAATATTTTAGAAAAGATTTTATATAAAAACCCTATTAAATAATAATACTTCCATGTTTCAAATATAACAAACATGGTTATATTAAAGCAAAGCGATAAGAAATGAAATGCACAATAGATTATACCAAAGCCAATATCAAACCAATATCAAATGGTTTAAATGAAACATAGACACACTCAATAAAATGTTGCATATAACACCTACCTGAATTCCATCAACCCAAAATATTGAAAACCGAAGTAAAGAAAACTTGAACCATATTATATAAAATAAAATATAGTTACCGTTTTGAAAAACCAAACCAACCTTCAAGTATTTGCATGTAGATAGTAACACCTTTTTTAAAAATCCAAATAATCCAATAGGATTTATCTACATTAATCCACATAATGATATACATACATAAATACACAGTTAGAATCAACACACTAAGTTTACACATCAACATAATCTACACAAAGTGAAGCCACAAAACTTCCATAAACTAGTATAAAACTTATATATTCATAGGGAGCCAAAGAAACCACCGAATAATGATTCAACACATAATAGATAAACCCTATGGGGCATCAATTTATTAAACTAAAGAAACATTTCCATGCACATAGAGTAAAAAACACTCATGTTTTAATATAAATCAATGGATTCAAACAATAAAACAACCATATATACACATATATCTATTTTCAAGTTTTTATGTAATAGCCACATTGATATATTGAATCCTTGAGGTTCTGTGTATGCATCCAAGAGTCTTAAGACTTTTAGCTGCATAAGCAACCTTTTATTTTTTTCCAATTTTTACACAGTAACCAAATAAGTAGGAAAAATACAACTTACTCGATATTGAAAAGAGAGAAAAACTAAAAAGCCAACAAGATAGGAGCCAAAAACCTCTAATTTTCTAAGTAAGCTTTGTCCATCTAAAATCCTATCATATCTATCATAAATACCAATCAAACTCTCACTATTCTTCCTATTTTTATTCCATCTTCCTAACCCCATCAAATTTATTCATCTATCTTCCAACTCCCCATTCTTTTCATCTATTTTCTCCGTACCCATTCAATGTTTACATTTAATGGGAGGAGAAAAAAATCCTTATCTATTCCTCAAGGCAAATCCCCCACCAAATTCACCATAACAATCATTAAATGACCTATCTATAAAACTCAATCCATCAACCCAACCACCATCTAATAGAAACACATGTTAGTGACTAAACCTTATACTTAATGATAATCAAAGTGGTTTAACATCGTAACCCCCATAGCCTATGCTACTAGCCATAGTAAATGGCAATAAATCAATGACCATAGTAATCCATCAAACTAAGAGATTAAATAAAATATTTAAATCAATTAACCCATGATTAATATTAAGGTTGAAACCAATAAAAATATGACAATGCCACTTAATAAACAATGCTACCACCTTAGGATGTAAGGTATTCATATAATCAAAGGGTTAGTCCAAGGGTTAGGTCAAGGGTCTACGTCTAGGTAGGTCTTAGGTAATGCATATGATTAGGCAATTAGGATCCACATAGGTGTGTAGTAGTGAACAGAAGTTTGCACAAAAGGACAAGCTAAAGATAAATGCAAAGGTGGGATAAAAGACTATGGCCATAAAAATAATGGTAAGTAATGACTTAAGAGAATAAGATGAAAGTACAATTAACAAAAAAATGCAAGAAGTACAAATGTTGGGATAATGACATAATTAAAGACCAATCAAGATGTCCAAAGGATAGAAAATATAGCAAGTATACTTGTTAGACTTGTTCAACTGTTTAATTTTTTTTTAGTACCATGTGTACTACTGCTAACATCTACCTAGCTCATATATAGAACCTATAACCACCAAAAAGGACATCAATCATACCATATCAAAAATTGATAAATAATTATAGATTCATAATAATATCAACTTCAATAATTAGTCCATGAAAATATTAAGTGTAAAATTAAACATGCAATCTAATACAACTGTAACAAGTACTAGTTATAGTCCAATTGAAGTAACAACCAATAATCAATTTAATAATAATAATAATTTAACAGTAGAACAAATTATAAAAAGGTGGAATCATAACATCATCCCCCCTTGAAAGGGATTCATCCCAATGACTTAGTAAAAAATCTATGCATAATATTGCCTGAAAAGATGTGCATCATCCCAAGTAACACTCTTTTCATTTAGTGGGTCCCATTATAACAAAACTTGATGCACATCCCTATTTTATAACTTAACACTATGATGGTCCATGATTATCACTGGTTCCAACTGGATCTTTTCCTCTTCCATGACCTGTAAATGAGTCTAATCTAAAATATGAGATAGATTAGGTTATACTTTCTTAGTAAAGCAACATGAAATACATCATGTATTCTTGATAGAGAAGGAGGAAGATCGAGATGGTAAGCAAAATGACTAATATTTTCACAATGTCGAAAGACCCAACAAATCATGGAGCTAACTTGGAAGCCTTGGCAAACTTTATAAAAAATTTATATAGTCTAACACATAAAAAACTTTGTCCCCCACATTGAATTCATGTAGAGTTCTCTTTTCATTAGCATAGCTCTTTTGTCAATCTGAAGTTTTTTTAAAATTCTAAATTATTAACTCTATTTGCCTATCATATTATAGTAGTAAATTAGGTCCAATAATAGCTTTATTTTCCAAGCTGTCCCAACCAAGCGAAGTTATGTATTTACACCCATTTAGAACTTCAAATAGATCCATATTTATTGCATAATGATATGAATTATTGTATGAAAATTCATCTAAATGGAGATAATCTTCTCATTTAGTTTGTTGTTCCATGATGTACATGCACAACATGTCTTTAACCACTTAGTTTAGTATTTTCATTTGTCCATTCATTTCTAGATGATATGAAGAACTAAAATTCAGCCTAGTTTCAAAGGTTGAAGTCAATGTACACCAAAACCTTGAAGTGAATAACTTGTCATGATCTGAAATAATCAAATTAGGTATGCCATGAAGTCTAACCACTTCCTTCATGGAACATTATGCAAACATGGAAGCATCATCCGTTAAGTTTCTAGCAATGAAGCAGCCAAATTTAGTGGCCTTATCAATCACCACAAGTATTTATCATGCTTGTTATATGATTTTGGTAGCCCTATAATAAAATCATGTGAGACTACAACCCACTTATCTCTTGGAATATCATGAGGGTACATCAGCCCTTTTGGATGGCAATGCTCAACTTTAATCCACTTCTATTCCAAGCATTTCACTACAAATTTAGAGACATCATGCTTCATTCCAAGCCAAAAATAGAGCCTTTTCAGCTCATGCATCATCTTTGTAACCCCTAGATGAGCATAATATGATGTTGTATGCACTTATTTTAAGCACATAATTTCTCAAGTCACCCAAAATAGGTACATAAATTCTACCTTTATGCTCTATAAATCTAGCTATTGCAACACAAAATTAAGCATATATCTTTGTTATAGGTTCATTAGCCAAACATGCTTCTACATCATGGCATAATTCATTAGCAAGCTATTATTACAAAACATCACTTCTAAAATTTATTTGTAACATAGATAAGGTAATAAGGCATGTGCATCTAATGAGTGCATTGGTCACATGATTCTCCTTGCCTTTGACATATAAAAGGTCCATATAAATATTACTCAAAAATTCCAACCATCTATGTTGATGTGCATTTAAATCATCTTGAAAAAATACTCAAGACTTCAATGATCATATTTCACCTTGAAAGGTTTTCTCAACACGAAATTTTTCCATTGTTTGAGTGTATGAAAAATGGAAACAAGATCCATGTCATGTGTATAATAGTTATTTTCATGATCCTTCAATTTATATGATTCTTCATCCATGACCTTGCCATCTTGGGTCAAGTTGCCTCCATAACTTGCTTCAGAATCATCAACCCAAACTTCAAAGTTACCATTTGGGTATAAAATGATAAGAATAGGTGTTGTTTTAAGTAACACTTTCATCTTGTTGAATGCCTCCTCACACTATGGGGTTCGAGAAAATTATGATAAGGGAAAAAGGAATGCAGAGATAAAGAGGCCTATGACAATTTTAAAAATGGCCGAAGACTTGATGCAATAAACTTTCCCAAAAAAAATTTCAAAGTAGAGAACTCAAAAAGTCAGAGCTAAGAATTTGGAAAATCCCAAACCTCCTCTACAGTAGAAATCATGAATGAATCTGAGTTAGAAGGAACTTATGAACTCCCTTCCTTCATTCCTGAACAAATATTTGACTATCCAGATATTGAAATCACTGAAGAAAACCTTGAAAAAGAAAATAGCCTATATAAACCCCCGGCTATCAAAGCTTCACATGTCTATAAAAAATCTAAGCTTTTAAAATCTAAGTTTGTGTATAATTCTAGATATATGTCTTTTGTTAAACCTTGAATCAAATCTGTCGAGTTAACTCTTAGTTATAAGCCAAAGAAAAGTTTCCAAACAAATTTGCTATCTTTGTTACCTGAACCAAAGATTAATTATATCAGGTCACATGAAGATGTAAAGTTTGTTCACTTTGGTCTTATTAGAATTCATATAACTCCTTTGATTCCAAGAAATATTAAGCCTGTTATATATCTTGCTTTGTGTGATCATCATCAAGTCAGTTTCAAGCATTCTTGTCAAATATCTAATCTTGGTCGCTTGAACGATGAAGTTATTTGTTTTGAGTTTTGTCCTAATCTCTCTATCGTAGTCCATGATAAGGGATGTAAAGAATTCAAAAATGGATCTTTAGATTGTTGGGGATTATTCACCTCCATTTTGGGTCTTGATATGTTTGGTGAATTTAAGTATGCTTCTATAAATATTTCTGTTGTGTATAGCATGACAATTATGAATCATCTAAAGATCTTAGAAAATCTGCCTTATGCTAGAAGACTTAGTGGTACTGTCCAACTACAGAAAGGTCATATAGAGTCTGTAGAAATCCCTTCTGATTGGAAACTTGACTGGTTAAAAAATGTTTCTCCTAGAATGAAAGGTCAAGCCACAATACATAAAAGTGATGGCAGAACTATAAATATACTTCCCAGATCTTTGTCTGTCAATTCTTCTAACCTTTCTCCATCTAGACCTTCAACTTCCTCTTCTCATAGAACTATCAAAATAGGTCATATCTTGATTGAATATGAAGAAATTAACCAAGGTAGTGATCCAAAGGATCACTTACCCTGTACAATGATGAATCTTCTAAGAGAAGATAGTCTACAATTTTACACAGAGAACAAAGTTACTCTGTATAAAGGTGGAAGATGGCCACCTCATAAAGGAGTATATAAGCAGCCAATAGGCATTGTACAATATTTTTTAGCTACTTATCATGGAGATGTTGAACCCTAAAATGAGTTCAAACAAAGAAATTACACTGCAAGGTTCAACTCCCATTTCACAGAGAATTTTGATGATCTCTGTCGAGATGTTCTGTACATTAAAGATAATATAGAGAAGATACAGAAATAGGTGTCTTCTATTGATTCTAAACTAGATGCTTTAGATGATAGTCTAGACTGGCTTTCTAAATAGGATCAGCAAGCAGAATCCTCTACTAAAAAGTCTAATTATTTGATTGCTTTTGGCTCTAATTTCAAGACTGGCAAAAAGCAGTCCAATACCACCTTAATGCAAAGAACTCATGTTCAGTTGCAGCCTTGGTATCTTAACATAGATGATCTCTTGAATCCCTTAAATGAGATCACTACATGGTGTAACTCCATGAGAGTTATTACCATTAATGCACATTTAGATCAAGCTAGAACTACTTGTTTTGCCTCAAAATTTTTCTGGGGTATTATCAATCAATGGTGGAATACAATGACTAAAGTCGAACAATATGAGCATGTACATAACCAGCCTGATTAATTAGCCACATTATTTAATTTTTTGATTAATTAGTTTGCACCCCTAGTTGCTAATAGAGAACTAGAATCCAAAAAATGGCTTCTCAAAATGGAGTTATGTGATTTAAAATAGTTTGATGCATTTGCCAAGCAATTCAGAGAATTGGCATATGAAATTAGAAGTTTTTCATCCATTGAGATAAAGATCAAGTTTCTACATGCCCTTCCATATAATCTTATTGATCGGGTTATTTCTTATATTGATCTTAAGGGACTGACAATTGAAGATCTCTCTCTCTTAGATGTGATTGATTTTTCTAAATAGCAAGCTATGTGCTTAGTCTCTGAGACTAAGTCTATAAAAAAACTCACCAAGCATCAAGCTTCTTAAATTTCTCTAGCCTTTCCAGAAATAGCCCCATTCAGCTATCAACCATTTGTATAGCCTTGTAAATAGCAAAATCAGTGCTACAAATGTCTTTCTTTTCAGCATTGCTCCTTTCCTCGTAAGCATTCCTATGCACCTCCTCATCGCTTCCTCAAGAAGTGACACACTGCTCATCCTCCTTCCAAGCAGCCTATTTGCTACATCTATTGCAAACCTGGCCATATTGCTCCCCAATGTCACTGTAAGAATCCTACAGTTAAAGTTGTTTTTACATCCAACGCAATAGTGTGGTGGGATATTGTCGATTCTGATGAAGACCTCTACTTACAGGATGACATTTATGAACCAATTCTAGATGATCTCCCCAAAGGTGATTTAGAAGATGAAAATGATGCAGATGCTCTCAAGTCATTAGCCGATGACTTGGAACAACTGCTAACCAACATGTAACACCCCTATCAACCAAGACACCATGATTGGTCACAGCTACCATATGAAGTACATGGAAAATGGTCTAGACATCACCAAGAAGTACCAAAAAGACTAGAGAAACTTAGAGGAAGAGGATACTCTAGAGGAGAAGGAACTTCCAAAGGGAGACAACCCTCAATGCCTAGAATGACACCAACATTGCAAAGACCTCAACATCCTCCTTTGAATTTTAGAGCTCTTTCCAACCCAGTGAGTCTTGGATCAAAAACAAATTCACCAGTAAAGATAGTCCAAGAGAAATCCAAGCACCAAAGATCGAGCCACAGTGGGATATTTTATTACCCATAGAAGAAAGAGAAGAGGATGACGAAGTAGAAATCTCTTTCTACTCAGATCAGGATTATTGTCTAGGTGAATGTAGTAATCTCTGAGAAGAAGAAGAAGAAGAAGCAGAACCAGAGACAAAAGACATCTACACTGAACATTCCCTTGTTTAGGATCTAGGGAGACAAAAACTGGTATGTACTAGTATTCCTCCTTTGGAAATTCCACAACCAGCTTATCTTACTCAGCTGATTAATGGAAAGTTTGCCCAGTTCATTACTTTAGAAATCAATGGTAGACTAGTAGATGCCCAGATAAACACAGGAGCTTCTCTCTCCTTTGCTAAATCACAACTCATCCATGATTGGAAGACATTGGATGATGCTTTAGCTTATAAGAGCTTAGATGTCCAAGGGAATAGTTTCATCTGCAACAAATACAAACACCAGTAGACCCTTAGGATTTAAGATAAAATCTTCCATGCTGACTTTTTTGCCTTAGATAAAATGCCTGTAGATATTCTTCTAGGCGGTGCCTTTATTGATAGATACTCACCCTATGGTTCTACCACTAAGAGTATCATGTTTACAACAGAACATGAAAGGCTAAGAATTGCTCACCTTATATATGCCACTAAAAAATTTCTAAGTTCAATGACTCAAATCCCAGAGATTGTAATCCCAGCTAAAATCCAAGAGATAGGAGAAAAGATTAAAGCCACTATCTGTTTTGATAACCCTCAATAGTTTTGGTCTAAATCTATGCCTGAGATGGACATAAAAATCCTCAAAGGTAAGCACATGAAGATTGGGAAAAAGATCCCAATACCAGCTCAGGATTATAGCGATGTGGAACTCCAGATCAAAGAACTGGAGGCTAATGGTTTCATTGAGAAATCAACCTCTCCTTTTTGTTGCTACACCTTCATGGTTAATAAACATTCTAAACAAAAAAGAGGAAAGAAAAGAATGGTCACCAATTATCGACCATTAAATGCTATCAAGCAACCATTTCCATATCCAATTCCAGATAAAAGCTATCTATTAGAGAAAGTTGCAACATGTAAATACTTCTCCTAGTTCGACTGTAAATCAGGCTTTTATCAAATCAGAGTCAAAGAAGCTGATAGGGAAAAGATAGCATTCAACTGCCCTTTTGGCCATTTCTAGTGGACAGTGATCCCTTTTAGCTTGATGAATGCACCAGCATATTATCAAGCACATATGGATAATATATTCCAAGGCACTTCTAAATTTTTGTGTGTATATATTGATGACATACTAAATTTCAATAATTCTCTTACTGACCATTTTACTCATCTCTCCAAATTCTTCCAATTGGCTCAAGATGCAGGAATAGTAATCTCAAAAACAAAGATTTAGTTATGCAAAAATGAATGTAATTTCCTCAGAATGGTGATCTGAGATTCTAGACTGCAAATACAACCACACATCAAAGAAAAGGTTATCAATTTTTCAGAGAAGCTAGACAAAGCTAAGCTCCAAGCCTTTTTGGGATTGCTTAATTATTTAAATAGATTTTATCCTAATTCTAGTAAAGATAGGTTCATTCTTCAAGAACTTCTCTAGAAGAAAAAAGCTTTTTGCTGGGAAGAACAACATACATCAACAGTTCATAAAATCAAATCGACAGTTGCTTTATGTCCAGAACTGCATATCCCAAAATCAGACCAAATGAAGGTTTATACTGATGCCTCCAATATTACATGGGGAGGAGTACTTATTTGCTTACATAACAATAAATAATTCATTTTTGAATTTGTTATTGGAGTTTTTAGTACTAATGTTCTTAAATGGATTTCTTCTGATAAAGAAATCTATGTTGTAAAGAAATGCTTAGAGAAGTTCATGTTAAAACTTCTCCACTTGCCCCATTTTGTTGTAATTAATGATTGCACTAGATTTCTGACCTTTAAATAAAAGGATCATGGTCGGAATGATGGTCGTGGTAAATATGTTAGATGGCAAGCATTTTTCAATCAGTTTAATTTTTCTGTAGAACACATCAAGGTTACTGATAATGTTATTGCAGATTGGCTTAGCAGAAATCCTCCAGCAACACTTATGCACCAATCCATTCCTAGTTTTAATCTAACCAGAATCTATAATCAAGGATTTCCTTCTCTAAACATCCTTGTCCAAGAATAGATTCTGTGTGAAGGGTTGCATCCTAGATATATAAGGATTTCTTATGCAGCAAGGCAAGACTTGCAAATGTCTTCAACAGCTACTATTTAGGCAAATCACCACCAAAATTTTGGAGTCATCCATATTTAAATATTAAACAGTGAATTCTTATATCATCAATTCACTAAACTATTAAAATGTCCTTTATGGACATGGCTGATAAAAATCAGATCTCCCTTTAATGAAAATCTATATCGGTGGATTGCAAGGCACGACCCACACCGTATACACGAAGAGGAGAATCATGACCAAGACACTGTCATGCATACTATCATTAGAAGACAGTTGGAGTGGGAATCTTCTTTCTACATCACTCCATGATATCACGCATGTGAAGCCGAACCCCAGCACTGGCATCTTTCCAGTACCTTCCAGCTTAGGTGTCTTTTCAATTCAATCAATGAAGATGACTTATTGTCTGAAGTGGGAGCAATGTTGGACCCATGTTACCAAACATCATCATCATCCAACACATCCAACAACATCTCCCTGTAGCTCAACTTTTATGCTATAAAGCATGATGGGACTTGACACTGCCCTGACAAAGATTTCGGGCAGGACCTCCCAAATTGCTATAAATAGGCCTCTCCTCCATAGCATTCTCATCAAAAAACTTCTAAGCTTTAGAAATCTAGTAGCCTTGTTGAAAGAGTATGCTCTTCTCTTGCCCTTTTCGAAGGATCCTGAGAATCAGAAATTGAAACAAGTGTTTGTAATATTTTAGTTTGAAGTAATAGTGTGAAGCCGTAGCCATTTGGCCCGTGCCTACTGTCGTGGGTTTTCTACTACAAAGCTATAAAAGAAGGAGGCGTCTATTGATGATAAAAGATTGGTATCCCACACAAATTTCTTGCATTTGCCTTGCAAAGAGGTAATGGATACACCACACTAGAAACATTTTCAACAAAATGTCAATAATAACCAACTGAACCCATGAAGCTATGTACTTCATTTACATTGGTAGGAGTAGGCCAGTCTTGAATAACTTTAATTTTTTTAGTATCAATAATGATGCCCTCTTTATAAATAATGTGTCCCAAATAATGACTTGTAGATTCATAAAATTCACATTTGGAGAGTTTTTCATACAACTTATTATGTCTTAGTCTTTGAAAGACTAAATGAAGGTGATGATCATGTTCAACCTCATTTTTAGAATAAATGAGAATGTCATCAATAAAAACTAGCACAAACTTATCCAAGAAGTCTCTAAATACATTGTTCATAAGATTAATGAAAGTTGTAGGTGCATTAGTTAGGCCAAAAGATAAAACCATGAATTCATAAAGTCTATATTGAGTTCTAAAATTTGTTTTATGAATGTCCTCTTCCTTGATTATCAGTTGATGGTAGCTTGATCTCAAATAAATATTAGATAAGACTATAACACCCTTCATTTGGTCAAACAAGTCATCAATCCTAGTCAAAGGATAATATTTTTTTATTACTACCTTATTTATCAAGCAGTAATTAATGCAAACCCCCAATGTACCATCTTTCTTCTTCACAAAGACCATTAAAGCACCCTAAGGGGACACACTTGGCCAAATGCTTCTGCTATCCAAGAGTTCTTATAGCTAAACTTTTAACTCTTGCAGGTTGGTCACATTCATGTGGTAGGGGGCTTTAGATTTAGGGGTAGATCCAAGTATGATATCAATAGAGAAATCAAATTCCCACTTAGGTGGGAAACTAGGTAGTTTCTTAGGGAAGACATCCATAAACTACCTCAAAATAGGAAAATCTATGTGTAATAATTCTTTTTCCTTGGGTAATTCTTATAGTCATATTACATAAAGCCTATAACCTTTCTTAATATCCCTTTTGAACTGTAAGGTTAAGATTGTTTTGCTTCTTGTAGACCCTTGCATGACTTACAATTACACAATTTGGCCAAGGTCATTGATGCACTGTACTCTTTTTACCACACAATCAAGTGTGGATTGATGTTCATGAAGCTAATTCATCCCAAGGATGAGATCATAAGACCCTAAAGTCATGATAAAGATTGAACTTGGTCTTAAAAACACCAAGATCTAGTTTTGCTTATTTTAAGCATTCAAGAATAGACACTTTATTTTTGGTACTGAACTCACCCTCCCAACATTATCTTATCAAGATAGGTTCAATATTACATGGCCTTGCAACAAACAGAGAAATAAAGTAATCTATTGTACATGAATCAATAAATATAGTCAAGGAAAAACCATTTATTGTACCTCTAATTTCAATTAGAGTGGCCTAAAATTGGCATTACGATTATTAATAATAGCATATACCCTTTGATTCACTACTTGGCTTGATTTTAATTTGGGACAATTTTTTTATAGTGGTTATCACCACATTCCTAGAAAACAATAGGTCTAGAAGATGTCACTGAAATAGTATTGGCACCCATGGTAGGTCCATGTTGGTTACTTTGATGTTGCTCCTTATTATAGAGCTAGATTTAGAGGATTCATGGGACTTGAAATTTATATTATGATTAGAAAAATTTTTGAAACTTTTATTTCCACCTAAAAATATATAATTTTGATCTATTTTTTGAAAGTTATTGTTCATGGGAGAAAGACTTTTCACTTTAGACTATTTCCTGCTTGTCTTAAATTCTTGGGTTGCCTTTTAGTGAGACTTTTCATTTTTCTCAACATTGTAGCTGATTCAATTACTATAGCCAAAGTCCTTAGGTTTTTAATATTGATGTCATGCATTAGTATTTTCTTGAACCCAAGTTTGAACATAGTAATCTTGGTTTCTTCATCATGTATATAGTTCACATGATGTAATAAATTCATAAAAAAAAATTCATACTCAATAACAAACATGTTTTCTTGCTTCAAAAGCTAAAAAATTGATGATTTTATGCTCCTTATAGTTTGTGTTAATATCTTTTGAGAAAATAAGTCTTAAAAATAGACTAGGATAGGTTTAAGGGTTGATATCCTTTAATATCACAAAGGTGATTACACCATAAAGCTACAAGACCAACTAACTAGTAGGCTACCACCCTGGCTTTCAAATTTGATGGCATGTTATGCAAGTTGAAATATTTTTGTATGTGTACCATCCATGCATCGATTTCATCACCTTATTCCTCACCTAAAAATGAGGTGGTGGGTGCTTCTTCAACTCTTTGATGATTGGGTAAACTATGATCAGAGGTAGTTCTTGAATCAAAAGTCCTTTTACTTGACCCATTTCTAATATGGGTACTTCCTCTTGGGATATTCCTTCAAGATTGTTCAATATTTTATCTTAGTTATCAATCTTTACTTTTGGTATTAAGGGTTGTCAAGATTCCACTGAGTATGTCTTCATGCTTTCTAATTGGATTCCCATCGACTTCTTTAGCATTTGGTACCTTGGTATTGTTATTAGCATTATTCATGAGCAACTCTTCTTGGTTATGAATAGGGATGCAACCACGATGAGTTCTTCCTCATACTCTACCTTTATCCCTAGCCATGTTAACATTACAAGGGTTTTCATGGATGTTTCCTCTAATTGATCATGTTCTAACCATCCTTAGAATTATAAGTGATAACTCAGTAGGTTACAAAATTATAAAAATAAAACTTGTTTCCAAAGTTTCCTAGAGAAGAAAAATACTCTAATACCCGATGAAACAACCCAAATTTTTTCTTAGAATTATATTTTAGAGTACTTTTAGATGCATGTTGGACCCAAATACCTCACTTGCTAACATAAGCAATAAATGTTTAGTGCACTCACGTAAACGTAACTAGAACTGAAGGAGGTGAATTGAGGTAATTAGCTAGAGATAAATACATACCAAAGGTGATATTCAAAAGTGTGTTACTTTAATATATGTTTTATGGGGTTCAGTGCATATCAGTATACGTATACATGGATAAAACCCAAGTACCATATGTGGTATTCATACTTCCACATAAGACTATTTCTAGTTCTTTAACCCTAGGTAAAAATCTCACTCTCCTTAGTGGGTTTTAGTCCCACTCAAGGATGGTTAAGTTTAAGGATTAGTTTAACCAGGAAGGACAAATCTAACATCCTAAGTTATCATTCAGGTTAACATAAGTTTATGTTAAAAGTACATGTTACTAACCTTATATTTAAATATAATTTAGACAAGTAAACATAATCAGGAACCAAAAATCAATTCATCACATGTAGATTTCTTAATCATTCATGCAACAAAAAAAAAGAATTCATAAAGAGAAAATAGATTTAAAACTCAAGGTTTCATAGTGCTATCAACAAAGGTCATAAATACCTCATAGACTTTGAGGTTATCGCACTACTATTTAGATAATCCATACATCATTTGTTTACTAACTATTATAGGTTCAATTTTCACCCTTGGAGAGGGTTCTTCAGGCTCTCTCCAACTGAGCTATACAATGGGAACAACCCCAAGTTGTGGGTCACTTTTATTGGGGTTGGACCTCTGGAGAAGGCTAGATTTCTCTTGATGCTCACCTAAACTAATGCTAAACTAAGGATTCAAAGGGAAAAGGGTTATAAAAATGGTTAAAGGCTCTTAATAAAGATAAAAAGATGACACACCAAAGTTAAATGGACACTCATATAAGCTTGAACACACACTAAATCAACAAAAGACAACTATGGCTTACTCAATCTCACTAGTTGCATAAATATTTCATAAAAGAGGTTCCAAGTAGAACACTAGTCTAGACCTACAAGTTAGTTTGAAAACAAATTCAAAGAGGCAAGTAGAAGGACAAAAAACTAGGAATAATCTCCTTCACAAATTTACCATACACAAACATACTAAAAATTGATTAAAGACAAGAGGTAGGTAAAGAGTTGATCATATTACTTCAAAAGACAGTTATTACAATATTTTGACAGGGTTTAACCATATCAAATGAGCACACTTTTTCAAGAGTCTAAATGAGTATCCTTGTCTCAGAAAATAAATGCTAAATTATAAGAGTTGAGAACCCCTTCGATGGGAATGAGACTAGGATATATAGGAGAATAGAGAGAGAAAGAAAGGATGAGGGAGCATGGTATAAGAAAAAGAACACTCTATTCTAGGTTATTAAATGAGCCTAAACTACAACCTTTTAATCCTTAGCCATTGAAAACCTTTCTACCTTTTTAATCAATCAGGACACTACTCATGGCTTATTGAGTGATAAAGTCCCTAAAGGTTCCAAGGATGCATTAAATTATCCTAACTGTAGTTCCCAACACTAGACCTTTTCTTTGATCCTTCATGCCATCTCTCACTTGAAGAAAAAACCTCATGCTCATGGATTTGTTTGGATCATGGCTTTATGTTTTTTAGGTGGCTGCTTGTTGAGACTATAGCCATGCTAAAGGATGAAGACCCTTTGCATTAGTCACCTATTCTTTCCACTTTCATATCTAGATCATAGGTCTATCTTATGGTCAAAAAACAAATATAAGGTTATTGGTTTTCCTATAGTCCATATAGATGGATGGCACTCTAATCGATGCCTAGTCCCTTTTATAATAAGTTACTACCCTTTTGGCCTATATTAGGTATAAAAAACCTATTTTACCTCTACGGATCTTTATTGGATATGCTTAGTATTTATTATTTATCCTATCTCAACTTAGGTTGAGCTTGATCTTGGTTCCATGTATTTTATGCCAGCTCATGTCTATTCATTTACATTACCCAAGTCAAAATGTTCCATCAACCTTAATTAAAAATGTCCTAGATCAGTCTTTTGTTTATTCACTATTGATATTTGACTCAACTCATTGACATATTTGACCTTTTCTCACTCTATTGGTCTTGATCTGTACGATCAAGCACTAACCATCAATATTTTACTTGACTTGTCAACTTTGTCCAAGCTTATGCCACATGTCAAATGCATGTTTAATTTTAGGATATGCTATCAATCTGCTAGCTCCCATGCTTATACCACATAGTATGTCTTTGATTCATTGACTCTTTGAATTTGTTCACGTGCCATTGATATGCCTTTATATGCTTAAACATGATCTATTAGATCTCCCTAGAACCACTAACATGCCAATCACTACTCATCATTATATTTGATCTAGGATTGAATGTGAGCCATTGATTTGCTTGGGCCCATTAAAATGTTAGTCATCACTCACCATTGGATCATTTGTATGATTGAACACTGATCATTTATCCTATTTTTTGAATTCTAATGGCTAATTCATGAGCTCAAATTTAACATCTGCACTACCATATTTGACATCTATGTGAATGTATTTAACATCTACATGACCTTTAATAGGATATTTAAACTTTAATAGTTATTTTTTGGGGCTTGAATTTGATGTTTGTGCACCCATCAATTGACATCCATAGGAACATTAATGATGTCTATGTGATAGTCAATATTTGGACCCCAATGGATCACAACTTTCTTGAGATATTATTTCAAAACTTTTGATTCAGATGACATTTGTGTCTTAGCCACTTTCTCTGAAGGAATTTGTTTGTGGTTCTTTTGTATTAGACAAAATGTTTGGGGAAATTATCACTAGATAATTGCTTGAAAGAATTGAGTCTTCCTTATCTTTGCCTTGGAAAATTTCTTGTAGATAAAATATCTAAAATAATTCATGTCTTCAAGACTTGTACTTATGAATAAAATATCTGAGATAAATGAGGTCTTTGGGGAAATTATCATGGGACAATTTTCTTGAAAGAATTCATACTTACCCTTTTTCCATGGACCCTTTGATTTAGACAACATTTGTGAACCTTCAAAACTTTTATTTGGGACACTTTCCTAAGAAAATGACCCTTTAGGATTTTTTTATTGGACCTTTTCTTGAAATAAATGACCCTTCAGTGGAATCGTATAAGACACTTTCCTAAGAAAAAAATACCCTTCAATATTTTTGTATAGGACATTTTGTCAAAGCAATGGCCCTTTAGAACTTTATCTTGGTTACTTTCTCGAAATAAATACCCTTTGGGATTTTTTTTGAGACACTTTCTTAAGAAACTAACCCTTGGTTATTTTTGTCAAATATTTTCCCCAAAAGAATTATGCCTTTGGGAAAATTGTGCAGATAGTTTTCTCAAAAGAAATTTGACACTTATCTTAAAAAATACCTTTCAGTATTTTTGTTTGGTCCACTTTGTCAAAGAATGATCCTTTGGGAAAAGTGTTTTGGACCAATTTATCTGATTATTTGAATAAATGACCCTTTAGGATTTTTGTTTGGACAAAATTTCTGAAACAATTCCTGATACTTAGCCAAATAAAGTGGAATAAATCTCCTAAAAGAATTCTAACACAACCAAATAAAGTGAAACAATTTCTTTGAGAGAATTATACCTTATAATTTTATTGTGTTCTTTGTGTGGAAAAATTTATTTGAGGGAATTTTGAATGATCTAAAACTTGGCCAAAAGTTGAAATATTTCATATGTGTAAACTTTGGCTTTTTCAGACCTATTCTCACAAGTGTTCATCACCATGAAAACTTAATTGGACCCCTCCACTTGCAATGTTAAGTCTACTTCTGATCCACCTGATCCACTCAATAACTAGGACCTTGATCATTTATTTAAACTAGGTAGAAGCTGGTATGTGGTCTAAATATTGGCCAACATCTTTGGTGACTCATAGGGAAACATGCCTACTATGCTTTGAGAACCTAGAACATTTTCCTTATTTAATCCATTTGGCATGGAGTCATTAACCTCTACAATTAAGTTAAACCTCTCTTAAAGCGAGAAAGACTAGTAGAAACAAAAAAAAATGACTGAGGTACTTTGGAAAAGAAAATAATAGAACATAAAAGAAATGTGCACAAGGCACTTAGAGGAAAGCATAAATCTATTATAATATGTATAATATGTTATAATGGATGCAATGATATTCAATAATAGGTATTTAAATGAATGCCATTGACTAGTATGGGTAATACCTCTCCATCTAGTTGGGTAATTTGAAAAGCATTGTGTTCCTTATATCATTGGATCAAATAAGGACCACTCCATAAGTTGTCAAACTTGGTATGGTTGCCTAGTTTGGTCTTTTTTGAGTCCCATTTGAGGACTAGATCCCCTTACTTGAATATTCTTGCTTTAGATTTCTTGTAAAAGGCCTTTTTGACCTGACCTTGATGTGACTCTAGTATTTTCATAACAAGGTCCCTGATTTCTTCTAGCTCCATGAGCTCTATCATCCTCACATTCATAGGCTCATCTTCCATCAACTCAAGTTGATGAGATAACTCTAATAGAGGAAGCTCAAGGGAGATAGGCAATTTGGCTTCCCTTCAATACATAAGACCATATGGATAATTTCCAATCGTAGTTTTAGGATTCACCCTATCATCCCATAAGGTTGTCTTTAGCTTGGTGTGCCATGTTCTCTGATTTTGTTCCATAGTCCTCATGATAATCCTCAATAAATTCTTATTTATGGACTATACCAGTCCATTTCCTTGAGGATAGTAGTTAGAAGAGGTGATGAGGTCGATGCCTAGATTAAGATCTCACTCACTTGTCTTCATATCAAGGAATGCAAATCCATTATCAATAATTATGGTGGCCAAGACACCAAACCTAGTCATAAGCTATCATAGAAATCTAAGACTACACCTTCACTAGCCTCCTTCAAATTAATGGCTTATACTCACCTAGTAAAGTAGTCAGTTGAAATGAGTATGAATCTATGCCCTGCACTTGATGGTGGATTGATTATCCCTATAAAGTCTAATCCCCATTGCATGTAGGGTTGCTCTACTAGAATAGGATTGATTGGAAGGGTTGTTAGTTTCTACTTTCTTGCAAAAAGGGTACACTTATAACATTTTATAATCCATGTATGATCACACTTGAAAATATTGGGCCAGTAATAACTAGCCCTCATTACCTTTGTTATGGTGGTTCAAGGTGCAAAATGACCTCCTACAAAGTCCATCATGGAACTACTCTAAGATTTGGTCACCTGGTCATCATCTATGCATCTAAGAAGTACCCCATTGAGGTATTTTCTAAAAAAAAACACCATAAACTAATGCATAAGGTATATATTTAATCTTGAAATAAATTCTTTTGGGTCTATCCAAACTTTGGGGGCATTCTCCTATCATCAAGAAGTGAGCCATATCTTGAAGCCAACTCTTTTGAAGTGGATGTGCACTTGCTTGTGAGTTGTCTTGGGTCACCAAAACAACTTCATTATCTTTTTGGAGGTTATTCACCATGTGTTCACACAAGCCCTTGCCCCTAACAAACTTGGTGACCTTGATCTCTACATCATATTCCATGACCTTTGTGATCTAGCTTACTCTCTTCTCATTCAAATCCTTGTGAAGGAGGAAATACCTAACTCTAGGATGGGACACCATAAGATGGATCTTGTTATTGGAGAGCATGAGCTTGAACTTATTGATGATTCTCAAGGATACAATAAATTAATTCTCAATGAAATTATACCTCACTTCATATCCTTCTAGACCTTGACTAAAAAAGGCAATTGGCTGTTATATTGCTTCATCATTCTTATGCATCAATATAGCTGATATGTTTTTAATGTTATAAAAGGTGTACAAGATGAATTCCTTGGAAAAATCAAGATTCAAAAGTGAGGGTGCTTGGGTAATGGCCAGTTTGATGGCTTAAAAAACTACCTTGCCTTCAAATAAATAAGCAAACACTTGGCTCTTCTTCAACATGGTGGTGATAGGTTTGACTAGGTTTTCAAAACTAGGTATGAACCTTCTAATAAAGTTTATCTTCCTAGAGAACCTTTGGATCTCCTTCCTTTGCTTTAGTAAGGATAAGGCTAAGATAACACTTACTCTATCAGGGTTAATGGATAAACCCTCTTTTGAAATAATATGATCTAGTAATTTGCCTTCATCCTCAAAGAACACACATTTTTTTGGGATTCAAAGAGATCTCATACTCTTTGCATTTCTATAATATCAGCCTTAGATTGTCCATGTGCTCACTAGCATTCTTGGAGAAGACTGTGATGTCATCCTAGTAAACTATCACCATTTAATTTAGAAGTCCTTAGAAGGACATATCCATTTATCTTTAAAAGGTTTCCCTAGTATTGGACAATCCAAAAGGCATCTTTTGATAAGAAAATATCCCTCACTTGGTGGTGAAGTCAGTTTTGTACTAGTTTTCTTCTGTCACTAGCACTTGTTTATAACCTAAATATCCATCTAAGATAGAGAAGTGTTCTAAACTAGCAACTACTTATAGGAGTTGCTTTATGGATGGTAGAGGGAAATGATCCTTTAAAGAGACACTATTAAGATATATGAAGTCTACATATAGTTTGATCTCTCCACTCTTCTTTTTGAAAGGTACTAGATTAGCTACCCATGAGGAGTGCTTGATTGGAAAGATGATATTGGATTTAATAAGCTTGGTCAAATCCTCTCTCATGAGCTCTTCAATCTCAGGGTTTATGGGCCTCTGCTTCTTCCTAAGAGGCTTGACATTAGCCTCTATCTCTATAGTGTGTTGGGACAATTTGAGATCAAAGCCCCTTAGGTCACTATATTTCCAAGCAAATATATCTATGTGTTTCTTACAAATCTCTACAAAATCATGCCTTTCAGCTTTAGTGCTTACCTTCCCAAGCTTAATGAGCTTGTATTCAAAGATAATAACTCTCTCATAGTTCTCTTCATTAGTTGACATCACTGCTTTATCCTTCCTCATATGGTCCCCTTCATGAAAGAGGCCTTCTAAGGTGACTAGCCCTTTAGTAATCTTATTAGACCTTAATTGAACAATCTATTTCCCATACTGATGCTACAATTTTCTTGGTTGAGGAAGGAGAACTCTACTTATTACTACAATAAAAATTCAAACTTTTTTTAATTTTTAAATACCTACAAATGAGCTTCATTATCTTACACTAATGGTATTATTACCACTTTGACATGTGGTTGAACCTTGGTCTTTTTCAATTCATTGGTGATTTCAAAATGAGTGCCCAGAGTTGCTATCTTGTGACATGTTGATTTTGGCCCCTTGGGATTGATTTAATTTTGAAGGCCTCAAATTCCTTAATTAGGTCCCACACTATATGCTTGTAGGACTTAATTAAGGGGTCATTAGTGGCATTCTAACCTTTTACTTGATTTACAACTAATTCACTATCCCCATAGACTTACAACTTCTTGATCCTTCTCTTATTAGCCCATTAAAGGCCATAGATGATACCCTCATATTCTACTACATTATAGGAGTAGTTGAATTGGAACCTACATGAAGAGAAGTGCTTATCATTTAAAGGGGATATTGTCATGACAATTTCACCCACCTCATTCTTGCTCCTTGAACCATCAAAGAATAACTTCCATATATCACTAGGGTCTTCTTGAGTCCTCATGAGGGATGGAATGGGCTAATTTTCTTCATGTAAATAGTATACACCCAAGTCCATTTCTTAAACACCTTCTAAGGGGTCCATCAACTATATTTCATTTTATAGCTCATCCAGGAACATGTCTGGTACCTCTTCTAGATGAGTATTTAGCTCTTGCCCCATTAAAAATTCATCCTCATCAATGATTGGGCAATTGATGTTGAAATTATCTAATCCATAAGGATCTATATGAAATTTTGAAATGGGATTAGATTTGATTAACACTTTATCCCCATACCTTTTCCTAAATGCTATGTAGGACCAATCTACTACAAGATAGCCCCTATATTTGTTATGAACTCTTTAAATCGACATAGTGTAAAGTGAGGAGGCACATTTAAGATCAATACATCTTGAGTCATAGAGACACTTATACAAGCATGTAGGGTCATATTTAGATCCCTAATTATGCCATATGGCTTGTGAGAAAAAACATCAAGTTGCATCACTCATTTGGACTATGGTTCATATTTTAGTCAAAGCTGATCAACTATGGACTTTAACATTACCAAGGTACAAGCCCTAATGTCCACTAGGTAATTATGAACTAGAGAGTTTTCAATGATCACTAAAATATATAAGGTAGGAGGCTTGCTTGATTTACCTAATTTCCCTTCATTTGTCCGTTTGGATACATTGGTGAGAACTTCATTCACCTTAATTGGTGGCTTATTTGCAATATTGATCTTTGGTAGTCCTTATTAAAGGATGCCTACCTATCCATGCATGGAGAGCATATCCCACATAGGCACATTCACATTTTACTTTTTCATTTGTTCAAAAATGTTGATGGGTGAACCAACAACCTTTTCTTGTGCTTTGAGAGCCACCACTATTGCATGTTGAACTTGTGAGCCTTAGGGCATCAAAAATTCCCTTGGCTCTGATTTTTGGGAGGTAGTAGAACCTTTAGAGTGACAACAAGATCATTTGGATTTTTCAGTGAATGAGTAATGGTAGGAATCACTTTGACTACTACCTAGTTATCATCCATGTTCCTTCTTTTAAATCTTATGTTTGCTACCACTAGAATATAGGCCTAGCTAGAACTATTATACTGGTTGGATGTGTAACACTCTTCTTATTCATAGTTCATCATTATAGCATCTAACTTATTTGGTCCTTGATTAGACCCTTGACCTTATGGAGGCTTATTTATCTTGGTCATCATAGGTACCTCTACATTTTGGGCCATGAGATCTTGGCCGTATCCAAAATTAGTAGCTTTCTGCCATTGATCATTGAAGGCTTAGTTAAGGTCAATATTTGGGACAATATATTAACCAAAGGACTGATTCTAAGGTATGATACCCTTTGCTTCTTGAGCCACTTTATTTTGAACTAGGACTAAGGAGATAGAATTACTAGTAACATTAGGATTTTATTTATTTTGCCTATTATATCCATGTTGCCCTTGTCCTTGGTTTTGACCTTGGCCCTAGATTTGGTAGTTTCCATTATATGGTGGCCTATTTGCTTGAAATATTTGTTGTTGAGGTTGATATGAAATTTAATAAGGCCTATTGAAAGCCAATTGCCTTTTTACATTTACTAGATCATTCCCCAAGGATTGAAAAATGCTTTTGAGCTCTTGAAATTTCTTTTGCTCTAGTGAATCGC
This sequence comes from Torreya grandis, assembly GCA_037957365.1. Lineage (NCBI taxonomy): Eukaryota > Viridiplantae > Streptophyta > Pinopsida > Cupressales > Taxaceae > Torreya > Torreya grandis. The sequence goes on from JARHVA010002866.1 coordinate 1,854,847, forward strand.
CAGATCCACTAGTGGATGCTTTCTCTTGTTTTGGTGTAGGGATTGTAGTAATTGTTGGTGTAGGAGGAATTCCATCCAATGGAGGGATATAAATAGGAGGTGGTTTGATTTTAAGAAATAAAGGCATTAGTGGTCTAGGTGTAAGTTTTCTAGCTTGAACCATAATTTTTTTTATTTTGATGGCCACCTCATATGCATCTGGAAGTAGATTTCCTCCCATAGATTGGATCATCACTACTATGTCACTATTTAAAAGCTTTAAATAATATAGGAAGAAAAATTTAAGGGTTGGTCTAACTAAGATTGGGATTATATCCCATATTTTTTATAACCTTGTGTTAAAGTCTTACATGAATTCATGATGAGCTCTTGAAATGGTAGTTAGTTGCTCTATAAGTGAAAAATGATAACTCTTATCCTCAAATATTTTACACAAGGCTTCCCCTAACTGGTCCCATGTTTGAATGGAATTGGTAGTAAGGCCTCTATACCAATCTAGGGAATTTCCTTTAAAATAAGTATCTAATAACCTAATATATATATTTTCCTCAATGACATTATAGATATTGCAAAAATTGACTATGTCTATGAGGTGCTCAAAAGATGTTGTAGCTTAGTCACCAACATAATAAAGTACACTTTTAAGGGCTTCAATTAGGATAGGATCATATTAGACAATGTCTATATTAATTTGGCCATTAAAATCCATAAAATATTTAGGAGTTTCCATAGCTATGCAACGAGTTAATAAAGGTCTTCTTATAGGGTGAAAATGACCTAGGAGAAAAAGTTCCCTGATATGGATGTGTATTGGAAAACCTTAATCTTTTTTTTTAAAAATTTAAAGGTAGTTCAAAAAATTAAAAGGGAATACCTATTGAATCTAACCTTTTTTGCACCTTTGGCATGAGATGAATCTACTATTCTACACCAGAGTGTTGATTCTTCTTTTTAGAGTCACCAAATGTTGTTGTTTGAGAGCTTAATTGCTACAAATTTGATCAAACCAACATCAAATTTAATCAATATTCCTTTTGAAGTGGATCCCACTGGATGTGATAAAAAATATTATAGACTCAATTTTCACCCTTGGAGAGGGTTCTTTAGGCTCTGTATAATTGAGCTATACAATGGGAACAACCCCAGGTTATGGGTTACTTATGTTTGCATTGGACCTCCAGAGAAGGTTGCCTTCCTCTTGATGCTCACCTAAACTAATGTTAAACTAATTATTCATAGAGAAAATGGTTAAAAAAATGGTTAAACTCTCCTAAGAAATATAAAAAGGTGATGCACCAAAGTTAAATGGACACTCAATTGAACACATACTGGATCAGTAAAATATAACTATGGCTTACTCAATCTCACTAGTTACATAAATATTTCTTATAAGAGATTCCAAGTAGAAAACTAGTCTATACCTATAAGTTAGTTTGAAAACACCTTCAATGAGGCAAGTAGAAGGACAACAAACTAAGAAGAACGAATATCCTTAAAAAATTTACCATACACAAGCATACTAAGCACTAATTAAAGACAAGATATAGGCAAAGAGTTGATCCTATTACTTCAAAAGGTAGTTCTTACAATATTTTGATAGGGTTTAACCATGTCAAATGAGCACACTTTTTCAATAGTTTTGATGAGTGTCCTTGCCCCACAAAAGAAATGCTAAATTCTAAGAGTTGAGAACCCCTTTAATGGGAATGAGACCAGGATATATAAGAGAAGAGAGAAAAAGAAAGGATGCAAGAGCACAACATCAAAAAAAGAACACTCTATCCTAGGTCATTAAATGAACTCAAGCTACCACCTTTTACTCTTAGCTAATGAAAAACTTGCCACCTTTTTGATCAATAAGGACACTGCTTATGGCTTGTTGAGTGAGAAAGTCCCCAAAGGTTTTGAAGATACATTGAATGTTCCTATCTATAGTTCCCAACACTAGACCATTTCTTTGATCCTTCAAACCATCTCTTGCTTTAGAACAAAACATCATGCTCATGGATCTGATTGAATCATGAATTTTTTCTTTTAAAGTAGTTTCTTTTTGAGACTTTGGTGATGTTGAAGGATGAAGACCCTTTTCATTAGTCACTTGTCTGCTCCACTTTTAAATTTGGATCATACGTCTATCCTATAGTCAAAAAACCAATCTAATTTTATTGGTTTTCTTATAATACATATATATCTCAACGTACTCATTGATTGGTCCCTTTTAAAACAAGTTTTGCCATTTTGGCTTATATTAGGTCAAAAATACCTATTTTTCCTCTATAGAGCTCTATTGGAAATGCTTGGTCTTTATTGTTTATCCTGGCTCAACTTAGGTCGAGCTCAAACTTGGTTGCATGTATTTTTTTCCAGCTTGGGTCCATTCATTTACTTTTTTTGAGTCAAAATGCTCCATCAACCTTAGTTGAAAATGTGCCAGCTCAATCTTTTATTTATTAGCTATCGATATTTGACTCAGCTCATTGATTTATTTGACCTTTTTTCACTCCATTGATCTTGATCTATACTATCAAGCATAAACCATATATCTTTCCCTTGACTTATCAACTTTGTCCAAGCTTATGCCACATGTTAAACATGCATTTGATTTTAAAATCCATTATTAGTTTTCTAGCTCCCATGCTTATGCCACATGGTAATTCCTTGGCTCATTGAATCTTTGACTTTACTCACATGTCATTGATCTACCTTTGTACACTCAAACATGTTCCATTATATCTCTTTGGACCTACTAACTTGCTAGTCACCACTCATCATTATATTTGATTTGGGATTGAGCATGAACCATTGATCTGCCTAGGCCCATTAGACTATCAGTCATCACTCTCTGTTGGATCATCTATACGATTGAATGCCAATCATTGGTCCTATTTTTTGAATTCTAAGGGATACTTAATGAACTCAAATTTTGACATTTTTGTAACCATTTTATGTTTGTATGAATGTATTTGACATCTGCATGACTGTCAATAAGATATTTAAAATTCAATAGTTATTTTTCAGGGATTGAATTTGATGTTTGCATGCCCATCAATTGAAGTCTGTGAGAATGTCAATGATGTATGTCTGATAATAAATATTTAGATGCCAATGGATCATATATTTCCAAAGATATTCTTTAAGACCTTTTGATTCAGATGACATTTGTGTCTCAATCATTTTCTTCAAAGAAATTTGTGTGTAGCTCTTTTGTATCAAACAAAATGTCTAAGGAAATTATCGTAGGGAAATTACTCAAAAGAATTAAGTCTACCTTATCTTTGCCTTGGACCTTTTCTTGTAAATAAAAGTCCAAAAGAATTCATGTCTTTAGGACTTGTGCTTATAGACAAAGTGTTTGAGAGAAATGAGGTCTTTGAGGAAATTGTCACAGGATAATTTTTTCAAAAGAATTCATACTTACCCTTTTTCTATGGACCTTTTGATTCAGATGACATTTGTGACCCTTCAAAACTTCTATTTGGGATACTTTCCTATGACATTTACCCTTTAGGATTTTTGTATTGATCCCTTTCTTGAAAGAAATGACCCTTCAGGGGAATCATATAGGACACTTTCCTGGGAAAAAGATACCCTTTGGGATTTTTGTATAGGATATTTGTCAAAAAAATGGCCATTTGGAACTTTGTCTTGGTCACTTTCTCAAAATAAATACCCTTTGGAAATTTTTTTGAGACACTTTATTGAGAAACTGATCCTTCAGGATTTTTGTCAAACATTTCACCTTAAAGAATTATGCCTTTGAGAAAATTGTGCAGACAATTTTCTTGAAAGAAATCTGACACTTAGCTTAAAAAATACCTTTCAGTCTTTTTGTTTGTTCCACTTTATCAAAGAATAATCCTTAGATAAAAGTGTTTTGGAACAATTTCTCTGATAGATACCCTTCAAAACTTCTATCTAGGACTTTCTTTGAATAAATGACCCTTCATGATTTTTATTTCAAATAAAATATCCAAAACAATTCCCAATACATAGCCAAATAAAGTGGAATAAATCTCTCAAAATAATTCTAACACAGCCAAATAAAATAGAACAATTTCTCTAAGGCAATTATGTCTTATACTTTTATTTCAAGCTTTGTGTGGAACATTTTATCTGATGGAATTTTAAATGCTCTAACACTTGGCTAGAAGTTGAAATATTTCCTAAGTGTAAACATAGGATTTTCCAAACCTATTCCTGCAACTATTCAACACCATGAAAACCTACTTGGATCCATCCACTTGCAATGTTGAGCTTGCTTCTAAGCCACCTAATCCACTAAAAAATTGGAACCCTACTCATCTGTTTAAACTAGACAGAAGCTTGGTATGTGGGCCAAATATTGGCCAACACTAACATGGATGCAATTATTTAGAATAACAATTAATGATATAGTTATGATAAGAATTATTATCCTATAATCAATCTAAAAATTAATTCATATAACCATTATATTGGCATAGCCAATGTGATATTATGAAACAAAAGAGATCAATACATTATTCATCGAAGGTATATAATCAATTGGATCGTAATTATTTTAAGAAAGGAAAACTACGTATTCATTAAATAGTTAAGTTGTTTTTAAATAACTATATAAGAAAGGAATTAAATCTTTCACACAATGTCTCATTAATATCTAAGTAAATGTATACCTAATAAACCATCACCTTCTAGAATTAAACTCATATTTAAATAGACTAAAAGAGGGTAGCAAATGATTCATAATAATAGAATATAATGCAATCATATGCAAACAAAATTCAACTAAGTCTCAAGTTGATTGGAACCAAAATAAAATGTTTTTGATAAAGTAAGGTGGCAGACCAGGGGCTGAACCCTTTACAGAACAAAAAAGACAAGAAGGCAATCAAACAAAATATGCCTTCTAAGAAGAGACCGCACTAGCAGAGTACCAATAGACATAGAAACAAAATAAACAAGAAATGAAAAGATGAGAGTCAGAGAGGTCTCTATTTACATAGCCATTCATTTGAGACGATCATTTAGTTTCTCAGTATTCTCTAGATTGACAACAAGCCCAATATTACCCACTTCTTTCAGCATAGACATGTTCATGAGAATTGTATTCCAGAGCCCATTGGTGAAGTTCTGCTCCAGCTTTTGAATACGATCCTTTAGGGCATCAATTTCAAATTTCTAGCCAATCTCATTATCTATTTCCTCATTATCTTCCTTGATATACATTTTCCCCTTTTTGTCAGTGGTTTCTATAATGTCAACACCATCCTCCTCAGTAACCTCCAATTCCTTGGTCTCCTGCTTCCCTTCAGTGTCCTCAAAAATTTCTTGGATTTCCAATTCCTTAGACTCTTCTTATTGCGTTGCTTCTTTTGCAGCACTCTCTAAATAATCAATAAGTCTATCCTTAGGGGTGGTTTTACCAGCAATCCACCCTGAACTTCAGACTCTGGAGGAGAAGCCCTCCTTATTAACCTTAGAATACTTATAAGATTTATAACCTTGACCCCCCGTGGCCTTGCCAAGATTTTTATGGGTCCCCTCAATGGTCCCCCTAATATTCTCTTTCTCAACATCAACCTTTCTCTTCTTTCCCTTCTTGCTTGCAAAGGAGCCAAGGGTCTCTTCTAGGGTGGAAAAAGATACATCTTTAGTTTTGGTAGGAGCAGGGGAAAAACAAGACTTGTCGATAGCATCACCAGACAATGGATTGGAAGGAATATCTCCACTATCAATTCTGATAGTCTTGGATGGCTCAAGGGCTCGATGAAAATTATACAAAAAAAATGAGGCCGTGGTGTAGGGGAATAGGGTTCACATCTGGCTTTTTAGACATTTTTGCTCTCACCCTAAGGACAGAATGTTCTAAAGAGGAGAGCAGGTAAAAAGAAAAACTAATGAGAGCATTGTGCCTGAAGTGATTTAAAAGAGGGAGGTGGTAATTATAGAACCTGGTAAATCATCCTTTGAGTTTGAATTACTTCATGAGAATGAAACACACTCCATCCCATGGTTTAGGTAGTTTAACATGCTCAAATCCTCCTTGATAAGGGATGAGCTCTTCGCCTTCTCCCAGGAACAATTTATGGCTTGCAAGATCCATAATTTTTGTTTTCCTTTGAAGCTTTATCCCCTACATGGTCATTCCTATGGCCATTGTAATCACCTTTTTAGAGATTTCAAAACTGATTCTACCAATAGTGACATGCCTATTTAACTAGGACCTCATAAATTGCCCAGAGAAGTTTTTATCAAACCCATTAAGCCTTCCCAGATATGGGTTGATTCCCCCTTCTTTACAGTAATGCCAAACTAGTGGATTATCTTTGAATTCACAGTAGGAGACTAGTTCTATTTGAACTCAGTCTCCTCCCATATTGGATTTGTAGACCCAACCCATGGAGTTCCTAAATTCAACCTTTAGCTTTGCAGTGGTTACAAACCCTTGATCCCGCTTATGCATAATGAAAATGTAATGGCTCATAATTCTAAATACCATATAGAGATGACGTTGGCTACTCCCATGCTTGGAAATCATTTCCCATCAATCTTCATAATGAGACCCACGCACCTTAACCTCTTGATATAATAAATCATGATTGATTGTCAAAAGAGTACAATAGTAATCAAATTTTGAGATCCATGATGACCCCCTCCAAATGGACCACCTCCGAGAGCTATCCTTCTCATAAGTTTGACTCATCCTTGACAAGTCATCTCCTTTTGAATAATATCCTTAATGTTGAACCAAAATAAAATGTTTCACTTAAGGAACTCTTATAATTTTCTATTGGGCAAGCCAAGGGCAGTGATATAATTAAGTTTAGCTATCAGAAGGGAAAGTGAAATCTCACATAGCCCAAGTAAAAAAATCAGCAAGTGTGTGGGTTTTAGTTATATAATTATGCAACATCAAATGAAGTAGAAACATTATATAACTTTATTATCTCCTTGTATTGACTCATAACGATGATATTATATTTAATTAATTCATTTAAGATCTTTCAACTTCATTTTATTACATAATTATTTTATGCAAAAATATTACGCATGCATATGAGACATTTTGATAAGTAAAAGGATTAAGTTAACTTTAAATTCATTTCATATTAAATGTAATAATGAAATTAATAATTTTCAGATCTAATATATGCAACATACATACCTTGCATATGACCATATATGTCTGAAATGAGAGTTAGAAAGAAAGATTCTGGTTTGTTTCTGCATGTACTAACAGCTAGTAATTTGAATAGTTTATGCATAACTGAAAATGACTAAGAATTTCATATATATGCATCTATGTAATTAGATTCACTATATAAAATATGATAAAATAGAAGTAACTATTAATCTTATTTTCATGATTAAATTAAGACTATGCATTACTAAATCAAAATAACATAGTAATGACTATACAATATAATCCAAAGAGTTATTCATACATCAAAATAGAAAACCCAATACTCAAATCATATTTACATAATATGTGGTTAAAGATCATTTTGAATATCTAGGTTATCTAGTTAAATTAAGGAATCAATGTTATAATGATCATATAGATTAACCACATACAAGAATTATAATAATCCAACTTGATTATAAATGAATACTAAAAGAGTAATTTAATAATCGATAATATTAATGGATTGCTTCCTCAATATAAAGAGAGTCAAATTAAATGACTAATAATTTAATATACCTAAATTATATTACCTCTTTTAATCTATTTATCCATCTTACCCTTTAAGCATTACTCAACTTTTATTTAAATTTCACATCCCATTATTAACATAGGTTAGAATTAACATAATTATCTCAAAATAAATACCATCTAACTCAAGTATCAATACTTAAATAGACTAAGTAACTAAACATAATTACATAATTAAATTATTACCAGCTTACTTTACGTGTATGTGATATCGCCAAAACATAGAGCAGGAAGTAAATGAACTAGACAAGCCCTCTCAACCATCCCTATGAGCCCAACCATCAGTGGTCCTCACCACTCTAACCATAATTAGGATGGTGGATGTGATAATCAAGAACATAAAGGTAATTTTTAGAAATTAGATTTTCAACTAAAGGACATCTTGACAATAAAAGAATACAAGAAGACAACTATACCATTCTGAGGTGAGATAAGAATAATTAATCCATCTATAATATAGATCAAAATTAGGGATGGTTAATCATGGCTATCAAATTATATATAATGGATTAAAATTAATCTATTATAAAGTCTTTGAATTAACCACCTTGGATCCCTATCCAAATTATGGTCAACCTTAACCATCCTGACTCCTAATATATACTAGTATATAATAAACCCATTTATTTTAATCATTCAAATTTAGTCTAAGAATGGTAACTAGATAATATACAACCCAAACAAATAACCACATACACATCCAATAAATAACTTAATTTATTCAAACCAGAATAATAACTCAAACCAAAATATATGATTCCTAAGTTTAAAGGTTCAATACAAACCCAAATATTTCATAAAGGTGAATGGAAACTCCTTCATACTTTACAATGCCCTTTCAAGTCTAGCAGAATAAAACCATTTATATTTATGTCATCCTAATAGAGTCAAGTCTCTAAGTACTGCATAGGAGACAATACATGAATGAACAACTTAATCATAAAAAAACTAAACATTAACCGTAATCAAAGTTGAATCACCAACTTATAATCATAACATAGTGGTAAGGAATACAATCAAGATACCAAAGAAACCCCATCAAGGTGTAGGACCATGGAAAACATCACATCTTCAAAAGCTTCGATATAAGACATAATCACAAAACCTATTCATTTACAATTCATGACATTATGATCAAAATTTAGTTACCAATAACAACCTAACTCAAAATATAACTTCAAAGCCATGATATATATGTATATATAGTCAACACACACACACACACAGTAGCTTCAATATGAATCATATAACATAGTTATATAATATGAAATAAAAAACAATCATAAACCCAATCTATTATAAAATATAGTGATCAAAATGTAGATAACAAATTTAAAATCCATAACATATATACAGCCAACTTATATCCAAACTCATTTAACTATGCCATTAAAATCACATTACAATATATAAACATGACACCTGAATATAAATGCAGTCAATAATAACAATTCCCAATTGATGTTATCAAAATATTTAAGCCATGATTATATTCCATGCAATCAAATAAGCAACAATAAAAACTAGATCAAGATAAGGCAATGCAAAAATATAACATTGGTAAATAACATCAATATTTAATATGACTATGAATCTTGTAACCTATTAAACAACTTGGTAAACCAATAGAAGAAATATTCCAAAAAGGAGTTTATATAAAAACCCTATTACATAATAATAATTCCATATTTTAAATATAATAAGCATGGTTATATTAAAGCAAAGTGATAAGAAACAAAATGCAGAGTCAATTATGCCATAATCTATATCGAACCAATATCAAGTGGTTCAAATGAAACATAAACACACTCAAAAAAATGTTGTATATAACACTTGCCTGAATTTCATCAACCTAAAATATTGAAAACCCAAGTACAAAAAACCCAAGCCATATTATATAAAATAAAACACAGTTACCATTTTGAAAAAACAAACTGACCTTTTAGGTCTTTGCATGTAGACAATAACACATTTTTGTAAAAGCCAAACAATCCAACAGGAGTTATCTCCATTAATCCACATAATGATATACATATATAAATACACAGTTGGATTCAACCCACTAAGTGTACATAGAAACATAATCTACATAGAGTGAAGCCACACAACTTCCATAAGCTAGTATAAAGCTTATATGTTTATGGTGAGACAAAGAAACCATCAACCAATAATTCAACACATAACAAATAAAATCTATAGGGTCTCAATTTATTAAACTAAAAAAACACTTCTATGCATATAGAGTCAAGAACACTCACATTTTAACAGAAAGCAATGGATTCAAAATAATAAAACAACCATATATACACATATATCCATTTACAAGTTTATATGAAAATGCCACATCGATATATCAAATTTGGGTTTGTGTATGCATCCAAAAGTCCTAAGACTTTTGGTTGCATGAATAGCCTTTTATTTGTTTCTAATTTTTACATAGTAAACAAATAATCAAGAAAAATACAAATTACTTGATATTGTAGAGAGATAAAAACTCAAAAACCAACAAGATAGGAACCAAAAACCTCTAATATTTCCAAGAAAGCTCTGTCTATCCAAAATCCCATCATGGCTACCATAAAAATCAGCTGAACTCCCACTGTTCTCCCTATTTTTATTCCATCTTCCTAAACCCATCAAATTTCTCCATTTGTTGTCCAACTCCCCATTCTTTCCATCCATTTCCCCATACCCATTCAATGTTTACATTGAATGGGAGGAGATAGAAATCCTCCTCCATTTTCGAAGACAAATTCCCCACCAAATTCACCATAACAGTCATTGAATGACCTATCTAAAAAACTAGATCTATCAACTCAACCAATAACCAATAGAAACATAGGTTAGTGACTAAACTTATACTTAACACTAATCAAAGTGGTTTAGCATCATAACCCCCATGGCCTATGCTAACATCCATAATAAATGGTAATAAATCAATGATTGTAGCAAACCATCAACCTAAATTAATTAAACAAAATATTTAAATCAATTAACCCATGCTTAATATTAAGGTCAAAACCAATAACAATATAACAAAGCTACTTAATAAAAAATTCTACCACCTTAGGATATAAGGTAAATATAGTTGAAGGGTTATCTAAGGATGTTACATCCCAATTCCTTGCTAGACAAATTTGCTAGATTATCTATGGATATCTACAATTAAAAAATTTAAATTTGGTTATATTTCTAACTAAACTTGAAATTTATCCTATTTTAGGATAATAGAATGTTTCTTAGTTAAGATGATAATACATTTTTGCTTATTATGAACTAGATGATGTATGCATTTACATTTGAAGTATATTAATGAATTGTTTTAGTTATATATTGTTGCTTATGATTATCATGTGAAAAGATCTAATTACCTATGTGTTCATAGGTGGATGCAAGATAATTATTCCCTCAAGCATACTAGAGGGAGAGTATCATTAGAGAGGATGTTGTAGATGGAGATGTCGGAGGTTGATAGAGAGTTAGTGAAAACCCTTCACACACCACATAACTAGTACATAGTTAATTTGTTAGCATTACCATGTTTTTGATGATTGATGCATTTAAATAATTGATTAATCATGTAGGTTGTGTGTATGCCATGTTATTGTGGTCTAGACCAAAAATACATTTGGTAATGTAAATCTATCAAAATAAGCATAATAATATTGTGGTGTTCATGCCGATGATTAATTTAAGGAATATAACTGGGTCTCCATTAGTTATATTATCTTTAAGCTGTTAGTATTAATTATTTGTATTAAATAATTACTTATTATTAGAGTATTAGGAAATACTAAAATAAGAGATAAAACATATTAAAATAAAAATGAAGTTATTTATTATTAAAAATAGAAAACTCTTTAAATAAGAAAAAAAATCAAGCTTTATAAAAAGAGAAAAGTTATGAAAAACAAAAGGGAGAAAAAAAAATCATAATTTAAGAAAAAGGCTCTTTAAAGAAAACCATGCCTATTTTTTTTTGAAAGGAATTTTTGGGGAGGAAAAAAAACAGGGGTGGAGAATGAAGAGAAGGGGCTGAGCAAGGCACATAGGATAAAAAGGAAGCACATAACGAGGGTTTTTAGTTCACTTTGTAGGTAAGCCATGTTTTAAAATCTGATTATGAATTTATGGGGAGAAAATATAATATTTTTGAGATAATTTAAGTATATATACATATATGACTATGTATATATTTGGTTTTTAACATGTATAACATTCTTGAGATGTTGTAGATTCCTTTAGAATGAATATCCCATGCAATGAGTTGCTAATTTTTAGCTAGGAATTACATGAATATATACCAGAGGTGTTGCTATTAATCCATTTAACCAACTTATGAAATGTTAGAAGGGATAATAATGTTTATTTTCCTTTAAAAAAAATATAGGAGTCTCTACCTTATCTACATATTTTCCTTGTATATATCATAGCCATGATTGGTCCATGTTGATTGGACTAATTTTATGATGGATTCGAATGGACCATCAATGGCATATGTAGAACATCTTATGCATACATCCAATAAAAGAGTATGGATGTTTAACCAACTCGTTGAGTACATTAAGTAAACCTTTGATTTTTGTAATTTTAGACTGACAAGACTAGTTTAGCATCATTATTTTACTCTGAGGTCATTTATTCACCATATTACATTGATGTTGTAATTAATAAGATTATTTTTTTAATATGGCATCACCACATCCCTATAGCATCAAGTTTTTTCCAAACCCTTCTGTAAATCACTGAATTGTTGTTTTTTTAATAATTATTAAACAATGAGATGATTCGTTATGAACCTATAGTCACCCTTTTTATCCTATGAAATATATGTAGACTACTACAACATCAAAAAGACATCTAATAATAGGTCAATTGATCTATATAAAGTATGCATCGATTCAAAATCTAAAATACAATAACTTAGGTAATGGAGAAGACTTTTTTTTTATATATATAACAATTTTTTTGATGATTTTTGCCTAAACTTGGACAATGGTTTCATTTTGTTGATTAATGCCTATGTGGTTTTGGGCCACCTTCTAGTATATGTATATACTACCATTGCTAACCTATCTGGGCATCATATGTGTATTGAGTCTTATGCAAACAAAGGTGCCAAAGTCTGGATATAAATCCTATAGTAGCAATTCATAGTAAACATTAGAGGGTTGAGATTTTAATAATTTAACATGTTGAGTTGTCAGTGAATTGTTGAGTGTTTATATATGTGTTGGGTTTATGAAAATATGCAAGGGTGTGTGAGCTATATGGTTATAGTCTTTGTATTAGACACCTTCCTTTCCCTTGGAAAAAATCTTATTCAAAGGTGCTGTTGGAAAGTGTGAGTAGATTAAGAATAAAGAAAATGTATGGACCATGATAATGGGTTTGGGTCATATAAAAAGGATACTAATGTGGAATTGTTTTTATTTAATTGGCACGCCCTTTGATATAGATTACCATTTTGGATGGGATGCTAGAATAATCATTGGTGTTTGTATATATATTATATGGTTTGATATAATATTATTAATGTGTCATGGGGATTTACTAATCATTATTATTTATTGTATATTCTTAGATTAGATTATTAAATATTTAGATTACTGTATATTTTTAGTGTAATAGATTAATATGAGGATTTAATAACATATCATGAGGAATTGTTTGACGGGCTTAATAATATTTGATGCAAAATGATCATCATCAATTACTCTCCTCTTATATGATACATGCATACACACACACACACACACACACACACACACACACACACACACACACACACACACACACACACACACACACACACACACACACACACACATGTTCATTATAAGATCATGAGGAATATCAATTATTATTTGTCTCACAGTTAGTGATATTTATTGTTTAAGAAGATCATAGTGATACATTTTTATACAAAGCATATATTATAACTATTAAAGTTATATATTTGGTCTATGTAAATCACTGAAATGTAATGTGGTTTTATTATAGGTTGGGAAACTCATATATTAATAAACATATGCTTTCATTATATTACGATTAAATCATATGGGTGAGACCTCTTATCATATGTAACATATGGAAATATTATTATAAACAAAATACTAAATAAGAAATATAGGAATGTATATATGCATAGGGATGTATTCTTACGGTTGAATTTCCTTAGGTGGATTATGAAATAGGTTAAATGATTGCATATAATTAAATGAATGAGTAAGTGCATTCAAACCCCTAAAATGTATAGTCAGTGCTAGTTGGATTATCTTGTGTTTCATATGGGCTGAGCCTTATTTTCTTATATCTACACATGGATTTAGGTATACAACATAAGTGCTTAATGTAAATGGATGTGTTGGGTTATATACCTAGGCTTGTAGCTAGAATATTGATTTTATCTAATCATCAGATGTCCATGAGTCCAAATATGTTACCATATTAAAATAGTTTGAGGTGTTCTAATGAATGTTAAAATGGGCTTATGAAATTATCCATCTCTCTACAAATGATTAATTGATTGTTAGTTATATATGGAATACTTGTGTGTAGTACATGATTATAAGATTATCTAGTTATATCTATGTTGGGTGAATATTTTGTCGACTAGCTAACTGGTGAGCAGAATAGTTCCTATCACCATAGCATAGGGAGATTGGTCATCCAAAGTTGCAGGTTTACCACATCCAATGGGGAAAAATCTCTCCTCTCATCAAGGGGAGGTTCCCTATTAAATATGCAACACTATATACTATATAAATAAGCAGAAAATAACACATGGAGGTAGAATAAACCATCCATCTTTATTATTTTAGATATGATGCTCACAGACAAAGGATAAAATCCTAGTGGAAACACTGAAGGCACTTCTCTTCTTTCAAAAGTGTTCTTGCAGGAAACAACAAGAGTTTCTTTCAGGTAGTAAAAGTAACTGATGACAAAAGGGTGTAGTAACTAGCAGGATGAAATAGAACACAAAGTTTCCACCTCAACTACCCAAAGAGTATAACACAAAGGATAATGGGGGCACAAAGTCATCCCAGAATCCTCAACATAGAAATAAAAGAAAAACACACACTGAAAACAATTGTGAAAGCACAAAGTCTTCCCACAGTTGACTTCAGGACACCTCCCTTTTACATTCACTAATTCTACTTTTCAAATTAAATAAATAATAACACCTTTAGAAGATAGACGCAAGAATGATCTCCCAAAATGATACAAGCCAAAATAGCATAAAGTCTATAAACAACTTGCTTTCTCATTCAGATAAAATGAAATGAAATTACAATCTGAGCTCAAAGTCTCAGTATTCTTCTTTCAACTGGGTAGAGTTTTGCTCCTGTAAAAATGAAAAGTCTCCTTTACTAATGAGAGAAATTACAAACTTATTGCAACTATGCAAAGCTTGCTGTTCTTTCCCATGGGATGGCCCATGCTACAGTCAATGTCTTCAATGCACCTTCAGTTTTGTCTAGAGGGACCATGCTGGGAATAGTGTATTGCCATAACTATGGCGTGTCCATTCTTCTAATATGTCTCTTCTTAGTATGGATTGTCTGGTCCTTTTTTTGATATCTGTGTAGCTATCCAATTTTCCATTACTTTATGGAAGAATAATAGGCTTGTGTCCTTGATTTGGTGCACTCAGAAGTCTAAGTCTACTTGATCCACTATTCCACCTACTAGAAATAACTCTTTTGAAAATATTTTTGGTCATTTGGTCTCACTCCTCTCCCCCTTGTAGCAATTTGAGTCTTTAGGCTTTCTTTTCAGTCAATTGCTTGATTTTTCCTTTAAATTCCATGCTTTATTTGAATTTCCACGGATATTCCCTTTAAATTTGACGTCCACGGGACCGTCAATGGTCGCCAGCTGCTTGAACCATGTTGAATCTTGAACCCGTGAACCTATGAAAGTTCATTAGTTCATTCTGTCTCTTTTGTTCCATCACTTCTTGGTTCAATCACTTCCTCGCTCCTTGGTTGAACCATCCATTGAACCACCTATTTTCTACTTTTTTCCTTGATTGAGGCTAGCTTTGAACCTTTGAACCTATGAACCATTGAACTTTGAACTCTTTCAGTTCAAGGTTCAATCGGTTCATTGGTTCATTCTGTGTCTCACTCAATCATTGCTTCCTTTATCTTTCTAAGCTTTGGTTGACCCTTTAAACCTATGAACTCATTGAACCTTTTGGTTTAATAGTTCAATGGTTCAATCAGTTCATTCAGTTCATCCTTTGAAGCCCTTTTTGTCTAAGTCTTTGAAGGTTCCTTTCTATGTCTTTGTTCAGCCTTTGGAATGTCCTGAAGGGAAGGTGTCCCTTCGGGCTTTTAAAATGGTCCTTTCTCTGTTGTCAAGTGTCCCCTGCAAGGGTACCTATCCTTCAGGATTTTTTGGCAGACTTTAGGCTTCAACTTCCCCGGTGGGCTTTTGGCTTTCAAGCTTTTTCTATTAGGCAAAAAGCCTGAAAGAATTCCTTCAGACAAAATGTCCAAAGGAAAGTTTCTGTTAATTGGCCATTTGTTCTTTTCCATTTATTCAGACTTTCTCTTTGAGTGAATTCTTTTAGACAAAAAGTCTGAAGTAATTTTGCCTTAAACATTTATCTGAGAAAAATCTTCTCGAAATAATTCTTTCAGCCTCTTTTGCTTAGCCATTTTCTCAAGGGATTTCCAACTTTTGTCTACTTTTTCTCATTGCCCTCTGCAAGGGTACTTATTCCTTTGGCTTTGGGGCAGCCCCTTGAACCTACCAATTAAACCAACTGATTAACCAACTTTGGTTCAATGGTTCAATTGATTCATTCTTTGTTATTTGGCTAAGCCTTTTTTTAATCTTTTGCACCAAGCGCGTTGAACCAATTGGTTGTTGAACCCTTTGAACCATTGAACCAAAGTGGTTCAAAGTTCAATGGTTCAAGCCTTTGTTCTTTATCATTTTTTGATTGAAATCTTTTGATTGAACCAAGGTGCTAAACCAATCCTGGAAATGACTAAGTGTTAGAAACTTATTCTTTTGATTGAACTCACCTGCAGAAGCCTTTTAACCTGTTGAACCTACTAATCCCTTTACTGAAAAAGCTTGAAAAATGAGGAATTTGAAAGCTCAGAACAAATTTTGAAAAGGGAAGAGATAAATTTTGGTCTATGCAGGGCCAAAATAGTTCGTAGATTGTCCCAAAAATGAGTGACATTTTTTGGGGACAACATTTGGCTCGAGTTGGGGAACTACCTTTAGTTGGAAACTTAAAACATAGCTGAGGGGAGTAGAAACCAGAATCTCCAGTGCCTTGAAGTGTGCCATTGGGCTATAGAGTCATGCTACCTAGAAAGAAAGGCTCCAAAAAATGAAAATGAACAACACAAAGTAGAAACAAAGACTATAGAGATATACATATATACAGGGGAACTTATCTAGCACTTCAGGAATTGAAGTGCTTCAGATGCTACCCATTATGAGGAAGAGTAAAGAGAGTGCCATCTTGATACTTCAATAGGAAACTATTTTTACCATTGAGCTGATGAATAGTAAAAGGGCCTCTCCATAGGGAATCAAACTTTTCGTGCATCCCCTTTGGTTCACTTCTCTTATCCCACAACAGGACTTGATCTCCAATCTGGAAATCACAATTCTTTGCTTTCTGGTTAAAGAGATTCTTCACCAGACCTTGATGGGCAGCAATTAGATCCACCACTACAATTATCTGCTCCTCTAGCTCAGTTAGGCACATGATCCTCTTATCCAGGGCACTTTCATATGTTTGATCTTTAGTTGCTTTAGCCAATTTCAGTGCTGGAAACTCCAGGGTAATTGGTATTTTAGCATTGACTCCATAAAGAAGTTAGCAAGGTGACATACTAATTTCTCTCTTTGGCGTAATTCTATCTACCCATAGAGCATCAACCAATGCCTTATGCCAAGTCCTTTGGTTGTCATCCACCAGCTTCTTGATGATAGTCACCAGGTTCTTATTTTTTGATTCAACCTACCCATTCCCTTGTGGAAAGTAATTAGAAGAGTGGGAGAGTGTGATTCCATAGTAGAAATAGAATTGAGTAATCTCCTGGGAGGTGAAACAAGCTACATTATCAGTGACAACTTTGGTTGGGACCCCAAACCTGAAAGTGATGTTCTCTTTGAGGAAATTGCATACTACTTCTGAAGTAACATGTTTGGTTGGAACTACTTCCACCCATTTGGTGAACTAGTCTATTGCCATGAGGACATAGTCATGTCTAGCACTTGATGATGGGTTTATAGCTCCAATAAAATTAATTCCCCATTGCTGGAATGGCTCCTCTATGATCACTAGTTCAGGGGGTAGGGCAACTAACTTGGGCCTTCCAACAAATTGATGGCACAATTCACATCCCCTGACCCACTTGTATGCATCTTGAAAGAGAATTGGCCAATAGTACCTAGCTCATAGGATCTTATGGGCAGTCATAGGGGAAAAAAAATGTCTTCTATAGGCCGAATTATGGAAGGACTTCAGAAGTTGGCTTTGTTGCTCCTTGTCCACACAGTGAAGGAACGTTCCATCAAGGCTCCTCTTGTATAGGCCATTGTCCCAGAGGACAAAATTATTAGCTTTCAGCTTGATGGTTCTCCTTTCTTTATAATATAGGTGAGTAGGACACTCACCATAAGTAAGGAAATTAGCAATACCTGAATACCACTCATTCGTGGTGGAGACAAAGAGGAATGTTGGTGTGTCACCCACTTTTGGTTCTTCATGCTTTGTTCCTCTTGGCTTGTTATCAACAATTAGTTGGCATAACCCCTTTCCACACACCAGCTTTATTGGCTTGATGACTGGATCAAACTCTTGGATCTTTGCAACCCAATTGCCTCTTTTCATCCCAAACTCTTGTTGAGTCAGTATGGATTTGACCATGGTATCAGGAACCAATGCAGTTGTATGTGTATTCAAGATATAGAAGTGGAAATCCTTCACCACCTTCACCACTACATAAGCATGCTTCTCCATGTTTGAGTACTTTATCTCATGAGCTTTGAGAGGATAGCTCATGAAGGAAATGGGGGATTCCATACCTTTTTTATTTTGTTGAACTAGAATTGTTGATAGCGTATGTTCTGAAGCATAACTATAAATGGTGAACTCTTTGTTATAGTCTAGACAAGTTAGAATTGGAGCATGGGAAATGTTAGTCTTGATATCCTCAAATGCCAACTTACCTTCTTCAGTCTAGTTGAAGGTGGCTTTTCCCTTCATCATGTTTATAATGTGCCTAGTCTTCTCAGCAAACTTAGGGATGAACCTCCATAAAAAATTCACCTTTCCAAAGAAAGAGTGAACAACAGTCTTACTTATGGGAAAGATAAGCTCTTGGATAAAATTGACTCTATCTAAGTCAATATTTATGCCTCCTTTAGACATAATGTGTCTGAGAAGTTTCCCCTCTGTTACTTCAAAAATTGACTTTTTGGGGTTTAAGGAAATGCCATTCTGGTGGCAACGTTACAACACTTGTTGCAAATGGTGCACATGATCTGGGTGATGCTTAGAGAAGATGGTCAAGTCATCAAGATAAACTATAATGAACTTACCCATCCCATCCTTGAAGGTGAGGTCCATTGCTCTTTGGAAGGTGGCACTAGCATTTATCAAGCCAAAAGGCATCCTTTTATATGCAAATGTGCCCCAAGGCATGGTGAAAGTAGTCTTATGTTGGTCTTCTTCACCAACTTCAACCTAATTATATCTTGAGAAGCCATCTAGCATTGATAACATCTATGAGCCCATCACTATCTGCAGCACTTGATCCATGATTGGCAAAAGATAATTATCCTTCAAGGATGCCTGATTCAAATTTCTAAAATCCACACAAAGGTGAATTTCACCATTCTTCTTTCTTATAGGCACTATATTGGCAATCCATGTGGAATGATGGATTGGGAAGATTATCCTGGCATTTAGCATTTTTTATATTTTAGATAGAATAGTACTTGATATTTTTGGATTATAATGCCTAGACTTTTGCCTATAAGGTGTTGAATCAGCTTTGAGAGGAATGTCATGTCAAATTTCATTAGGCCAGAGTGACTTCAGGTCATCATAGGAATATTCCAAGACATCCATTTACTAGTTGAGTAACTTGGTGAACTTGAACCTCTCCTCAGGAGTACAACATTTCCCAATGTTTACCATCTTGGAGTCTTCCTCAATTTCCAGATTTACTTGATCAAACGCCTGAGATGAGCTTGAATCCATTGGCTACTATTTGATGAATCTATCATGATTATAAAATAGCTTCTCAAGGGAAACTAGGCCTTTAGGAATCTTATTCCCTTTGAGTTGCAAGAACTCATCACCTGTATCTACATTTGATTCAGGAGCTAGTTCACACTTTTGAGGTTCACTGCCTTCAAAATGCAACTATTCAAATCTGTCTTTTTACTCCAGGAAGGCAATGATTTAGTTGTCATTATTAAATACCTACCAATGACTGGCATTATCAGGTAAACTTGGATGAAAGACCAGCTCAATTGTGTACTTATCTCCTTTGAAATCTGGGTGGGGGGCCAAGAGAGTAGCTGAAATAGCCAGTGCATCTGCCCGGTCATTGAATTCTCTAGGAACTATAGAGATGCTGAAAGCATCAAAGTTTTCAAGCTAGTCCCAAAATAGATTGTGGTAATGACATAATCTTTCATTCTTGGTTTGATACAGGTTCCTCACCTGATAAACCACTAGTTCAACATCTCCTTTAGCATAAAGGAGCTTGATGCCTTTGTCTTGAGCAACCCTCAATCCAAGTATTAGAGACTCATATTCAGTTGTGTTATTCATGTTACTGAATTGAAATTTATAAGATGAGGGGAAAATATCTCCTTGAGGAGATATTAACACAACCCCAGCTCCTGAACCAGTGGAGGAGCAACTGCCATCAAATTCAAGAATCCATACCTCATTTGATACTAATTTTCTTTTGGATTCTTCTTCATTAGAGGGGTGGAGATACTTTCACACTTGTCTTATGCTCATCCAATTCCTCTATTTTTCTATTTGAATGCATTTCTAGGATGTCACCTGTAGGAGCTTCATCAGATGTCTCATGAACTCCATCCATGGATAGAAAGTAGTTACCCATGCCTGAAGACTCAAACAAAATTTGAGCTTTAGGTGTTGAGGTTTGGGTAACCACATATTTTTCTTCCTTCTCAGGGAGTAGCCTCTTCATAACACCTTTGATTGGAATCCTCACCTCTAATAAATCCATGCTCAATTCACCACCAACATCTTGACAAAAATTCTGCCCAAGAAGGATGCCATATGATGTTGGGATGTCAGCTACCAAGACAATCATCTTGATTCTTTTATTTGGGAACACTGCAAATGCAAATTGGGCATCTTTAATTTGTCCCAGGAAAGGTACTTGCTTGTTCTCCATGGAGAAGCATCTACCAAAAGTCTTGGTCAATGTGAGGTTAAGGGATTCAGCCACTTTAGCAGGCATGACATTGTCTGAAGCTCCAAAATCAATGATCCAATTATTCAGTTGATGTCCATTTATCAGCAATGAGACATAAAAAGGTTTAGTCCTACCAAGAGTCACAGGGGGAGCAATGACAAGGTTGTTCTTGGTGGGTGCATTCCTAGGGGGATCATGTGTCACTTTGGGAATTACTTGTTCAATAGGGATGTTCTAGTTTTTAACACATTGAACCAGTTTGTCTAATTACTCAGGATGGGACTGCATAAATTCAAATTCAAATATTTGAATTTTGGTTTTCTTTATATGGTCAATGATATCAAATGTCTAGAACAAGCTAGGAACAGAGGATGGGAGTTCATCCTTTTGAATTTTGAAAGGGGGAAGACTGGACTGCGAATTTGAAGTAGAATGCATAGGGACATTTGGGGTACTTACCTTTCTCACAATCATTGGGTCCTTTGGTTGGAAAGGAAGAGTGGATCCCTACTTAGCAATTGAAATTACTGGTTGAGGTCGCTCCTCTACTTTCTCCTTATCAACTTGTTGAGCTGATTGATTCTTGGACCGAGTGAATACAACATATGACCCCTCAGCTGCATTGCCTTCTCTTCAAGGTTCATCTTGATAGTTTAGAAAACCAATATGGGAGTCGCCAGCTAATTCTTCTTCATCCTCAGTGAAGAGATTAGCGTCATCTTCAAGATTCAACTTAGGCTAGAATGAGAAATCTGATTCAGCTTCAAGATATCCAACTATTGAGTTGTTTAGAGGTTCCTCTGTGGAGGAGGAAGGCAATTTTGTTGTCCTTGATTCCTAGTAACATTGCCTTAGTACGCCTGATTCTAAAATGTCCTTCTAGGCATATCTCTATATGCAAGAGCAGATGACATCCCTTGCACCATTTGCTTTTTGAGAGCTAGCATTATGTTTTCTAGCTTTTGTATCATTGGGTCAGTGGTGACTGTAGGTGAGTGTTCAAAAGATGAACATGATTTACCTTTATTAGGGTCTCTCCTTATCTTTCATGTCAAGATAAGGTCATCTTCTACCTCAATAGCCAAGTCCTGAGTAGCAGCAGGGTCTATGTGTCTAGCCCATCTCAGCAATAAACTCACTTCAGGAAGCTGTGAGTTGATGAAGAAACACTTGAGATTTTGAGGTGTTGGTTGGGCGACCATGGGAATCCTATGCCTCAGCTTGTCGAACCTGGCAATGAAGTCCCTCATAGGTTCATGGGGATCCTTATTCATATGTGTGAGCTGGGCCAACAAGGCATGTGCATTATCTGTAGGCTTGAACCTGGCTTCAAATTTATCTTTAAGTGTATCCCAGTCGGTCACTGATTTAGCCTGCAGGTGGTAGAACCAGTCTACAACAACACCTTGTAGTGTCTCCATGAATAGCCTGACTGCTATGTCTTCAAATTCCACCCCTATTACACCATAGGCTATGATGAAAGCTATAATGTGTTCATTAGGGTGAACTTTCCCATCACCAAAGAACTTGGGGAAATTCTTTCTTGAGCTGTGTGGAAGTTCATGCAGGGGTGGAGTCAAATTGAGTGGGCCGAATGAGTTACCCCAGGAGCCTTGAGCCATGATTTGATTATGTAAAAGTGGGATCAAAAATCTGGATGGAGAATGGATAGGCAAAGCTATGCTAGTAGTAAAAAATGAATCTCTACCTTGTGTTGGTGACCTGATAGGGCTAGGAGGAAGACTCCTAGTTCGTTGAAGGTGAGCTTATGGAGGAAACAACTCAAAATTACTTTGCTACACCAACTCAAAAGCATGGTCAACAACACCTTGGGATTTTTGGCTTTTGGTATAACATGGAGTTGCCAAATTGTAGAACAAAAATTGAAAAGAGTATGATTTGCTTCAGCTTGAAGTTTGAGACTTCAAACTGTGCGCTCTTTCCCAGTGGAGTCGCCAAAAACTGTTGGGTGAATATTTTTTTGACCAGCTAACTAGTAAGTAGAATAGTTCCTATCACCAAAACATAGGGAGATTGGTCATCCAAAGTTGCAGGTTTACCATATCCAATGGGGACAAATCTCTCCTCTCATCAAGGGGAGGTTCCTCATTAAATATGCATCACTATATACTATATAAATAAGCAAAAAATAACACATGGG
Organism: Torreya grandis; assembly: GCA_037957365.1. Classification (NCBI taxonomy): domain Eukaryota; kingdom Viridiplantae; phylum Streptophyta; class Pinopsida; order Cupressales; family Taxaceae; genus Torreya; species Torreya grandis. The sequence goes on from JARHVA010002866.1 coordinate 1,878,155, forward strand.
GGCAAAATAAACCATCCATCTCTCTTCTTTTAGAGATGATGCTAAAAAATAAAGGAGAAAATCTTGGTGGAAACACTGAAGGCACTTCTCTTCTTTCAGAAGTGTTCTTGCAGGAAACAACAGGAGTTTCTTTCAGGTAGTAAAAGTAACTGATGACAAAAGGGCATAATAACTAGCAAGATGAAATATAACACAAAGTTTCCACCTCAACTGCCCAAAGAGTATAACACAAAGGATAATGGGGGCACAAATTTGTTCCTCCACACAAAAAGAAAAGAAAACCACATGCTGAAAACAATTGTGAAAGCACAAAGTCTTCCCACAGTTGGCTTCAGGACACCTCCCTTTTTACATTCACTAATTTTGCTTGTCAAATTAAATAAATAAGAACACCTTTAAAAGATAGACATAAAAATGATCTCCTAAAATGATACAAGCCAAAATAGCACAAAGTCTGTAAACAACTTGCTTTCTCATTCAGATAAAATGAAATGAAATTACAATCTAAGCTCAAAGTCTCAGTATTCTTCTTTCAACTGGGCAGAGTTTCACTCCTGTAAAAATGAAAAGTCTCCTTTACTAATGAGAGAAATTACAAACTTATAGAAACTATGCAAGGCTTGGCATTCTTTTCCATGGGATGGCCCATGCTGTAGTCAACATCTTCAATGCGCCTTCAGTTTTGTCTGGAGGGACCATGTTGGGAACAATGTATTGCCATAACTATGGCATGCCCATTCTTCTAATATGTCTCTTCTTAGTATGGACTGTCTAGTCCTTTTTTTTATATCTACGTAGTTGTCTAATTCACCATTACTTTATGGAAGAAAAATAGGCTTGCATCCTTGATTTGGTGTGCTCAAAATTCTAAGTCTACTTGATCCAGTATTCCACCTACTAGAAATAACTCTTTTGAAAATATTTCTAGTCTTTTGGTCTCCCTCCTCTGCCCCTATAACAATTTGAGTCTTCAGGCTCTCTTTTCATTTAGTCGCTTGATTTTTCCTTTAAATTCTATGTTTTATTTGAATTTCCATGGATATTCCCTTTAAATTTGACATCCATGGGACCGTCAATGGTCGCCAACTATTTGAACCATTTTGAACCTTGAACCTGTGAACCTATGAAAGTTCATTGGTTCATTGGTTCATTCTGTCTCTTTTGTTCCATCACTTCTTGGTTCAATCATTTCCCTGCTCCTTGGTTACACCATCCATTAAACCACTTGTTTGCTATTTTTTTTCTTGACTGAGGCTGCCTTTGAACCTTTGAACTTATGAACCATTAAACTTTGAACTCTTTCAGTTCAAGGTTTAATCGGTTCATTAGTTCATTCTGTGTCTTGCTCAATCATTGCTTCCTTTATCTTTCTAAGCTCTGATTGAAACTTTGAACCTGTGAACTCATTGAACCTTTTGGGTCAATAGTTCAATGGTTTAATTGGTTCATTCAGTTCATCCTTTGAAGCCCTTTTTTTCTAAGTCTTTGAAGGTTCCTTTCTACAGCTTTGTTCAGCCTTTGGAACATCCTGAAGGGAAGGTGTCCCTTTGGGCTTTTAAAATGGTCCTTTCTCTGTCGTTAAGTGCCCCTCACAAGGGTACTTATCCTTCAAGATTTTTTGCGCAGACTTCAGGTTTCAACTTTTCCAGTGGGCTTTTGGCTTTTGGGCTTTTTTCGTTGGGAAAAAAACTCGAAAGAATTCCTTTAGACAAAATGTCTAAAGGAAAGTTTCTGTTACTTGGCCATTTGTTCTTTTCCATTTCTTCAGACTTTCTCTCTGAGTGAATTATTTCAGAGAAAAATTTCGAAGGAATTTTGCCTTAAACATTTTTTTGAGAAAAATCTTCCCAAAAGAATTCTTTCGGCCTCTTTTACTTAGCCATTTTCCCAAGGGATTTCCAACTTTTGTCTGCTTTTGCTCACTGCCCTCCGCAAGAGCACTTGTTTCTTTGGCTTTGGGGTAACCCCTTGAACCTACCGATTGAACCAACTAATTGAACCAACTTTGGTTCAACGGTTTAATGGTTCAATCGATTCATTCTTTATTATTTGGCTAAGTCTTTTTTTAATCTTTTGCACCAAGTGCGTTGAACGAATTGGTCATTGAACCCTTTGAACCATTAAACCAAAGTGGTTCAAAGTTCAATGGTTCAAGCCTTTGTTCTTTATCATTTGTCGATTGAACTCTTTTGATTTAACCGAGGCGCTAAACCAATCTTGGAAATGACTAAGTGTTAGAAACTTGTTCTTTTGATTGAACTCACCTACAGAAGCCTTTTAACCTATTGAACTTGCTAATCCCTTTACTGAAAAAGCATGAAAAATGAGGAATTTGAAAGCTCAGAACAAATTTTGAGAAGGGAAGAGAGAAAATTTGGTCTATGCAGGGCCAAAATAGTCCATAGGTTGTCCCAAAAATGAGTGACATTTTTTGGGGACAACAATCTACATATAATAGTGAATCATGATGCATACTTATATATTATGTTGATTTGGAAATCTAGTATGTATTTAAGGTATACCCAGGTGGTATAATTCCATAATTCCTTGCTTGCTCATTGTTATCTATGTGAATCATTTGATTCTTGAGATTATGAGTTTGGGTTATGTGTTATATATAGTTGGGAACCTATGATAGTATACAATATCATAGGGTACTACGGTATAAAATAATGTTGTACCTAGATGATAAATATTATAATTATTAGGCCTAAAATCATATCTATGTTTGACTATCTTACTGTATACATGTTGGTTATTACTGCAAATAATGTGTGTTATTATAGTTAGTAAGACTTGTGTATGCATGCATGCAAAATTTAAAAGTTTAGAAAATGTTGTGTTGGTATGTTATTGTGTTTCAAGGGAATGATGACTTACATTGTTATATATAGTTACTTATATAACACTTGGGTTTCCATGTATTTGAGACTCCTTCATATGATTGATTATGTAAAACTAGTAGTTAAGTCTTACAACATTGGACTATGGTAATATGGGTTGCCATACTGTGTAGATAATTAGAAAGAAATTATAGTTGAATTGTATAGCTAAATTGTATATTTACCTAGGTGGTATATTTGTAATCATTATTTTTAGTATGGGATAAAATATAATGAAATATTCTTGCATGTGTTTGATAGACTATATGTATGTTGTTATTACTCCTATGTATAGCATGTTGTGCGATGCCTTTGCTAGTGGGATGTAACTTGATGAATCTTGAGGTTGAATTGTATTTGACTAATCTACATTGATAATGAAGAGTAAGGAGTGAGATGGATTTCACTGGCTTACTAACATTGCAATGCTAGATGAAGGCAATCCAATCAAGTGGTGTGTATAAAATCTATAGATCTATAGATCAATTTTATATTATTATTTGTAAAACTTTGGGCCAATGTGTGTTTAGTGATACATTATCATTTCATAAGTGTGATTCAAATGTAGGGTATGTGCATGAAGTTGGGGGATAATTCCATGGACATTTTAGGTAATGCGAACATGTTAATAAATAATGCAATCATGTTATTTAATTAACATGATCATGTTATTTAAATTATGGTTCAGTAATTATCGATCAACATTGTGATTGCATTATTAAGAAAATAATAACACATATGTGTCAATATATATTCAAATAATGTGTATGCATTGTATAATATGTATGCTTTATATAATGCATACATATCATATAACACGTACACATTATTTTGTAATAAGATCAAAACCATATCCACAAGCATGTGGGAGTTTCACATGAAGGAAACTTTAGTTAGAAGCTTATATTTACTAATATAAATGTTATGTATACGTTTACATTTATATGGTTACAATTATTTTCTTATACTTTTAGTAAATATAAGAAATTAGGGTCACTCAACATTTGATAGATTTGGTCTCATAGTTGCAAGCCTTATGATGTGGAAAATATTTTTTCAAAATACAGTTAGGTCAGTACTTAGGCATTTTCAAGGTCTAATTTTTAACCTAAGGATTTTAATACATAAATTTTGCAATTGATATCTATTTTTGGTAAACATATAGTCATTTAAAGATTTTTGTGCCTTCTGGATTGATTCTTGGCATTTATAAGAGTCCTAGGTTTGTCAAAATTGAAGTTTTCAAACCACTCACTTTGAAATTAATGCAAAGTGATGTGATTGGGGTAGGATAGGTCACATTGATGACTTGCACACATCAAACAACCACTTTATGTGAATTCCACTTGTTCATCATCCTTCCCTCATCCTTGATCACTTCTTACTCATGCCTCATCACCCCTAATCACTCTCTCATCATTATTAATTATCTCTAATCACTCTCTCACTGACCCTCACTATCCATATAAATCTCTAATCACTCACTTCTCATCCCTCCTCATCCCTAATCACTCCATCATTGGATCTCACCATCCTTTATCATCTCTAATCACTCCCTCCTCATCCCTCATCATCTATAATCACTCCATTATTTACCCTCACCATTCCTCATCATTTATAATCAGTCCTTCATTTCCCCTCACCATACCTCATGATGCATAGCCCTATTGCATACTCTGCTTGTCCAAGCTCTCTGCCATTATCCACATAGCTTTCATTTTATATTTTCTTATTTGATCTCTATCTTTGGACCCTACATACTTTTCAAATTCACATATATATTTTATTAATTTTATTTAATCTCCACTATTCTTTGGATGGTCTCACTAAACTCTTCAACTTATTCTCCTTACTCAATGCATTTAATCTCTCTTACTTTGAGACTATCCCCCTTACTAGTCTTTATGTTTTATAACAACTTGGATTAAATATTGTATTTGGTTCCTTAGGATTTAATAGGGATATAAAAAACTTCCTTCCACTCCTTTGAGTTCTCTCTAACTTCTTCTCAACCCTACTTAACTTCTCAACACAATCCTCATATCATACGTAACCTCTTACGCTATCATAGAATCCTTTTATAAGGACTAAAGTAATAAAATAAACATCATTTATGGATAACATATAACATATCCCATCTCTTCAAAAATTTCTAGGATTTAGTTCAACCATTTGATAACTTCTTTTGGCTCCTGCTACTCTTGGATTAGGTCTTTAGGTTTCCTTCTACCATATATACCACATAGTCCTCCCCCATCCATACTTGTCCATACTTACATAACTTAAAAAATATATATTATATTTTTTCATGTCTATCTCAAATATTTCAGCAAAATTCATGAATTATTGATGATGACAACTCCTAAAAACTCACTTTGAAAGTCAAAACCCTAGTACAGGGTTTAGACTAGTTTTATAGACCCAAGAAGGGTCAAAATGAGATTTCAATCTTCAAAAGGAGTTTACAATGAATTTGAATATTTTATTAGGTATTATTTTACCCTATACATGTTTTCTAAGGGTTTTATTTCCCTTTTAAAGCTACATTAGATTGAATTAACCAAATTTGAATAGACTGTGTACTCAGTCAAGGGTCTATATTAATCCGAGAAGAGGTTATTTATTATAATTCATTCCAATAAAGGTTATAAATAAACATGAAGGTTTAAAATCCATTTAAAATTTTAAAAAAACTTTAACAAATTAATTCCTTCCATCTATAACACTCAATTTTTCAATTTCCATGAGATACCACTTTGACTGTGTTAAGTTTCTTGCTGACTACAAGATTGTGTTAGTTTTATTTTTAATCATCCAAATATATGAAATATACTTGAAAGACTATAATAATTAATGATCCTATGAGAATAAAATCATATATATATATATATATATATATATATATATATATATATATATATATATGTGTGTGTGTGTGTGTGTGTGTGTGTGTGTGTGTGTGAATGTTCACTCCAATACATGCATATACCTTCTCACATAGATGTATATTCATAACTTTTGCTCATAGAAGATAGGGTTGTGTTGTCCAACACAAAATGTCCTTAGTAGAATAAAAACCTATAATGTTTAAATAATATTAAGTAATTTTTATTTAAATTTATTAATTATTAATATATTCTAAAATCCCACCAAATAGAATCTCCTCTTCCATAAGACTCTAACCTTCACTCAGATTTCAAGGCATAATTTATAAAAATGCAAGATATAGAGTTTTTAATTTAAAGATTCAAAAGATTTGAAAATCAAATGAAAAGTTATATAATCACCATAAAATAAAAGGTATTTTGAAATTACCACTCACACCAAGATCATAAAGAACTTTTTACTAATCATGTTTCATGACCATGCACACTATCAACTATCTTTACACATATTCAAGAAGATGCATGGTCTGTTTGCTTTCTTGTCTAAAAATAATCAAAATTTTTATTTAATAACTTGTTTAGGGGTATTTAAATTCATCATTTCAAATCACACCCCTCCAAATCTCTTGAATCTGACTTTGAATATAAAATAAGACTTGGACAAGACTCTTATTACCAAATAACCATCAATTGAATTATAACTTATTTTGTATTTTGAGAATGTCCTCAACTAACTCAAATAATAACATATTTATCAAATATGAGTTTAGGTATATGTGTTTTAACATCCTTAAATCCTCACTAAAGTCTAACCACACCAAATTCAACATTATACTTCTTGAAACAAGATTGAAGTCTCTATGAAAGTTCAAAAATTCAAATGAAAGATTTGGTGGTAAAGTCCAATAAAAATATATTAATTAAAAATTGACACAAAATTAAAAACTTATAAAGACTCCTAAAAAATTCTTATGACGTTGGCCACCATCTAAAGACTCAAAAAATGTAAACTAGATCACTATTTATATTGGGTAATGATGCTCCTACATCACCTCATCATCCCTAATCATTGCTTCATCATAACTCATCATCTCTAATCACTCATTCCTTATCCCTCATCTCCTCTAATCATTCCCTCATTAATCACTCATCATACCTAATCACTCCCTCATCCTCCCTAATCACTCTCGTATTGACCCTCACCATCCCTCATCATCCTTATTGACTCCCTCATCATCTCTACTCAATTACTCCTCATCCTTAATCACTCCATCTAATACCTTGATGGTGTTATTTTGTTGGGGTTTAATAATGTTAGGAACTACAAGTGGAGATTTGATTTCTAGCATAAAATATAAGACATAGTGATCAAAATGATGTGGAGGCAAATTTGAAACATAAATTTTTAACACTTTTGAAAAAATATGGACCTATTAAAAATGATGTAATTCATAATTGAAAATCTGATAGAAAAAGAGAAGCAAGTAAAACCACCATAGCACCAAAAATGGGTACTAAATACATGAGAATCACTAATCTATGTGATTTCTTGAAACCAATAAATTTCTTTCCATATGAGGACATTTTATGATGTAAATAATTACATTGAAGGCCTTATATTTGTATGTCTATTGATTGAGTCATCATACTAGAGTGGAAAATAATTTTCAAATTATTAAAACAAGTAGTTTGAGATTGGAAAGTGGTGCTTAATTCATAACTTAAATATTCAATCCAATGAATAGTGTCACACTATGAACTCTCTACTTGCACAACTAGAAAAGTGGGTACAAGTTATCTAGCACTATAAAAAGTTAAGTAGTAATATATCATAAACCCTATGATATGGTCAGTACTAAAAATATCTCTACTTCCCCCAACAAGAAATTATATGAATTAAAAATATTGGTTCATTAACAAATGTATATTAATGGTTAGCCAATACACTTCATCATTTCTAATGAAATTCAAAAGAATTTAATTTATCCTAAATCATATTTTCAAAAATTGAACTTTAAATTTATAAATCATCCATAACCATATGCTAGTGTATAGTTTAGTGTAGGCCTTGAGACATGGATCACCTAGTAGTGTCATTTGGTGTACAAAATCAAACTTTTTAAAGATGCAATACTTTGTGGCATCTCACCATTATAGGCGTGTGATGTTTTAAATATGGTTAACCATGTATTTGACATTGACATGTAGTCTATGAAATAAATCCTTTAAATGTTGTGATAGATTGTCATGATCTGAAATACCATATATTGTAGTTAGTTCATAAGCTTTCAGTCATTAGTGTTATGAAGTGCGAGAATAATATCAGTTCTAGTAAGAAGTATACTCTTAATGGTAAGAAGTGAATGTAATGACATCCTTATATCACCATATCATAGTGTGGTTTATCCAACAATAACAAAGACAAAGTAATTTAACCATAAAATAGATAAATACAAGGATATATTTCAGTCACCTAAATAAGTTTCTGCATACTATACACTAAACAATACTATTGATTTGATCCCTTAACTACCTCTACCTCAAACATATTTATATAACATATAATTTCTAGAGAAAGAATAGATCAAATGGTAGATACATGAAATCATGGATAATGGACACATCATGCCCGAATCATTGCCTTGTAGAAGCCCAATCGTGTTTGTGCCAAAGTTGTGAATCAATTAAAAAAATATTAACAAGATTAAAGTGAAGAACTATTATCCTCATTTAAATATTAAGGCATTTTTCTACCATATCCATGGTGTATAAGTATTTTTCAAATTGATCTTAAGTTTGGGTATCATAATATTCATGTTAAACCTCTAGACATTTAGAATATAGTCTTAAAAACAAAGGAAGGATTGATTGACTAGTTGGTTATGCCTTTTAGGTTAACTCATATAAAAAATTCATTCATTTTAAGATTTTGAATGACATCCTTATGCCCTTTACCTATATCATTTTTTTAATCTACCTTGATGACATCTTAATCTTTAGAAAACATGGGATGGACATCTACACCCTGCTGAACTAGTGTTTCACATTTTGCAAAAACATATTTTTGTGATAACATGAATAAATATTCATTTCTCATGCAAGAGATAAAATATTTTTGACATATTACACACAAAAGGAGTGCATGTGTGAAGATAACCAAGATTCAACTCATACAATAATGGGAAACACTAAATAACACTGCATCTGATTCAAATCTTCTCAAAATCAGAAAATTATACAAGAGATTTGTGTTTAATTTTTATCTTTTGAACCAAACTATGAAAGGTGGAGTTGAATAAAGTTTCATTTAGTCAGTTGCAAAACAAAGATAATTAGATGAAATAAAATCTAGACTCTATTTTGTGTTAATACTTATGTTACTTGACTATAAATTGGAAGATCATCCAATTCATCATATAATAAAATTAACTATCACAAGTGGGTATTGACAACACAAGTCCTAGAAAAGAGTTAATTTCTATTATAATGGATTAAATGACATATGATTGGAATTAAAGATATATTTAGAGTATATACTTACATCAGATGATAAGGGAGTATTTAGGGATGGTAAGGGATGGTGAGGGTCAATGATGGAGTGATGAAGGATGATGAGGGTCAATGAGGGAGTGATTAGTGATAATGAGGGATAAATAAAGATTGATTAGAGATTATGAGGAATGAGAAGTGAGTGATTAGGGATGATAAGATCGAGTGATTAGGGATGATGAGAGATAATTAAGGTCAATGAAGGAGTGATTAAGGATGAGGAGGGATGAAAGAGTGAATAGGGATGAGGAAAGAGTGATTATGGATGATGAAGGATAGAGAAGGAGTGATTAGGGATGATAAGGGATAGTGAGGGTCAATGGAGGAGTGATTATGGATGATAAGGGAGTGATTAGAGATGACTAGGGATAGTGAGGGTCAATGATGGAGTGACTAGGGACAATAAGGAATGATGAGAGAGTGATTATGGGTAATGAGGGATGAGTAGGAAGTGATCAAGGATGAGGGAGGGATGATGATCAAGTGAAATAAAAATGTAAATTAGTTGTTTTATATGTGTAGGTCATTAATGTGACCTATGCTACCCAAATAACACTACTTTGCATCAATTTCAAAGTGAGTGGTTTGAAAACTTCAATTTTAACAAACCTAAAACTCCTAGAAATGCTAGGAATCAATTTGAAAGGCATAAAAACCTAAAAATGATTATATATTTACCAAAAATTGATATCAATTACAAAATTTATGTTCTAAAATCTCTAGGTTTAATACTTAGACCCTGAAAACACCTAAATATTGACCTGATTAGATTTTTAAAAACTATTTTCCACATCGTAAGGTGTACAACTGTGGGAACAACTCTATCAGATGTTGAGTGACCCTAATTTATTATATTTACTAAAATAAATTTAAAGTATAATAAAATAAATGTAAATATAATATTTCAATGAAATTTGCCTTCACGTGCAACTCCTACATGTTTTTGGAGATGGTTTTGGTCTTATTAAAAAATAATGCATATGCATTATATAATGCGTATAAATTATATAATACATTATATAACACGTATGTGTTATACAATACATATGCATTATACAATGCATATGCAATATTTGAATATGAATTTGAATTAAAAACTGAGCCTTTAGGCTCAGAAATGGCTTGGATTTCTGAGTTAAAGGCTTGTGACTATGCATCTATAGCTGAGACTGAGAGTTTTGAGAAAAACCTTCAAATTAAATCATCAAATACATTATAGATTTCAACATAAAAATTTTAAAAATTATTACCATCATGATGAGCATGTTTTCCTCTTTATAAATATATGATTTTTATAATTTTTGGGCATTTTTAAGGGTTCAAACTATATTTATTTCTAACTAGACCTTTTTAGGTCACTACATGCCGCATCTATACATGCCTATTCATATTTATCTCATTTTTATTTCATTGATCCAATTACAAAAAAAATTATATGGTAAGAAAATAGGCCTAATTCTATACACATTAAAAAAAAAAATCATTTTTTTAGGTAGTTAGGGTGGGCCACAAGGCTAGCTATCCATTTTTTTGTTAGTTTTCAGAATCTACTTAATTGAAAAATTAATAAAAAATTTCATTAAAAAAAATTGTAATAGACTAGAATATCTTATCTAAATATTCACCGAAGGGTTTCAGACAATATTTAATGATGCTTAAAAAAATGATGGGTCACACGGCCATATATATACTATATTTGCTTAAAAAATAGGAGGTCTTCTTAAAATTTTAGATGTTTGACCTACTTATATTTAACAATTTTTTTAAAATAGTTTTTTGGAAACTAGACTCTAAATTCTATAATTCATATTTTTATACCATCTTAAAATTTTGAGTGTAGCCATCTCAAATTATCTATAGAAGTTCAAATTTCTAAAATTAAAAAAAAATAATTTCCACGAGTAGGTCTTTTTTTGTCCCCCAAATTTGTGCACTTACCCTATGTGTGTGATATCTTGAAATAGAATGGATTTATATGATACACTACATGTTTGGTTTACTATAAATCATACAATACATGGGTACTTGCTAGTCTCTCTAGATTCTATCACCATCAATATCTACCCATCTGTGATGGGAGGGCCATTTTTTGATGGGATTAGTGTGGAGGATCATTGGTCCATGGTTGGTGTGGAAAAGTGATCGAATAACGCTCTCCCTGCCCACAACAATACTACTTTTGAGATGACACTTGAGGCTGCCACAGATATTAGAGAGTCTAGGGAACTCAAACTCTAGGGAGCCAGGTATCTAAATTATGTGCATTATATTAGATTGAATATTATTACTAAGTATTATCATGAAATATTATAATTACTTATTACTGTATATTGACTAAGGTGATTATAGAGTTGTCTCAGCCATGGTCGAGTTGTTGTATTACTTTCTATATTCATTTTATGAAGCATTGCCATGACATTAGAGATCTGTGATATAAGATGTAATATGTATTTACTATTAACACTTGAGTATATATGTGATATTTGTTAGACTATCAAGATGTAGACCACTTTTATGTTTGTGTTTTATTTTAAAAAAAAGTTCATGTATTTCTATGTCTAACCTAGTAGGGTTGTTACAAGGGGGGGTCAAGGGTAGGTCTATGTAGGTCTTAGGTAATACATCTGATTAGGAAATTAGGATACACATAGGTGTGCATTAGTGAATGAAAGTTTACAAAGAAGGATAAGTTGGATCTAAATGTGAAGGTGGGATAAAAGATTATGATCTCAATAATAATGGTAAGTAATGACTTGTGACAACAAGGTGAAAGTACAATCAACAAACAACAAAAAATGCAACAAGTACTAATGTTGGGCTAATGACATAATCAAAAACCAATCAAGATGTCCAAATTATAGAAAACATAACAAGTATACCTGTCAAACTTATCCGACTGCTCAAAATTCCTTTGGTATTAGGAGTATTATCGCCAACATCTACCTAACTCATAGATAGAACTTGCAAGCACCAAAAAGGACATCAATTGTACCATATCAAAAAATTGATAAATAATTATAGATACATAATAATATCAACTATAATAATTAGTCCATGAAATTATTAAGTGCAAAATTAAACATGCAGTCCAGTACCACTGTAACAAGTACCAATATATAGTCCAACTAAAGTAACAACCAATAGTCAGTTTAACAATAATGATAACAATGTTTTAACAACATAATAGATTATAAAAATGTGGGATCATAACATAAAGAGATACTATTATTGTCATTTGAAAAGTATGCTATTGGGATAGTTGGGCTTGATCCAAGGCAACAATAGACACCTTCTCTTTTCTTTTGAGATATTTTGGTTTTGATATAAAAGTAGTAAAATATGGAATCCCAACCATGATAATGACCCTTTTAGTTGGTATAATTGTAATTGGGTACACTATAGGCATTATTTATTTAGAAGGGTCCATTAGAGGGACTTTTATATTCAATGCAAAAGTAGTGACTACTATTGAGGAAATTATTTTTGTACGACTTGAGATAGGTAAAAACTCTTCTGAAGAATTGGTGGGCTTGAATAACCATAGGAAAAATAGTCATTGGAGGGAATTGAGTATAATTCCATGATGATAATTTCCTAGTGTGAACATTGGTCACCGAAACTACTTTTTTTGGAGCAACTGGTGTAGCCACTTTTACTTGAGTAATTAGATGAGGTTTTTATAATGGGACATCCTAAAGTGGGGGAATTGAAGGAGATGAAGAGGGATAATTAATGTCTAATCCACTACTTTTATGATATTAATAGGATGATTGTCTAAGATTCTAAATGGAAAAATAGGATAATGAGGAAGAGGAGAAGATGATTGTGTTACCCCATACGTAGGAATAGTCCTCTTCGAGAGTGTAGGTCGAGGTAATCCTTGTAAGAATTTTATTCTTAGTTGAGCCTATGTACCCAGAGATTTATTATGAGCTTCAAGGGCATATGAAATTTCCTATGCTTCCTTAGGGTTCACCAGTTTGGGAGGTGTAAAGACAATGCCATTAGTTTGCATCTTTTTCATCATGCCACCATCATCCTCTGTATTAAAAAATACCCAATCTTGTAGATGATGACATGATTATATATGATTGAGATTTTTCATATTAGGGACTTATTTTACACCTTCAGAATACCTCTTGGATCCCAATGGCACATATCATGATTTTATATATTAAAGGGAGATATGTGTGCTATAAATGTGTGGAATGCTCTCCAAAAAATCTAAATACTTCAAGTAGTATAGGGTAGTGGGGACCATGACACATGTTTCTTCTCTTTGTAAATAGTAACAACTCCATTGGGAAGTTGATAATCTATTTCCTATTATGTAAGTTTATTAGGGATAAAAATGGGTAATCTTAGACGAAACACCAATACTCCCTTTATTATTATGACAGTATAATATGGATGTACCAATATTCCCCTATGTTAATTATTGATCTTATAAATTCATCATAAAATTTTGGCATAATAACTTCTTTGATTTCATGGTAAACTAGGTAATAAAAGCATTCACATATTTCATAGATATCTTTTCTAAACATATTTGCATATAGCTTTGAAAAATGGTAATGGACTAGTGTCCCTACAGTAAAGGTCCATCATGGAATCTTGTCAAAAATCATAATAGCACAGGAAGCATAAAAATATATGATATCATACATAAATTACTTCCATTTCATACCCTTATACTTGTTATATGAAATTAAATGAATTTCTCTCTCTTAAGGCAAGGACCTATTTATCGTTAATTATCATGGAGAGCAGAGGTACCAAAACATTTTTGGCATGGGAAATATCAAAATCTACATATACACTATTCATTAATTCCATGCCAATTTGAATTCCTAGTAAAAAATTTTGTATGGGAATGCTATCCACATCTTCTAGATTGAAACATCTCTTTAGGTTTTCAATCCAATTTTTCAATACTTCTCTAAAAAATTACTTGGTAAGCCACTTTGATACAAGTGATTTGTTGTATAAAGTTTCAAGCTATGGCATTTGGTAATTTCTTTTGAAAGCCACTCCAACCATTGAATGTAATCTAACTTTTTATTTTTCAATGACAAAACCATGTCTTATAAATATTGTGACCTAAAAAACACATCACTAAACAAACCTGTGTAAGGAAATACCTATAGATTTGAAGAGATTTAGTGTAGCTAAAATTATTGTATTGTCAATCGATTATCAATATATTTAAAATATTTTGATATAAAGATTTATTCTTTTGATGTCAATCTCATTCTATCAACTTCATAAAAAATTATGATATAATATTTAAACCTCACCTCTAAAATATCTTAGATAAACTAAGTGTTTGTAAATACTTGTAGTGAAAGAGAACAAGAGGCCACAACTTGTATTAGTTTACTCTATAAACTCTCTTTAATTCACATCTCAAAATTTAGTAATTGGCAATTGGTGTTCACTCGATCTCGATTGACCTATTTGAGAGTAATTAGTAAGCAAATGAATTACCTTTTCAGTTTATTTTTTTACTTAAATATTCATATGATGGTCTAAGATTTTTGGTTCGTGCATATTAAAATATTTTTGGAATTTATTTAGAGGGGTTTTCCCATTGCAATTTTTATTTTGAAATGTGTTTTTGTTGTTTTAACAAAGTGATTGTGGACATGAATACATGTTTATTTATTATTCTCATTATGTAAGCCTTGTTTGTACTTAATCAATGTATGAGTGTCTTCTCTATTAGCCACGTTCATTTTTTATTATTATTTTGGAGTTTTGTGGTCCTTAAGGATCATAATTGTGTCTAGTGGCGTACCATTATGAGGTTTCAAAAATTAGAAGTAGATTCACACTTCCGTAGTTATTTATCTTTGATTAGTCTTTTCATGGTTGCAAGGTGCAAGGGAAATTGAATGGTGACACACATCCTATCATGATTTATTCATAGTCACGTAATGTTAGGTCCTTAGATTTATTTTAGATTTATGTGCTTTGTGGGTAGTGAGGCTGTGGACCTTTATTATGTTGCTCTTGAAATTTGGTCCAAGACCTTTTGGTAGACTACGAGAATACAAGAGTATGTGATAAGTGGAATTCGGGAAGTAGCTTAGGCTTTTTGGAATTTGAGTCTTTATATTTTGGAAGTGCGAGTTCTTTGAATACGTAGCATGATCTGCATGATTCATAGTTTCATAGTTAAAAATCTTGATGAAATTAGGTATGAGGACTAGGGAGTGTGTGCTAATGAGATTGAGAAACTTGGAGTGTTGTGAATAGTTTGTGATCTCAAAATCTTGGAACATGGTGCACATGACTGAAAAAGTTGTGCAATTATGTGAATAGGCATGCACATCAAAAACTAGCATGGCATTAAAGCTGGAAAAAAAACTATGGTATTTGAGAATCTTATGTTATTATTAAAATTGAGTTAAATTTTAACCTTATTAAGTGATATATTAAAATTAAAAATCAAGAAATATTCATAGATATGTGTGTAATGATTCAATTTATTTACTATTGGGTTTTCATATTTAACTTGAGATTGAAAATCGAGAAATTTTTTTGAAGGGCATTATTCAATTTTGTTAGGTTGTGGAGCTAAAAGCTTTAACCCTTTGCAAACTGAGGAACAGAAGGTTGCTGAGATCCAGGATCACCGGCGTCGGCAGTAGGACCGACATCGGTCGAGACCAGTGCAGAAGGCCACCGGTGACGGCAGGAAGTCAGCCGATGTCGGCAGAACCAGACAAGAAGGGATCGACGTCGGTCGCCTGTGTGTTCCAGAACTACTTGTTTCATGGATAGTTAGTTAAGTGAACGAAGAGTTTGCATGTTGAGACCAGTTAGAGTCTTGGGCTGCGAGGATAATTGTCTAAATTAAGAGTCTAAGTTATTGTTTAAGTTAGGGATCTATTTATAGACCCATTGGCATGTATTGTTAATGCATGAGATAGAAAGGAAGAGTTCCTTCTAGTTGTAAGATCTGTGAGTTGCAGGTTGTTGCAAGCTCATTGGGGATCTACATGTAAGTTTGGTCTTTGAATTGCAGGTTGCAGGTTCATGAGAGATCAACTTGAAGTGCTATAGAGTGCTTGGTGTACCGGCAGGGTTATTACTGACTGGTTGGTGAGGTGAACACTAATTCTGTGTGTGAGTTGGTTGTTGGGACCGTTTTTTGTGTAGGAGAGTGTTGTGTGAGAAGAATTACTGTACACTTGAGGTGTGGCGAACCTATGTAAGGTGAAAGAGTGTGGCGGCTCTTTGTTGTATTCTTTTCTGTAAAGTGTTAATACAAGATAGTGTATTGTCTCTCATATTTTGTGCTATTGGTGAATTCTAGTTACTTGTGTTTCTGGTTATTTATGCATATTCAATTGCTTATATTTGGTAATCATACTGTGCTCTTTCTGAGGAGCAAGATCCTAACAGGTGGAATCAGAATAGTGTGTTTGTTCTTGGATTATCTCCACCACCCCTAACAAGTGGTATCAGAGCTTTTGGTTGGGATACTAACATATTGGTTTAGATTTGGGTAGTGTGTTTTGATTACAGGTTACTCACAGGGTTTCTGTTTGAGTGGGAGTTGAGCAATGGCAGAAAATAGTCAGCTACGAATGGAAAAGTTTAATCGCAAGAACTACCAATTATGGAGGATGCAGATTGAGGACTATCTATATCAAAAAGATTTGTACTTACCGTTGGGTGGGGTTGCTAGCAAACCCTCGGATATGAAAGATGAAGAATGGGAGGTTCTTGATCGGAAGGCTCTGGGATCTAGTAGATTGAGTCTTGAATCATATATGATTTCCAACTTATCACAATGTAAGACAACGGTGGAGTTGATGAAATCTTTGGCAAATTTGTATGAAAAACCCTCGACTTCTAATAAGGTATTTCTTATGAAGCGTTTATTTAATTTGCAAATGTTGGAAGGTGGATCTGTTCATAGCCATCTTAGTGATTTCCATGGTTTGGTAAACCAGTTAAGTTCAGTCAATATTGTATTTGATGATGAAATTAGAGCTCTCTTAATCTTGTGTTCATTACCTGAATGTTGGGAAGGTTTGGTAATGGCAGTTTCTAATACTGTGTCTCCTTCAAAAGTCTTAAAAGTGGATGATGTTGTGAGTGTGATCTTGAATGAAGAGATACACAAGAAAAGCACAGGTGAATCATCTGGAGATGCTTTGAGTGTTGAAGGAAGAGGAAGGCCAAGAGAGAAGATAGAGTGTGGGAGATCAAGGTCGAAGACATGCAGAAGATCTAAGTCCAGGTATGGCAGAATAACCTGCTGGAAATGTGGAAAGCAAGGGCACTTAAAGAGAGATTGTAGATCAGGCAAAGATTAGTATGAAGGACATGGAGAAGAAGCAGATGTTGCAGATTACGTTGCACAGGATGCTCTGGTATGTTCTTTGGATAAAGTAGAATCTTGGGTTTTAGATTCTGGTGCCTCTTTTCATGCATCCCCACATAGGGAATTTTTTCATGAGTATGTCTAGGGAGACTTTGGAGAAATTTTTGTAGGGGATGGTAAGCCTTGTCATATTGTTGGCAAAGGAAAAGTGAAGCTGAAATTGCAGACAGGTGACACATGGGTGTTAAAGGAGGTCATGCATGTCGTAGTTCTGAAGTGGAATTTGATTTCTGTTAGAAGTTTGGGTGATGAGGGTTGCACAGTAACTCTCACAGCGGACTCTTGGAAGGTTACCAAGGGTACACTTGTTATAGCTAGAGGTAAGAAAGTAGGTACACTTTATCTATCTACTTGTTTTACTGAATCTCCTTCTGGGTTATCTACTTTAGCTGTAGATTCGGAGATGTGGCTTAATAGGCTTGGTCACATAGATAAGAAGGAGATGCTAGTTCTTGAGTCAAAGAGTATGCTTTTGGATTTGGAAGGCATGGATCATGGTTTCTGTATGCAGAAGAAGAAGGTGACATTTTTTGAGGAATCTGATGTTAGTGACAAGAACAGGAAAGCCTTGGTTTTCAAGGAGAAAGTGACAGACAGAGTTTAGCACAAGATGCAGAGGAATTCTAAGTAGAGCAAGGGTGATTTGGACAAGGGTTTGATCCAAAAAGAGCTCACGGGAAAAAGTCAGGTCTCACTAGAAAAACACAGAGACCGATGTCGGTAGGAAAACCGGCGTCGGTGTCCAGACAGGGACCGACGTCAGCTATGTGCAGCCCAATGTCGGTGACTCAGGGTAGATAATGACCGGCATCGGCCAGGGGAAACCGACGTCGGCAAGGAGGCAGTCGCAGGGAACCGACATCGGTCGGCTGTAGACTGAGATGTGACCGGCATCAATTACTGAGACAAATTTTGGGTGGACAGCGAGTTGTCATGGAGTCTTAAGCGCCCATATGGAGGACTGAAGGTGTAAGTAAGTTCTTAAATTCGTCATTTCCCTTCTTTACACTACTTTTTGCTCACTTATGGTATAGAACCAGGAAGTTGTTAAAGAAGCATAACATGTAGATCCAGGAAACAGTGGGAGCTTGGCATGGATGAGGATGTGATTCCTTAGAGGAGAACCAAACAGGTGTTTTGGGTAGAGTTGCCAGCTGGAAGTAAGCACTGAGAGACGAATGGATGTTCGGGATGAAGAAGAGCGGAAATGGATAGGTGAGATGGAAGATCAGGGTATATGGTCTTGTTTTAACTGCAGGGCAATGGAGGTTTGATCATTGTGTTTCTCTTTACCAGGTTGGATAATATTAGCTACATTATCCTATTTTCTGTATGATGTGCTTGTTGCAGGGTTACATATACAGGTATTGCTGAACTAAAGGTAAAGCTAGTTCAGGGGTGTGTCATGGAGAATCTGGGAGCAGCAAGATTCTTTGGCATGAGTGTGTTCTAGAGACATGGAGGTCTTGTTGACTTTGTTTTAGGATGATTGTGTGAGACCGGTTAGCACGCTGATGGTTAGATAGTTCACAGAACAAGTGTCTTGATTCACATAATGAGGTTGAGTGCATGGTATGTACTAAACTTGAGTTTTCCCAAGCAGTGGGATGTAGACACCGCAAACGTGTCTGCACCTTGGTTCTCCCCCTCGTCCACCTCAAACCCCTATCCTAACCCTTGGCCTCCATTTGATTAAAATAACCTAAATATTTTAATCAAATGGCCCCCTTTCCACCCTACCCTTGCCACCTTGGATTCTCCCTTGAATCCCTCCACCTTCCCCCTAGCATTTATTAGGCCAAATCTCTTCATTATCTTCCCCCCACACCCATTTTGGCATCCTCGTGACCGTTCTTCCCATAACCCCTCGCCCGGCGGCGTGCAAGAATGGGCAGAGGCTATTTTTAGCCTCTGTCCCCATCCTGCGACTGCTGACGTCGGTGACCCTTCGGCCGACGTCGGCGAAACTGCCGGCGTCGGCAGCCTTCATTATCCCTTTCTGCATCTGTTGCAGCCCCTGGACCCTTGAGCTCACAAACAGACTTCTCTTGGCATTTTGGCATTTGTCTCTCCTCCGTCTGGACCTCGTGCAGCAGCAGCAACAGGTTCAAAGGCTCTGGATCAGGGATTTCTTCTTGCAACAAGTCTTTCGTGGCTCCAACAACAGCTCCTCCGTTCTTCAGTCAGCAAAAAGGTAAGCAAAGTCTGGGGTTTCATTTTATTTTATTTCTTTAGTTTTTAGTCATCTATCCTATCTATTGTCCCCTACTCCCTCTGTTCTTCCCCCTGAGAGGCTGCAAAGCCTTCTCAGGTCCTATCCTCTATGTATCCTCCTCTTCCCTGTCCCTCTTTTAATCCAATCCCAGACAACTTCCCCATCCCCCTGTCAACAAAGACCTTGCATAAGGCACCCAACCAGAACCAGACCACTCCCCAGTCCATCCAAATTTGTCCCCGAACTCAGTCTCAAACCCGTCCACAGTCCAAAAACCAACTCAGAGCCGACTACAGGCCACAACCCCGACCGACGCTGGTCACTTCCCCAACCGACGTCGGCAGGATAGCCGATGCCGGCAGATCAGATAATCGACGCCGGTGACATTTCTGACCTCGGCTACTGTCTTCAGCCCAACAACTCCTTCAGGTAATCATTTTGTCTTTTCTTTCCTTTCTAATTTCTTTGTCACTTCTGTATTCTGGCATTCTGTATTTCCTTAATCTTTATCTATCTGTTATCAGTGGGTTGACCTCCCTTGAGGAAGTTTTCACACTTCCGAGAACAAGCTTTTGCTTGGCAACCCACCGCCTATCCATCTAACATTTTCTTGTCCAAGTTTCCTTTTTTTCTTGCAGGTGTCATTCCTCCACAGCCAAAGAGGAGTGCTCACAAGCATCTGGATTTACGGTGCGCAATCTTTAGTCCAGGTACTTCCCAAGCCTTGTCCATTACTCTTTTTAGTTTCTTCTTTCTCTTAAATCTGAAAAGCGAATTTTGAATAGAAACATCTCTGGCACGCCCGGTGGGACCCTAGGTTCCTCCTGGGTTCCTTTTCTTTCTCATTCATTTAGGAGCATTAGGTTATTACCTTTTCTCCTCCTCCTTTTCTTCTCAATGACACTATAAGCAGGACTAAAATGAATCTCTCTTCCTTGCATTTCTAGACTAGTCTA
Organism: Torreya grandis; assembly: GCA_037957365.1. Lineage (NCBI taxonomy): Eukaryota > Viridiplantae > Streptophyta > Pinopsida > Cupressales > Taxaceae > Torreya > Torreya grandis. The sequence goes on from JARHVA010002866.1 coordinate 1,899,040, forward strand.
AACATCATACTCTCAACCCTTTCTCAAACTTGTCTTCATAACAAACATCACATTTTGACTTGGGCATTAAAATGTATTGCACTTTCATTTCTTCTTGTGCTTGCATTAGTCCACATCTAGTAACTTAGACGCATATTGAATAAATCGTAGACACTTGATGTTACACTACCGGACCACATGCACTAAAACACACATAAAACTTACCTGAGACAAGGCCCGACTGGGATTTCATCCCCCAGCGGATACCTTACCCGTCCCGGTGACCCTACTTGGATTTCATCACCAAGGGGGAAGCCCACTCCGTTCTCTGGCGGAGTCTAAACTCTAGGCGAGGTATATCTTGGCTAAGCGAGACCAGCTAACCACTAGAATCGTGAAGTGAGGGGAGCTTGCTCCTTAGCACCAGGCCACGTACCAGACCCTAACACAGATCTTTGAGCACCTAAAACAACACCTGAAACCATCTTTAGACCGCCTTCTTCTAGGACCCATTTTTCAGCCAATCTCCCCCAAACATTCATCTAAGGCATAAGCCACAGTTTCTAAGGTTAATTCCTAGGATTTATCACTTAGGCTTGTCTGTCTCTCTCTGTTTTCCTCTTCTCATCTATTTGTTTGAGTGTGTGAGGACGCTTTCTTCATTGTTTTCCAAGAATCCTTTTGGTTCTCTGGAAAACACAGTCACCGACACCGGTTCTGCCACCGACGTTGGCTTTCCCCTGTCACCGGCATCGGTTCTGATACCGACGTCAGCTTCATCTGTTACCGGCATCAGTTATCTGACCGACGTCGGCCACATTTCTTACCGACATCAGTTTTTCAACCGACGTCGGTCTCTGTCACTGTCCTTTTTTCCAAAACCAGCAGCCTGAAACCTGTCCCTTCTTTGTCAAAGACTCCATCCTGGTCTTCTGAAACTGAGCAACACAGTTCCTGAGACCTGAACCTTCTTTGCCTTGCATGGTTTTGACTTGTAGCCAAGCCAAGTCTCTTGTCGACCACGCTAGCCGTCAACCACTTCCGTCCACCCCATCCGTGACCAAGCCTACAATGGAGTTCAACTCGGAGACCGAAAGAACTCCTGCCCGTCCAACCCCGCCGCAGACTCCCATTGTCCAAGAAGGGGACCAAGATTTCGAGCGATTCTTGGACCTCAACATCAAGGCCTTGCAACACTATCTCACGCATAGCCGAATGCGAGACTCCTTGGGAAATCCAATCTACGGAATGCCAACCTCCCTTGTCACGACTACGGCTGTATCAACAACATCCATAGTTCAACCTTCAAACACTCAAGCCATCGCTTTGACCACTGACCAGACTTTGACCAATCCTCCAGGTGTGGCATCTCCCTCTATCATTGGGCCCACTTCCACTGGGGTTCCAGCCCCTTGTCAACCTCAACCCGCTCAACCGCTATCCACTCCTTTTCAAAACCTCATCGTCTCTATTCCTCCTACCCTGGCCCCTATCAACACCAGGGTGGCTTCTTACCCCTTGGCCCCCGTTACCACAGTCCAACCTCTCGTGGCAACAATGGGCCCAGCTATGTCTTCTACCCAACCACCTTTAGCCTCCACCTCTACCCCTGCGATTAGTCATCCGTACATTGTACAACCGACTATGTCGCACGCCTCCTCTAACCTCTTCCAAGCGCCCTACAACTTAGGGGGTGCGCAACCCGTCAATCCGTCGACAGACATCATCAAAATGTTGATGGACAAGATGACCAGTCTTGAGACCTCTGTTTCCGGCTCGCGCAACACTCTTTCATACGAGTAGATCTGCAACGAACCCATTCATCCTTCTATCCCAATCAGACCATATCCTAGCCAGTGGGAGCTTCTGAAGTTTTCTTGCTTTCAAAACAAGGAAGACCCACTGCAACACTTACGGGCATTCAGACATGCCTGCTACCTCATTGGCCATGACGATGCGTTACTCTTACGCACGTTTCCTATGTCTCTCTCGGGTGCTGCACTTGACTGGTACAGCTCCCTTCCTAGCCATTCTCTCTTTTCATTCACACAATTGGCTCAGCTCTTCCTCGATCACTTTTCCATCAACATAACCAAGAAGGTCTCAATCACGGACCTCTATTCTATTCGGCAATTCGAGGACGAGTCCATAGCCGACTTCGTTGCTCGATGGAGAGGCCTTATCAACCAACTCTCCTTTTCCTTACCCTAGGCCGAGCTTATTGAACTCTTTTCCCAAGCTTGTGCCAGACATATCTCTTCCACCCTGAGGGTTCAAACCTTCCGCACTTTTGACGAGGCCTTCACGATGGCCCGCAAACTTGAGTTGCATGCCATCGAGGAGAATAAAGTCAAGTTGCAGAGTAAGAATCCCAGCTCTAAGACCAATGACTCTTCTTCTGCTAAGCCATCATCATCCAATTATAAATCCAAGGCTTCAGCTAATGCCGTGGTTGTCAGACCTTCATCTTCTTCGTCCAATCAACCTGAGCCATCTACATCTCAGAGTGCTACTCGGCAATTCCAGCAAAGATACGTGCAGCGACGGTATACTCCTCTCGGAGAATCATATGCGTTTGTGCTAGAAAAGCTTCTTAAATAGGGGATCCTCAATCTCCCTCAAGCCCGACCTCCTCTGCAATTCGATCCCTCACACGCCATCCCCACGTGGTATAGGGAGCAAGACTTCTGCAGCTTCACCGTGTTAAGAGCCATGACACGGAAAACTGCAAGACCTTTAAGAACATAATACAAGACATGCTTGAAAAGGGGGATCTCATCTTAGACAATCCAAATGCACCCCCTAATCAGGCCATTGACATCTTCAAACAACCTTTCCCCAATCATTCGCCAACTCAGAACAATGTCCAGACCTTAATTGACGACAATCATGAGCACAATATTCAAACAGTCAATACGGTCTCTCCTTTCGTCCCCAATCAACCTCTTGAGGTTAGTCCATCAATCAGTCCGTCACATGTGGACGAGCCTCTCTCCCCGGCTAGTTCTCCATTGACTCTCTCATCTTGGAGGACGCCTCAGCCTTACCAGCACCACCGGTCTCGCCATCCTCCTTTCTGCGGCCTATGGAGGACCCAACCCTTCCTACTCCTCAGCCGCAAGTGGAGGGCACCGTCATCCCTGCCCCTTACCTGCTGGAGGAGCCTCGCTCCCCTGTTTCTTCTCCACCCAGGGAAGAACCTGTCTCCCCTTCGTCTTCATCTAAATCTGTCATGACTTCACCACACCATGCGTCTAAGACCACTACACCCATCTCATCTTCAACCTCGCAACCATCAACATCTTCCTCTCAGCCATTTTCCCAGTTAGTGGAGAAGATCGAACTTCTCCCTCCAAGGAAAGTGACGCCTCAGGTGTTGTGGGAGCGTCTTAAAGCCCTTCAACATACCTGCGCCCTCTCATCACATGCTGCTAATCCTCCCAAGGCGGAATCTCGTCAGACTCTTGACAAAGACCAGACTCTCAAACCTCAACCAAACCCGTGCAAACCAAAGTCTGCATCTATCTCGTCTAAACCCATCAAGTCATTTGGCGTTCGTCCTATCTCCACCCTCACTCACCCGCAAGTGAAGGTGGACCTAGGCCAGACCTCGACCAGTAGTAGTCTTCCAACCAAGGCGAAGAAGACTGCCAGACCACAGAAACGAACGTCTCCTTCCCCGTCACCATTGCCATCCATTTTGGGCCCCCATCCTTCGACCTTGGCTAGCATCCTTCCCACTCAGGCCTTCAACCAAAACCCGTTGCCTCCTTTGCTTCCTCTGCCTACCTCCAGTCGTCCCTCTCCCAAAAAGACGGTATCAATCACCAAGAAAGAGCCATCTTTGTCTGTCACCGTGCCATCAACCCATAAGGTGGTACGAAAACCTCTTCTAACCTCGCCTAAGCAAAAGTCACCAACCTCGCGCATATCAAATAGCACGGACCCTCTATTGGGCTCATACTCGTTGATATTACACCGACTTCTCCAGACTTCTGACATAACCCTTCCGCCCATCAAGCCTTTCCAACCTCTTGGGTCCAAGCCCTCCTGGTTCGACGACATGAAAATTTGTTTATATCATCGTACACCAGGACACGACACCGAGACTTGTTGTGCCCTCAAGGCCGTCATTCGCCGCCACATGGAGAAAGACACTCTTCTCCTTGAGGACACTCTTGACCAGACCCCGACTCCTTCCTGTCCAACCTCTTCAAACACGTCAACATCTCACCAGCAAGACATGACCCCTTCTTTGCCTCCCATTTTCGAAATCAATGCTATTCGTATAACCACTAGGTCGAAAAAGGACAAAGCCAAAGAAAAAGCTGCCATACCTTGGACCTATCCCTTTGTCAAGCCACCCCTTGTGCCCAAGCCTAAAATTTCTATCCTTGGCGCGTCCCAACCTTCTTCGTCTTCCTCTTCTGGGCCAATTCACGACTCCATGCTGAAGTAGCTTCACCAGACCCCTGTGAAGATGTCTCTTTATGACCTTGTCCAAACCTCGCCTCAGCACCGTCAAGCCCTTATCCAAGCCTTGCAGGCAGCGGAGGTCCAACCCGAGGACCCCCAACCACTCGCTGCCCTCGTCCATTCCTTGTCTCCTGTCGCTTCCATCACATTCAGCGATTCTGAGATTCCCACATCTAACACAGAAGATCAGGACGCCGCCCTCTTCATCACTGCCTATGTCAGTCGAACACGCATTAAACGCGTTATGATCGACGGCGGTGTTAGCATCAACATAATCTCTACCCACGCCTTTGATCAGCTGGCTCTTCCCAAGAACTGCGTCTCTAAAACTGACGTGATCTTACGCTCTTTCAACGACACCACCACCACGACCATTGGCACAGTCATCCTCCACATTCACGTTGGTCCACGCACAGTCCCGGAGCTCTTCTATATCATCGAAGGAGAGTTTCAATACAACCTTCTACTGGGCCGACCTTGGATCCGTGCCATGGCCTGTATACCCTCCACCCTGCACCGTTGTGTGAAGTTCGAGCATGACGGGCAAGTCCACACCATTCTCGCTGACCCTTCACCCTTCAAGACTTGCAACACCACCTACCGTCCCAACGATGTCCTCATTCCCATCAAGCCGTCAACTCCGGCACCGCCTCCATCTGCGGAAGCTTCGACCAGTTCGCAATCGGTGGTTGCCCTCACCCCTCCTCTTCAAGCGCCGACCAAAGACCCCATGGAAGACATCTTCCAACGACTATCACTTGGGGAATATCACTTGTTGACCCTCGACATGTTCCAAACTCCGCAAGAGTATGGACGCCTTCACCTCAGTCCTAATTACGACCATCGGATCGGGACGGTCGTACCTTATGGTCCTCCTCACTTCCAAACCAACTTTGTCTATGGGGGGCTTAATCAAGCTCCTACCAACGGCACTTCCCTCTCTTCACCCCAACCTTTCACATCTAATTTCTCGTTTCTTGGCAACCCCGCCTTTGCACACACTTACCTTCACAGGTGTGCATGGAAGGGTTTTGGTTTCAGACGTTATGAGCAGGGCTCCCATCAGCCCATCGAGCCGCTCAATGATCACGATGCCAAGAAACGGTATGGCCTGGGATATCATGACCCCACTCAGGCTCCTTCTGACCTTTGTCCCGAGCCAACCATTGACCAATCTCTTCCAGACTCGCCCATTTCTCCTTCGTCACCTATGGAGTCGGTGGTTTCCATCCCTCCTAGTTTTTTTTTCCATAAACACCATCCGCCTGGAACCCTTGACCTATCAGCTCAATGGGGTGCCCAGGTCTCTCCCTCTCATCTTTCCTAGCATGGTAGAGGATGAGTCGGCAACCATTCACTCTGTCTACTGCGTTGACGATGACGCCATCCTTTCCTACATGGGTGCCGATGACTCTTTCGTCCAGCATTTCCTCCCTTCCGAGACCCAGGTTATGTTAAATGAATCCACCATTGACATCAACCTCCCTTCTTCTTCCGATGTTCCTCACGTCTTAAAGATTGGCCAATCTTTAGACGCTCAGGAGCAGCTTGACTATGCCCAATTCCTTTCCAACCATAGCAAGGCCTTTGCCTGGACTTACAGCGACATGCCTGGCATTGACCCCACCATTGCTACCCATAACATTGTCACCAAACCAGAGGCTAAGCCTGTTAGGCAGAAGCTTCGAAAGATGCATCCTCACATTGCGCTCCTTGTCAAAGAGGAGCTTCAGCATCTTCTTTCTGTCTCCTTCATCCAACCCATCGATTATCCATAGTGGGTCTCTAGCATCATCCCAGTTACTAAAGCAACTGGGGCGATTCGGATCTGCACGGACTATCGCGACCTTAACCTAGCCTGTCCCAAAGATGACTTTCCTCTTCCTAACATCGACCAGCTTGTTGATCTCACGGCCGGCCATGAGATGCTATCTCTTATGGATGGGTTTTCAGGATACAATCAAATCCTGATCGCACCGGAAGATCAGCACAAGACTACCTTTATCACCCCATGGGGGACTTTCTGCTATCGAGTCATGCCTTTCGGCCTGAAAAATGCTGGTGCCACATATCAGCGCGCCATGACCTACATTTTCCACGATCTCCTCCACAAAATCATGGAGGACTATGTGGATGACCTTCTCGACAAGTCCAAACTTCGCCGCGACCACTTGACCATTCTCACAATCATCTTCTCTCGCCTTCTCCAATACAATGTCTGCCTCAACCCCAAGAAGTGTGTCTTTGGGGTCCTCTCAGGAAAACTTCTCGGCTTCATCGTTTCTTTCCGTGGTATCGAGATAGATCCCGCCAAGATCCGCGCTATCCTCGAAATGCCACCCCCGACCAATCTCAAGTAGCTTCACAGTCTACAAGGGAAGCTCCAGTCCATTCGCCGTTTCATCTCGCAGCTTTCAGACCGCTGCCAACCTTTTCATCACCTCCTTAAGAAGGACGTCTCCTTTAAATGGGATAAGGACTGTCAAGAGGCTTTTGAAGCCCTCAAAGGCTATCTGGTCTCCCCACCAGTCCTCATTCCACCTAAGGATGACCAACCCTTCTACCTTTATATCTCTGCTACCAACCATTCGTTAGGTGCCATGATCGCGCACCGAGACGAGCATCATCACGAGCAAGCGGTTTACTACATCAGCCGAACACTGGTCGACTATGAAACTCGGTATACTCATACTGAGAAACTCTATTTGGCATTAGTCTTTTCCACTACCAAGCTCCGCCACTATCTTCTCAACCACAAAACCTTTGTCGTCACTCACACCGACCCTCTCAAGTACATGCACTCCAAGCCATACCAGAATCAACGTATGGCTCGGTGGCTCATGCTGCTTGCTGAGTTTGACTTCAAATTCATCCAACAGAAATCTATCAAGGGGCAAACCATTGCTGACCAACTGGTAGATGCCCCCCTTTCCGACAACCAACCTTCACACTGTGAGTTCCCTAACGAGTCTATCGCCACACTTTCCACCGATGACACCGTCTACCAAATGACCATGTTCTTTGATGGCTCCAAATGTCAACTCGGTGGGGGTGCGGGGGTCATCCTCATCCCACTCAATGGGGAGCCCATGCCTCTATCTTTTAAGCTTGACTTTGATTGTACCAATAATATGGCCGAATATGAGGCCTTAATTTTGGGACTTCAAACCGCCCTTTCCCTCCACATCAAGTCTATCAACATCTTTGGTGACTCGCAGCTCGTCGTTAATCAAGTTAACAGTTCATATCTCTGTAAAAATGAAGTTTTACAGAGGTATAAGAATCGTGCTGACCTTCTTTTAGCGTCTTTCGACCATTACCTCTTGCAGACTGTTCCACGCTCTACGAACAAGTTTGCCGACACCATGGCCTCTCTTGCTTCGCATATCCCGTCTTCATCATCATCATCTCGCATTTTTGTCACAGTGCATCGTGTACCTTTGCCTTCATACATCTCTCCTCACATCGACCATATCAACACTGTCAATTCTAGCCCACAAGATGACTGGTATAAGCAACTTGTGGACTACTTGTCTCTTTCTGTCACTCCTCCCAACCTCTCTAGCAATGCGCGGCGAGCTTTCATCAAGCGCACAGCTCGCTATACCATGCTAGGGGGTCTTCTCTATAAACGAGGCTTCGACGGTCTCCTCCTTCGCTGTCTAACCTCCGCTGAAGCTTCTCATGCCATAAAGCAAGTCCACGATGGGATTTGTGGTGGACACTTCAGTGGAAACTCGGTTGCCAAGCGCATCCTTCGCCTGGGTTATTATTGGCCCACCCTTCATCAAGACTGTAGCAATTATGTTCAGCGTTGCATCAAGTGTCATTAGCACTCTAACCTGCTTCATCTCCCCAGCCACGCCTTGCAAGTCGCTCAGGATTTTTGGCCTTTCTCTCAGTGGGGCTTGGATCTCATCGGTGAGATCAACCCTCACTCGTCCTTTCGTCATCAGTCCATCATCACTGCCACTGAGTATTTCACCAAGTGGGTGGAAGCCATTCCTCTTGTCTCCACAAAAGCTGACAAAATTATCGACTTCATCAGCAGCCACATCATCTATCGTTTCGGTGTCCCTCACAAAATCATCATCGACAATGGCAAGTCCTTCAAAAACAAGACTGTCCAAAAACTATGCGACTCATTTGGCATCAAACTCAGCTTTTCTTCGCCTTACTACCCACAAGCAAATGGGCAGGCCGAGGCTTCCAACAAAATTCTCACCAAAATTCTCATGAAGGTGGTCGACGATACAGGAAGGGATTGGCACGTTCATATCCCCTTCGCTTTGTGGGCCTACCGCACCAGCATCCGAACCTCTACGGGTGCTACTCCCTTTTCTCTCGTGTACGGAATAGAGGCTGTCTTACCTCTCGAAGTACAGATCCCGTCTCTCCGCATCTCCCTGCATGACATTCTCTCCAACGACGAATTTTGTCAAGATCGCCTAGCTCAACTTGAGTTACTCGACGAGTGCCATCTGGCTGCCCTTAATCATCTCCATGTCTACCAAAGTCGCATAAAGCGGGCCTACGACAAAACTCTGCGAGAACGAGATTTCAACATCGGAGACCTCGTCCTCAAAGAGAATCAGCACGTGACCAATATGGAGCGAAGTAAACGAGGCAAATTCTCCCCCAATTGGCTTGGACCTTTTATCATCACGCACAAGTATGGGTCAGGGACTTATCGTCTGTCTTCCCTCGACGGACGGCCAGAACCTGAGCCTCTTAATGCGTTGCATCTTCGATCATTCTTCTGTTAGTCGAGTACTCATCTGCTTGACACATAACTTGAGCTCGTCCCCTGAGCAATCCTCGTCCTCTTAATCCTCATCCCTTTCAACCCTATTCCCCTTTAACAAGTCCTCTACGACCCTTTTATGATGCAGGGATGCTTTGTCCTAATAAAAGGGGCATCCTTGAGCTTCTACAGCCTTGTCCGTGACTCTCATTTCTATCAATATATACAAATCAAGATGTCAAAACATATCCATGGTCACAAAATCAAGTCAAAATCAAAAAAATAGACTGCTCCCTAGAAGGACAACTGTACTATCATTGCTGTATTACTAGACTGATCCCTTGAAGGACAGCTAGGCCAACTTATCAAACATTATTAAGCAAAAATATAGACCACTCCCTCGAAGGATGGCTATGACTAATCTTGCTACAAACAGCAACCTTTTCTTAGAAGCTTCCCGCATTGATCAGATTCGCAACCTGACCATTACATCAAATGACATCTCTATGCAGGCTTCCCGCATTGATCAGCCTGTACCAAAAAAAAAAAAAAACAAGTCACGGGCTTGGCTTGTAGCTGTCTCAGGGTCTCCTATAAAAAGGGGCACGGTTATTCCTGCTCTTAAACTGGGTTACCCTATCCTCCTATCACCTGCTCAAGGGACTTCGAGCTCACTTTAATGTCAAAGTGATTCGATTACCGTTCTAACCCAACACTGGTCAACGACGTAATGCATGAACGGGGCTTTTGTTCTTATAACCCCTATCTATGATTCCTTTCCGGTCCTTGTCAATGAAAGAGCGATTTGCCTTTCATCTTTTCTCTACACTTTGGTCACATTTAACCACATCAATTGTCGACTCATCTCAAATCCAGCCATTTTCATCATTTTCAGCTGACATCATCCTAGTCCATTTCACATAGTTTCTATGGACACCAATACACATGGAAACTACCAACCAGACCCAATTTATGTTAAGCATAAACCAATACTTGCTGAAGCATAAATAGACCTCCATTCATTTTTAGCATACATCCATCTCGACTATGGAAACTTGCTAGGGATGAAAGACTCTCGACCAATTCTATAGAATACACCATCTGTAGCATCCTTTTATCCTCATCTTAGCCTCATCATTTCGACGCTTGACCACATCCAATCATCGACCAATCTTCTCAATTCGTCTGCACTACATTGGTCTGAGGCCCTGTGACCAGGGCTATGTAGGCAGCACTCAGATACCACATCTTCTGAGGTTAGCTCGACCACCCCCGTTTGTTCGTCTCTATGATGGACAAACCTTCTCTTCTTTGACTCTTATCACGCCCAATCATCGACTTTGACCAAGACCAATCATCGACTTTGACCAAGACCAATCAATCCCTCTGACCCTTCCTCCCTTTTAGGGAGAACTACATCGGCCTGAGGCCCCTACGACAGGGGCTATGTAGGCAGCACTCAGTTGACATAGGGTCTTCTGGGGTTAGCTCGGCCGCATCCTTTCGTCCATCCATCCTCTTGACCAATGACCATTGGAGATCATGCGTATCTTCTTTGACCTTCTTCCAAGCCAATGTTGCCTTGGTTGTTTTTGCGTGTGTGCTACCTCACGGCTGGTTAGCAGAATTGTCTGCAGACTATTTTTGACCCTTCGTAAGTATAGGATCGCAAGCCGGTTGATCCCTACTACTTGTGGCTTTTTCGTGTTGCTGGGAGCACTTCCTGAGCCCTGGATACCTGGGACACGACGACCATTTGGAGCTTCAGCTTAGATTGAGTGACCCGATCAGCAAATGACTAAATGCTGGGGCCCGGTTACTTCAATTTTGGCACTCCTTGACCCTCGACATGCGACAATTTGACCTGACCCTCTCGTGAAGTGGACTACGCGCAATCATGACTATGGCAGCATTTTCACTCACTCTCTTATATCCATTTCTCTGTCAAATCGACACTCGATCTTCGGTTCCCTTCTCTCGACTATCGCTTTGAGGGGGGAACACCTCATCCTTTTCCTGGGGCAACCAACTCCTGTTTTTGTCTTGCAGTTCGTCTAGAACAACCAACAAGACAAAAAGGGGCAAATGTAGACACCGCAAACGTGTCTGCACCTTGGTTCTCCCCCTCGTCCACCTCAAACCCCTATCCTAACCCTTGGCCTCCATTTGATTAAAATAACCTAAATATTTTAATAAAATGGCCCCCTTTCCACCCTACCCTTACCACCTTGGATCCTCCCTTGAATCCCTCCACCTTCCCCCTAGCATTTATTAGGCCAAATCTCTTCATTATCTTCCCCCCACGCCCATTTTGGCATCATCATGACCGTTCTTCCCATAACCCCTTGCCCGGTGGCGTGCAAGAATGGGCAGAGGCTATTTTTAGCCTCTGTCCCCATCCTGCGACCGCCGACGTCGGCAACCCTTCGGCCGACGTCGGTGAAACTGCCAGCATCGGCAGCCTTCATTATCCCTTTCTGCATCTTTTGCAGCCCCTGGACCCTTGAGCTCGTAAACAGACTTCTCTTAGTGTTTTGGCATTTGTCTCTCCTCCGTCTGGACCTCGTGCAGCAACAACAACAGGTTCAAAGGCTCTGGATCAGGGATTTCTTCTTGCAACAAGTCTTCCATGGCTCCAACAACAGCTCCTCCGTTCTTCAGTTAGCAAAAAGGTAAGCAAAGTCTGGGGTTTCATTTTATTTTATTTCTTTAGTTTTTAGTCATCTATCCTATCTATTGTCCCCTACTCCCTCTGTTCTTCCCCCTGAGAGGCTGCAAAGCCTTCTTAGGTCCTGTCCTCTGTGTATCCTCCTCTTCCCTGTCCCTCTTTTAATCCAATCCCAGACAACTTCCCCATCCCCCTGTCAACAAAGACCTTGCATAAGGCACCCAACCAGAACCAGACCACTCCCCAGTCCATCCAAATTTGTCCCCGAACTCAGTCTCAGACCCGTCCACAGTCCAAAAACCAACTCAGACCTGACTACAGGCCACAACCCCGACCGACGCCGGTCACTTCCCCAACCGACGTCGGTAGGATAGCCGACGCCGGCAGATCAGATAACCGACGCCGGTGACATTTCCAACCTCGGCGACTGTCTTCAGCCCAACAACTCCTTCAGGTAATCATTTTGTCTTTTCTTTCCTTTCTAATTTATTTGTCACTTCTGTATTCTGGCATTCTGTATTTCCTTAATCTTTATCTGTCTGTTATCAGTGGGTTGACCTCCCTTGAGGAAGTTTTCACACTTCCGGGAACAAGCTTTTGCTTGGCAACCCACCGCCTATCCATCTAACATTTTCTTGTCCAAGTTTCCTTTTTTTCTTACAGGTGTCATTCCTCCACAGCCAAAGAGGAGTGCTCACAAGCGTCTGGATTTACGTTGCGCAATCTTTAGTCCAGGTACTTCCCAAGCCTTGTCCATTACTCTTTTTTAGTTTCTTCTTTCTCTTAAATCTGAAAAGCGAATTTTGAATAGAAACATGGGAGTTGTCACAAGTTTGGAGTCAATCCGGGAAAGTATTACTGAAGGGCAGTTCAGTGGGACCAGCAGCAGGTGCACATGCTATGCAGGGTCAAGTTCTTTTTCTACATGGTTGTAGATGCAGATGTGGCCGGTAATTTGGATGACAGGTTTTACACTATAGGATTTGTGGTGGTCAGTCTTCAAGAGTGATCTTGAGGAGGAATACAAGCCAAGGGAACAAACTAGACTGAGTACAGGTACAGGTACAGGTTGCAGCTGTTTATCTATAAGTGGGAGATTGTTAGGTTGTGGAGCTAAAAGCTTCAACCCTTTGAAAATTGAGGAACAGAAGGTTGCTGAGATCCAGGATCACTGGCGTCGGCAGTAAGACTGACGTCGGTCAAGACCAGTGCAGAAGGCCACCGGCGACGACAGGAAGTCAGCCGACGTCGACAGAACCAGACAAGCAGGGACCGACGTCGGTCGCCTGTGTGTTCCAGAACTGCTCGTTTCACGGATAGTTAGTTAAGTAAATGAAGAGTTTGCATGTTGAGACCAGTTAGAGTCTTGGGCTGCGAGGATAATTGTCTAAATTAAGAGTCTAAGTTATTGTTTAAGTTAGGGATCTATTTATAGACCCATTGGCATGTATTGTTAATGCATGAGATAGAAAGGAAGAGTTCCTTCTAGTTGTAAGATCTGTGAGTTGCAGGTTGTTGCAAGCTCATTGGGGATCTACATGTAAGTTTGGTCTTTGAATTGCAGGTTGCAGGTTCATGAGAGATCAACTTGAAGTGCTATAGAGTGCTTGGTGTACCGGCAGGGTTATTACTGACTGGTTGGTGAGGTGAACACCAATTCTGTGTGTGAGTTGGTTGTTGGGACCATTTTTTGTGTAGGAGAGTGTTGTGTGAGAAGAATTACTGTACACTTGAGGTGTGGTGAACCTCTGTAAGGTGAAAGAGTGTGGCGGCTCTTTGTTGTATTCTTTTCTGTAAAGTGTTAATACAAGATAGTGTATTGTCTCTCATATTCTGTGCTATTGGTGAATTCTAGTTACTTGTGTTTCTGGTTATTTTCGCATATTCAATTGCTTATATTTGGTAATCATACTGTGCTCTTTCTGAGGAGCAAGATCCTAATAGGTGGAATCAGAATAGTGTGTTTGTTCTTGGATTATCTCCACCACCCCTAACAAATTTCTTTCCTTATCTTGTGATATATATTATTTGGTTTATATAAGGAAGGTTTAGGCATTGATGTATTTACAACTGACATCTATAACCCCACAAAGATACCTTTGGCTCCACTTTAGGATTTGTTCAATTATTTACCAATCATCTATAACCTTAAAGGAAATTATTTGAATCACCCTCATCAAGCAAATTTTATTTTATTTTATTTTTAAAAGTAAAATATTTTCTTCTTCTTTTGATTTTATTTTAATTCTTAGAGGATTGGGAACCAATATAGCTATGTTTTCAGATGTATTAGAAAACATTTCTAGAAGCAACCTTTCCCTTGTCATTGACTTTTTCCAAGGCAATATTATTATTATTTATTTGATAGGGTAAACGTCAGGTTTTACAGGGACCTGGAACCACAAGAATGAGTTACAATAGTTTTAACAGGTCAACCAGGGTCGAGAGGACAAAAACATAAAAATTAGTACTTGGAATGAAAATAGGTAACAAAAAACTAAAACTGATATAGGAGGAAGGTCCTTCCCGAGTTTTTCAATAGTATTGGTGTCCTTCCCCTGAATGATGGGTTTGTCTTTTGAAACCTTGGCATGAGTATAGTTATTGGGGCCTTCAACCACTTCCCCCAGGGAATATCATTTTGGGTCACTTCCTACCTTTAACCTGCAAAGGGGTTTGTTTAGGGGGGACCCCCTTGGGGGAGCTCAGGGGGGATTTAAGGACATTGGGCAATTTCATAATAGGGGATTGTGGGGGTTGAGTAGAGTGGACAAATGTCTAGATAGTAGCCTCATCTACCCAATGAAGTTCATTCCAGTTTTGGATAAGCTTTTACAGACCAAACCTTGCCTGCTAAAATCTCGAGTTAAAATTTTATAGTATTTTTTTGTTCTTTTCCAATTCCTCTATCACTATGGCTTTATCTTTCCAATCTAAAATCAGAGGAGACCCAATTTCAATGGGTTTAGGCTTGGGAATAAATAACAGTTTGAGAGGAAGGTCATCAGGGGGGACTGGGACAAACTATTTTGGGGGAAGCACTTAGAGGGTAGGTGGGAACCCTTGTTAGGGTCCTCCATCAGGGAGCCCTCCTCGAAAGAGGATCCCCAGGAAGGGAGATTCTATCCTAAAAGGGTCTAACCATGTTTAACAAGTAGGAGGATAAGACTTTGATGAAGGATGGGGTTTGTATCATTAACCTGGTAGAGCAAAATAATACTTTCTAGGGACTTGAGTAGGAAATATGGAAGACTTATTTTAAACCTAATGAAGTGATTTAGGAGTAGGAAATAATGTGAAAAGATTAAAGTGTACTTACCTTCTAGAGTCATGTACCTCATGGTTTGAAGGCAGACTTTAGGCTAGTAATGCAGGAGGTTAGCTCGAGGGAACCCTTTTTTGTCTATCTATACGAAGTCATTCATTCTAAAGAATCATTGTAGGGATTCTTGATTCTTTGACTAGTCTTTAAACTCCTTGGTACCTACGTAGGACATGCCCATGGCATCACCAATGAATTCCTCTGAGATGTTTATGGCGATGCCTCACATGGTGACCTTTCATTTTGTCCATGCCATGATGAAATCTCTGGGAACCATGGCATTAGGTTCAGTAATGCACTCCATAAATGCTATAAGGCCCCCCTTTTTGAGTTTCTTCTAGACATTCTTTTGATCATATACCTCTTTGCATGATGTGGGTTTTAAGTGGTCTCTGTCACCACCCATGGGTGTCGAAAGCATAGAGTTGGAGTGGGGGAGTTGAAAGTTCTGGACACAGCCAAACCAACTAGGGCTCAAATGGGAGGGAATACCCACCTAAGACAAAAAAAATTAATCTCCCTTTCTTCAAAATGAATGCAGATCAGCCAAATTGGGATTTTCCCTGTCGAGTTGAGGGTTTCACGAGTGAGGATATGATCAATTTAAGTTGCATAAGTACCTTTGGTGTGGATGACGTTATACACCATAGGGAGAGGCAATATTATTATATTTTAAGTGTAGGAATGCATTTTATGAATGCAAAACCATTATTGAGCCACTTGTTAATATTGAACCAAAATCTTGAATTATGATAAGGGCATGAATTTTTTGAACATAATGTTGATGTATTTTCAAATTTTAATCAATCTACCTAAATTTTCAATACCTTGCCATGTTCCTAGTTTGGATCAACTAGTTTCTTGATTATTAAATCCCAAAATTCAACATCTAAATTAAGTGTTTTAAAATTAAAGCCCTTGATGAAATACTATGGAAGATTATCTTAAACAAGGCTTATTAACTATCTACCAATAATGAAATCAAATACTAAGTTACAAGCTGAAAGAAAACTATCTATAAAACTAAAATAATGCAAGGAAGAAAAATATTTAAGATACTTCTAAATTACCCTAATCCTAAAATAAGATTCATGATCATTTAAAAATAGATTATGAAGTGGAAAAAAAGAATTAATGCTTCAAGTACTATCCATTCACTAGAAGTGACAAGTTATTGCCTTGCATGTCTTTTAATTGGAATACATTATTTCCCAAAATCTTACAAATATGGTATGAGCCAATCCATAAACGGGAAAACTTCACATGTTATCCCTTTTCTCATGTACTTTTATCCCAAATCAAGATTAAATATGAAATTATGATTGATTTCAATTTAGCTCTTCTAGCAAACCATATTTCAATGATATGTTGATGTTTACTAAAGTTGTGTAGAGCTTCTTCTCATGCATCTTCCATTTGAATTATGTCTATTAATCTTGATTATATCTTTTCATCTCCTTCCATGTATTTTTACATGAATTTTTAGGTTGGGACACTCAATCTTATTGGAAATATAGGTTCTTGACCATAAACCAACAAGAAAGGAAATATTTGAGGGATTTTTTATGCCTATTTCTATCTATCCATAATGCATATTTCAACAATAGGTTTCACTTCATAGGTTTCTTCTTGAAAAATTTCTTAATCACATCAATAAAATTATTATTTTTCAACTCAACATGACCATTTAATTAGGGGTAGTAGTTATATGCAAATTCCATTATAATATTATCATCTTAAGCCAATTCCATGAACTCCAGTGATTAGAAAGCATAACTATTGTCACAAACCATGGAAAATGGTGTTCCAAACCTTGTAATTATATTGTCTTCTAAGAATAACTTATTTTACTATGTTTTTATTTGTGATGATGGATTTAGTCCATCTGGTACATTAATTTGTAGCTATTAGCACAAAATTATAACTTTCTGAAGGGTTAAGATTGTTTATTCCAATTAAATCTAACCCCCATTGAGTGATTGGTCATCTTTCAATAACTAGCTATAATAGCATAGATGCATATATATCCATTTTGGACAAAAGCTTAGAATTTATGACATGTCCATACATTATTATATGTGTCTTTGAAAATTATGGGATAGTAATAACTCGTTCCCAAGGTTTTATGTGCTATTGTGTTACCATAAGGATGGCCATTTCCCAACTTTTCATGAAAAATTCTCATAAGTTTTTGAGATTATTCCTTAGATACACAATAGAGATAAATCCATTCATGATTATTTATGTATAAAATGAATTTATTTATATTCAAATGAGATGCCTTTATTCTTAATGATCTTATTTGTTATTTACTAAAATCTAAGGGAGAATTCCCAAATAGTATATAATGGATAATGTGATCATATCAATTATTTTCAGCAAACTGAGTCTTGTCCACCTGTATCACTGTAATTTTGGGATCAGTCTCAATCATGAGTTGTGTAATCCGTCGACCTTGTAATAATTTTGTTGGTTTTATCTTTAAATCATACTCTTGATTTTTTGCCATCTATTTTCCCTTGGGTTCTCCCAATTCATTCTGTCCCAACATAAGCTTCACAACAGAGTCTAAAAAATTAACATAATTTTTTTTGCATGGGACATAATGATTGAATTTTTTTATAACTTTGACTAGTGTGTATGTTTATTTATACAAAACTAGAATTTTTCATATTCATGCTCATTAATGCAATGGGATGTTTCTTTTTATCAATAATTTATGTGAGCACTTATGAAATAATATGATTAGAAACAAATATATATTTATTTATCCTTAGTAAAATTTGGGCTAATAAGTACTATAGTTTGGTTTTGATGGCATTATTGATTTATTGGAAGGATATTTTGGATTTAGGTCTCCATTCCACTTTGGCCTCCTATTTTAGCATTACATTTAAAGGTCTTACAATCTAAAAAAAACTAGAAATGAATTTTTTTACAAAATTATTTTTACCAAAGAATGATTTTAGTTCCTTCTTGCTATTAGAAAACTAAATTTTATAAATGGAATGAGATATTCATTTTATCTCAACATAAGCTTCACAACAAAGTCTGAAAAATTATTCATTTTTTCCCAACATAAGCTTCAAAATAGAGTCTGGAAAATTAACATTTTTTTTACATGGGATATAATGATTGAAATTTTTTATAACTTTGACTAGTGTGTATGCTTGTTTATCCTAAACAAGAATTTTTCATATTCGTGCTCATTAATGCAATGATATGTTCCTTGTTATCAATATTTTATGTGAGCACTTATGAAATAGTGTTATATATATATATATATATATATATATATATATATATATATATATATATATATATATATATATATATATATATATATATATATATATATATATATATATATATATATATATATATAATCCTTAGTAGAATTTGGGCTAATAAGTACTAGATTTTGGTTGATATATATATATATATATATATATATATATATATATATATATATATATATATATATATATATAATCCTTAGTAGAATTTGGGCTAATAAGTACTAGATTTTGGTTGATGGCATCCTTGATTTATTGGAAGGATAGTTTGTATTTAGTTCTCCATTCCACTTTGGCATCCTATTTTTGTATGGCATTTAAAGGGCTTACAATCTCAAAAAAACTAGAAATGAATTTTTGTACAAAATTACTTTTACCAAAGAATGATTTTAGTTCTTTCTTGCTATTAGAAAACAAAATTTTATAAATGGAATGAGATCTTCATTTTTCCCAACATAAGATTCATAATAGAGTCTGAAAAATTATTCATTTTATACCAACATAAGATTCACAATAGAGTCTAAAAAATTAACATATATTTTTTTGCATGGGATATAATGACCGAAGTTTTTTATAGCTTTGACTAGTGTTTATGCTTGTTTATCCAAAACTAGAAATTTTCATATTCATGCTCATTAATGCAATAAGATGTTCCTTATTATCAATATTTTATGTGAGCACTTATGAAATAGTATGACTAAAAAACAAACATATATTTATATATCCTTAGTAAAATTTGGGATAATAAGTACTAGAGTTTAGTTGATGGCATCCTTGATTTATTGGAAGGATATTTTGGATTTCATTCTCCATTCCACTTTGGCATCCTATTATAACATGGCATTTAAATGTCTTACAATCTAAAAAAAACTAGAATGAATTTCTGTATAAAATTACTTTTACCAAAGAATGATTTTAGTTCCTTCTTGCTATTAGAAAACTAATTTTTATAAATAGAATGAGATCTTTATGGGTCAATGGTGATGCCTTAGTTTTTAATGACATGACCCAATAACTTACATTCTATCAATTCAAACATACTTTTCTTCATATTGAGTGAGATACCATACCTTCTACATCTATCAAAGACCTTTTGAAAATGATGTACATGTGTAGACTTGTCTTTAGAAAACACAGTTAGACCATACATATAAATAATAATGCATTTACCAACTAGTCCTTGAAATCAAAATCCATAGCACATTGAAAGGTTTCTCATACATTTATCAAATTAAAAGACTTCATTTTGTAGGAAAAATTTCCGTACTTAGTGGTGAATGAAAATTTAATTATATCCTTTTGGTTTAATAAACCATGATTGTAGCCCAAAAATTCATGTAAGAAATACATCATTTCAAGGCTACTGACCATATATATCACTTCATCTAAATAGGGAAATAAGTAGTTATTCTTGTCTATTACTTTGATTATATTGCAAAAACTAACACTAAATCTTTTTTCTCCACTTTTATTTTGAATAGGAACTAAATTATCTACCCATGTTGAATGATTGATTGGGAAGATGATTCGTTTGATAAGCAAATTTTATAATTTATTTTGTATACAGGCTTAACATAGGATGAAATGGTCTCTATCTTTGTCTAAAAGGATTTTTCACTTCCTTTAATGGAATAATATGTGTAATGACTATGGGATTAAATATATTGAAAAAATAATAAGAATATGAAATTCCATCTTTGTATCACTGAAGCAGAGATTTCAATTATTATTTTTCCATCTCAGAGAAACTCATGTGAATGTTAATGTATTAGATCTATTTTTTTGTTTCAAAGTTAATAGGATCAGATTCTCATAATTTTTTGAGCTTCTTCCTTAGATACACAACAAAGATAGATCCCTTCATAATTATTTATGTATAAAATGCATTTATTTATCTTTAAATGAGATGCCTTGAGGCCTAATGATATTATTTGTTATTTAATGAAATATGGGGGAGAAGTCTCATATATTATATAATGGATAATTTGATCATATCAATTATTTTCAGTAAACTGAGTCTTGTCGACCTATATCACTTTAATCTTAGGATCAGTCTCAATCATAAGTTGTGTAATCCTTTGACCTTGTAATAAGTTTTTTGGTTTGATATCTAAATTATACTCTTGATTTTTTGCCATCTATTTTCTCTTGGATTATCCTAGTTAATTTCCCAACATAAGTTTCAAAATAGAGTCTGAAACAATAACATAATTTATTTTGCATAAGATATAATGCTTGAACTTTTTTACAGATTTGACTAGTGTGTATGCTTGTTTATCTAAAACTAGAATTTTTCATATTTGTGATCATTAATGCAATGCGATGTTCCTTGTTATCAATATTTTACATTATCACTTCTGAAATAGTATGATAAAAAACAAATATATATTTATATATCCTTAGTAAAATTTGGGCTAATAAGTACTAGAGTTTGGTTGATGGCATCCTTGAATTATTGGAAGGATCTTTTGGCTTTAGTTGTCTATTCCACTTTGGCATCCTATTTTAACATGACATTCAAAGGTCTTATAATCACAAAAAACTATAAATGAATTTCTGTACAAAATTACTTTTACCAAAGAATGATTTTAGTTCCTTCTTGATATTTGGCAACTAAATTTTATAAATAAAATGAGATATTGATAGGTCGATGGTGATACCTTCATTTTTAATGAGGTGACCTAATAACTTACCTTCTATCACTTCAAACATAATTTTATTTAGATTGAGTAAGATACCATACCTTCTACATATATCAAAGAACTTTTAAAAATGATTTACATGTTTAGACTTGTATTTAAAAACCAGTCCTTGAAATAAAAATACATATCATGTTGAAAGGTTTATCATACATTTATCAAATTGGAAGACATCATTTTATAGGAAACTTTTCCCATTTGGTGGTGAATGCAATTTTAATTATATCCTCTTGGTTTAATAAAACATGATTGCAGCCAAAAAATTCATGTAAGAAATACATCATTTCAGAGTCACTAACCATATATATCACTTCATATAAACAACAAAATAAGAAGTTGTCCTTGTCTATTACTTCTTTTATATTGTGATAAATAACACAAAGTCTATTTTATCCACTTTGATTTTGAATAGGAACAAAATTATCTACCCATGTTGAATGATTGATTATAAAGATGATTCGTTCCATAAGAAAATTTTGTACTTTCTTATGTATATGGGTTTTAACATAGGATTAAATGGTCTCTGCCTTTGTCTAAGAGGATTTTCCCCTTCCTTTAATGGAATAATATGTGTAATGATTATGGGATTAAATAAATTAAAAAAATAATAAGACTATTAAATTTCATCTTTGTATTATTGAAGGAAAGATTTCAATTATTATTTTTCCATCTCAAAGAAATTTATGCCAAAGTTAATGTATTAGATCTATTTTTTTTCCAAAATTAATAGGATCAAATTCTTGTTTACTAGTTTATGATATTCTATAGTTTTAGCATGTATGTCAAGGTCAAACATTCTCTCTAATGGAACCATCCCCTTAGGAATATTATTATCTTTCAATTTCATAATCCCATAATCATTAATTTCATTCCTAACAAGACATTCCTCATACTTTACATCTATTATCTATGATTCAAAAACACCTAAATTATTCATGAACTAAATAATTTGTTGATCATATTTGAATACCTAAAAAATCAAGATTGTTAGGAGAAAAAGGATAAGGAAGTTAATAAATATAAAAAATTATATAGTTTGGAATCATTGGTCCTTGTTTAGACCAAGATCTATGAAAGATAAGGGTCCATAATCCAAATGGATCAATATTGCTCTTGTTGTTAGCCATCAATTTGGTAGTAAGGGTATAACTCCAAATATTAGAAGAGTCAATTTTTTTTTTAATTATTATAATTATAATCAATAATCATGTACTTTATTTTAGGCTCCCTTTCTACCCTGATTTGATTGGATGCACCTCTCTAGTACAACCACATGTGTGAAAACTAGTTACCATGTACCTATTGAGTGTTTTAGATGAATCCTTACTCAACAATATTATGTAAGCTTTAGAGATATATAAAACATGTATATCAATGAAATATTATCTCAAGTTTATATTCAAATTGCATGTGTACATATATAAATTAAACAACTATATTAACTTCAGATTTATCCAATTGAACCACAATCTAATCATATTTTCTTAGGATGAGACCCAATTTTATACAAATTTCAACTAGCATGTCATTAGTCGAAGCTCTTGAATCAAATAGGAAATTATGAAATTTATTATAGAAAATCATAATGGTAATGGGAAAAGGAGGAACTTTATTCTTGGTCTTATGGATTACCACATTTGTGTGTGATTTTTTGTCTATTTATTGCATGATTTTCAATTAAGGATTTTAATCATAAATCACAATTTTTTGTAATGAGATAATTAATGGAGTGTGATATTTACCAAAATTTTATTCATGTATTTCACTATGTTATATCCTCCTTTTTTGAAGGCATGTTGCATATCAGTAGTAAGTATCTGATAATTTATTCTCAAGGGTGTAGGATCATTGTTAGCTTTTGGGTCAATAAGAAGAACTATATTATTTGGTGATGTAGAATTAGTGATGGGTTATTGTGTCTTACTTATAAATGCATAGTTATAACATTGGTATTATTTAAAATCATGTATTTATTTAGCATTTTCATCTAGTTCATTTTTATCCTCTTCAGGGAAGCTAAATGTTTGTGACATCATTATTATACTGTGTGTAGTATTGGAAGAACTAGAAGCATTAGATGTGTTTGAATTACTAGGGATTACTTCATAGCCTTATATTTAATTATATAAATTCTAAAAATCATTGTAAAATTACACATAATCAATTTCTCCATGTTTAGTCATGCTACACATTTGATACCACTTGGCCATTGCTACTTTACAAATATTAATATCTAACAACCTATTTAGAAATGGATCATTATTATTTGGTCGATTATTTGGAAAGTTAAACCAATGGTAAGAGTAGTTTCATGTGTTATTATCTCTACATATGACACCTTATTTCATTTCAAGACTTATAAAATCATTGATAAGTTTTTGAACTACTCATTGAATTGCATCTAGTCATATTTTTATTGAATCTTGAGGTAGGGGTTGTGTATTTTTAATAACAAAGACCAAATCTTGGTTTTGATTTGTACTTATGTTTTGATTATTAAAGAAACTAAGCTACTGATTTGGAGAAAATTATCTCAAATACAAAACATTAACAATCAAAGTAGGATTGATCAAGGGTGTATTCTAACTTACATTGGGAATTGCATTTGACATTGAAATATTATGGTTTAGTTAGGAAAAATCAATCCCAATGGGTTGAATTTCCTATCAATGTTAATGGACTCAATATATGCCTTTACTTAGTCATTTATTTTTGAAACTTTCCTCAGGAATACAATTATCAAGGGGTTTAATGCATTTTTATACATTTCAAAGGCTAAAGTAGTGTTCAACCTATATGGCTCACAAATCCTAGTATACATATTTTGAATTTTATCTTTAAAAGCTTTGATGTATTCATAGTGATCACTTCCCATGCTAAACAATACATTCAATCAATTAATCTTCCAAAGCATGTTAATAAAGTGGTCTCAAAATCAACCCAACTATGGATAAAACCCTTTAGTAAGTTAAGGAACTAATCATATGCAACATATTTAAAATAAAATGAGAACAGTTATCAAGAAATATCTTCATGTTATACATTCAATATTTTTAGGGCTAATTTAAATGATGTAATATCTTTATCAACAATTTCAGCCCTAGTAGGATAAAATTGAGGAATATACATATTTCATATCTCCTTGGGAGATTAGGGACATCTTCTGATATTTTAGTTACAGTTCTACCAACCACACAAAAATTAATGGGAAAGGTATAAAATTGGGATTGATCAATGAATTGGGTTGGGTATGAGAAGGTTTGGATCTTCCTATATCATATCTAAGATTCCTCTATACTTCTAAGGGTTGAAGCAATAAATGATTAGATTTATAGTTTGACAAGAGTTAACCTTACACGGACCTCCATATTTAATTTGTCTTACGCAAATAATTTTTTTATGAATGGTAAAATATTTTTGGGGCCCTCCTTCCAGAACTGGGTAAAGCCTATTGATGTGAGTAAAACCCACCCAATAACTTTGACAATAAAATTCCCTCTTGTTTTAGGATCACAAAACATAATCTAGGGCACAAGTTAAACATGTATTCAATTTTTTAATTAAAAACATGGTGGAGTAACATTTGAGTGAAGTGGTTGTTACTCCCAAAGGTCCAAGTTAGTTATATAATAACTCTACCTGACATAAATATAATCTATCCTAAGGTCAATATAAACAATGGTGTTATAGTCTAGAGGTTTTGTTGATTAAAAGAAACATTAAAAAAGGGAAATTAAGGTATTAATGAAATAAAATCATCTCTTTTGATTTATAAAATTTGAAATTCTATTGTGTTGTAAACTAATGCTTGTCTCTCTCTACCTATGACTTAGCTAGATAAACAAATATAGTGAAGAATCTAATTAAAATATATTGTAAACCTAATTCTCATAGCATCAAATTTTTAGATTTTGATTCATAATCAATTACATTATCTTATTAAGTCATTAATCAATGATTTTTAAAGGAGTTTTAATTATGAAAATAGTTTAAATAGCTAATGTTCAATTCAAGTAATTTAAAAATTCTACACAAAAAATTCTTATACCAATCAATCAATTTTAGTGTATCATGTATATTCAAAAATTGAGAGAAGACAACACAATATAACTCATATGGACTTTCAATGGAATTATAAGCTTCTATTGCTAATTTTTTCCCTTCTTTGAGAGGTAAATATGAAGTGTTTTTAAAAGTGGAAGGGAAACACCTCATCTCAATTTATAATACATGAAAATATTTAAAAACAATTTTAATAAATATAATTAAAGCTATAGTTTCATGCAAAAGAATGAAATATTTTAAAATAATCCATAAACTTGAAAAATTAGTTTTTATCCACTCTATTAAATTTTTGTTGGAGTTTGGGAGGTGATTTTTTTTGAATTTAGAGGGATTTTTTGCATGCCTAATAATCCTTATCTATTCTTGATAGGTACTGTGAATAATGAATTTATCTTGGCCAATTATACTACATGGGTAGCTAAGAGAGTCTTCAATGTGATCTTCATTACAATTACATGTTCTATTTTCTCCTTAGCATAGTTTAAAAAATCAATAAACTATGTAGTACCTCCCATGTTTTCTTATTGAGTTTTGTTCTTAAACTTAATCATAAATTTAGCTAACTTGGTTGAAAGCTCAAAAAAATATTCTAATTTACCCTCTGGACTAAATAATGAAATAATTATCAGTTCTTGAAATATTTAATTTTTTAATCTAGAGGCATTATCAATTGCATTGTGAACCATGTACATCTCATCTACCCATTTTAGTTTGAGGTTCTCACATGAATCATAAATTTTTGGAATAGTTCAATTTCATACAAGGTCATGAGATTAAGATGTGGGAACATATTTTTATTCATGGACTTAGTATAGATCCTTAACTTGAAATTAAATTTAGAAATGTGATCTTGGTAAATCTTTACCTTTTTCCACCAAGGTGTTCTTATATTTTATCCCAAAATTTTTATGCTAGAATCTCATATAGGGTTTCAAGTGCTTTCTCAAAATTTTCAATGATTCCCTCTAGTACCGATACCTTACTTTGGGTCTATAATATATGCATCTTATATTTAAATCTTTATATGACCTTATTTTCTAGTTCCTATGTTGCATCTCCCACAAAATTAGGGTTCTCCACATACATCTTTCTCTTGGCTTAACCTTCATATTCATAGTTAAAGCAAATATTTATTCTTTAGTCTCATGAAATGTCAAAGTCTCCCCTTCGATAATTTTCCTTAGAATAACTTGTTTTATTTTATCAGTATGACTTTTGAACTCTAATTTTCCTTGAATATGATCATTTACTATTCATTTTTGGCTAATTATATGCTCTCAATCTAGTTTTCTTCTACTAAGGATAAGGGAGTGGTAGTGGATGAGGTTGGTGTGGATAATGTAGCTAAGGATGGAATAAATGGAGGAGGTTTATGGATGGTAGTTTTAGTATTAATCATAAAAAAGGATGTGAATAATGTGAAAATAGGAGTGTGTAGTTTTGAAGGAGTGGAATATGGTGTATCAAATTTAATAATTAGAGGAGAAAATGTGAGGAATGTAAAATGAGATATTATTGTTGTCATTTGAAAAGTAGGCTATTGGGTTGCCAATTGGGCCAATCCAAGGTAACAATGGTAATCTTATCCTTTCTTTTGGGACATTTTTGTTTTGATATAGATATATTAATAACACTTGGAATCCCAGTGATGAAAATGACCCTTGAAGTAGGCATACTTTTAATTGGGTCCACTGTAAGCATTATTTCTCTAGAAAGGTCCATTAGAGGGGTTTGTATATTTAATGAAAAAGTAGTGATTACTATAGAGGAAAATATTATCTTACTATTTGAGATAGGTGAAACCCTTACCTAGATCATAGGTTGGTCTTCACTAATCACATGAAGAGTAGTGACTAGACGGAATTGAGTATAAGACCTCCGTGATAGTTACCTGGTGTAAAACTTTGTCACCATGATTAATTTATTTGGTGCTACCAATATATCCATTTACACTTGAGGCATTAATTGAGGAGTGTCTAAAGGGGAATCATAAAGTGAAGGCATTAAAGGAGAAGGAGGAGGGATAATTAATGTTCAATATAATACTTGTGTGGAAGCAGGAGGAGGATTGTTAAATATTCCAACTAAATAAGTAGGAGATTGAGTAAGAAGAGAAATAAATTATTGTGTTACATCATACATTGGAATAGTCCTCTTGAAAAACGTAGGTGGAGGTAATATTTTTAGAAATTTTATTCTTAAGTGAGCCTATGTTCCTAGAGATTCATCATGAGCTTTAGGGGCATCTGGGCTTTCCTTTCCTTTCTTGGCCTACTCTAGTTTAGGAGGTGTAAAGACAATGCCAATAGTTTTAATCTCTCTCCTCATGTCATAATTGTCCTATACATTAATAAAAACCCAATAATACAAGTCATGATTATGATTTTATATGATTAAGATTTTTCATCTTAGGGCCTTAATGTGTGTCTTCACATTCCTTCTTGGATCCTAGTGGCATAGATCATGATCATCTAAATTGAAGGATGACCTATGTTTTATATCTATGTGAAGTTCTTTAAAATTTATTAAAATACTTATACTAATATTTTATGGTACTATGGGCCACCACCATTATTTATTCTCTTTGTAAATTATAACAACTCCATTGAGAAACTGATAAACTATTTTTTTTATGAAATTTTATTAGGGAAAAATGGGAAATATTAAAAGAGACACTAATACTCCCTCTATTGTTATGATAGTGTAATTTGGGTAGTAAGAGTATGCCCCTATGTTCATCAATATGTTTTTTATTCCATTAGACAATCTTGGCATATGCACTTCATTTATTGCCTACTAAATTGTGGGATAAAAACATTCACATATTTCATGGATATATTGTCTAAATCTATTTGCATACAAATTTAAAAAAATGGTAATGGACTAATGTACCTACAATACGGGTCCATCATGGAATATTGTCAAAAATAACATTGGCACATGTAACATCAACCAAATATGACATCTTTTATAAACTACTCCCATTTATTAACCTTAATACCTAATGTATGAGATTAAAGGAGATTATCTCTTCCAAAGTGGGGACTTGTTTATCATGAAAAGTAGGGGTACCCAAACCTTATTGGCATGAGAGATATTGACAACTCCATATAACCTATTAATTAATGCTATTAAAATTTAGAAGAATTGCCTAAATTGTTGAATAGACTATACACATCCTCTCAATTAAATCATATCTTCAGGTTTTCAAACTAGTATTTCAATACTTCTCTCAAATTTTTATTGGTGAGCCACTTTAATAAAGTTGATTATCTATAAAAAGACATGGGTTATGGAATTTGGTAATATCCTTTTATAGATAGTTCAACAATGAATGTAATATGATTTTATTTTTCAATGATAAAAACATGTCATCAAAATATTGTGACTTGACAAACACATTATAAAACAATATTCATAAGGAAATACGTCTATCTTGGAAAAAATTTGGTGTATCCAAACTTTATGTATTTATAGTAGGTCATTAGTATAGTCAACACATTTTTATGTATGGATTTATTCTTCTAGTTTTGGTCTCATTATGTCAACTTCATAAAAAAATTCACTAAAATGTTTGATACTCATCCCTAGCTTGATATCTCAGATGAACAAGTAAATACTTGTGTAGTAGCAAACAAGAATAAGAGGCCATGGCTATATATTAGTTTACTTTGTCAAAAATTTCTTCAAATCACATCTCAATATTTGAACAACTGGATTAACTCTTAAAATATTTACATTTGTTTGATCTTAGTTAACCTCTTTGAACATCTGGATTGAATCTTAAAATATTTACATTTGTTTGATCTTAGTTAACCTCTTTGGGTGTAGATAGTAAGAAAATGAATTACGTTTTCATTTGTGTTTTCATTAAATATTTTAATGATGGCATGCACTTGTTGGTTGTGCATATTAAATGATAATGGTGGAATTTTTCATTTATTTATAATCTTTTCCACATTAAAATTTCAATTTTTATCTGTGCTTTTGTTAGGGTAAATTTTAGTGGCTATTATTCATTAATTTATGAATATTTAAATTATAGAAATTGGCATTTGGATATTTTGGGGGGTGGTGAATAATGTGGATTCACCTAAATTATCTAGTGTAAGTTAGTTTTCAAGGTTGACTCACTACTATTTAAAATAAATTTCATACATATAAATATAGTTTTCCACTCTATTGAAAGTTAATATGAGCTTATTCACCATTATATGTAAATAGACATCCACCCATATACTCATAATGGAAACTTTTAGTAGTAAGAAAGGGATGAAAGAAGTTTCTGTACATTTTTTATATAGTCACACACCTATCTGGATTCTATGTCCTATTATGTTTCACTTGTCCATTTCCCTTCTCACTTAAACACCATATGTTAACTTTTGCTAGACTTTTGAAACACATACTTAGCGATTTTCTAAAAAACCCCAAATTAATTTTTATATGGGCCACTAAAATTTACCCTAGTTTTTTTAGATTTAAAAAAGTGATCATAGACCACATACGTGTATTTATTACATTTGATGTGTAATCCTTATTTGTGTCTAGTCAATGTGTGAATGCATTATATGTTAGCCATGTGTTTCTTTTTAATTTTTTTTGAAATATTGTGGTCCTCAAGATCATAAATAGTGCCCCTTGGTGTACGATTGTAAGGTTGAAAAAATTAGACACGTACCATTCTCTAATTGGTTTGCACTTCCATAGTTCTTGGTCTTTGTGTAGTATTCTCATAGATATGAGGTGTGTGTGGTAAATATAATTTTGGCACACATCCTATCGTGATTTATTTATATTCACACAATGTTATGCCCTTCAAGTTTATTTGATATCTATGTGTTATGTGTGGTAGTGAGAGTGCAAGAGGATCACAAGTAGAGGCATTCGATTGGATCACTGTTATGCTAATTTTGAAATTTGGTCCAGGCCATTTTGGTATACTACAAGAATATGAGAATGCAAAAATTGGGATTAGGTGACTAGCTCGATATTCTTAAAATTTGAGTCTTTACAATCTGGAAATATGAGTGATATGAAGATGCGAAGGTGAAAAAATATTACATGTATCAATTTGGGTTGAATATGTGACATTATTTGAATGATGCATAGTTATTCAATTTAAAAATATTAATGCAAAGAGGTGAAAGACTACATAGTGCATGTCAAATGAGATTGAGACACCTCGCATGCTATGTATGATTCATGATCTCATAATATTGGAACATAGTGCATAGGAGTGGGAAGGTTGAAAAAATATTTAATAGGCATGCACATCAAAATAAATAAGTGAACATCGACATAGACATTATCTAGCTAAGTTAAATAATTAAAGAGTATTGTGAAAAAGTGTGAAAAGGATAATGAATTTTATTTGAATTCCCACAAGTATCATAGTGTGAATTTTATAAAATATTGATAAAATGAATCAAAATATTGATAAAATGAGTTTTATAATCATGGCCATTTATATGAATAAAGCTTGAATAAAATCTATTTTATTTGCATACACTCAACTCAAATTATTTTTTGAGATGGCCATTCAACAAACATTTTAATATTATAAATATCATGGGAAAAAAATTAAAATTTATTAAATTATTTCATGAAGTCCCAAAAGCTTTGAAAATTTATTCATATAAGATGTGGGTCCAAATTCATAAAATAAAAAAGGTATGTTGGCTAAAATATAACCTATTCACTATATTTATCTTCATGGCATTGGCTATTTATTAGTTGCTTCCTTTTCATTAGGATCATTCCATGAATTTTAACCATGTATTTATTTACTCCACTCTTCATGAAGAAATAGAGTGACACATTATATTTTTTTCACCTTCACTCAGGAATGAGGGACATGAGATTGATTATGTTAGGCATGATATTCCTCACATATTTTCATATAAAAGTAGGCATGAGATTTATAAATCTGATCAAATAATACATCATTTATGCACATGGAACCACATCAATGTAGTCATCCTATTACATCAATTATGTTCATTTGAATGGATTTTAAATAAGTTGTGGTGGTGTTGTTAGTTCACATTAGGTGTAAAATACTAATGTAGTTCCTTCACTATTTGTTTACATCATCTACATACCATTCATACTTACTACCAGTACTTTATTTTATAACAAATCTCATATTTATGATGGCATTTTCACATATCGACAATCTAATTGTTTGGATAAATATTTGATGTCCTTAATGTCTCTTTGTCTAATTTTAGATATCTTTTGTGAGATATTTTCCTCTATATCTTTTGACATGTTGAAAATATCTATGCAACCTTATGACGAGTATTTTACGGTATCCCTAATAGTTATTAGTTATTCTTTGTTCAACTAGTGGATGAGAGCCAATTATAGATATTTGTTCATCAACTCTACCATTTCAACATCATAATGGTGAGTTTTTGGTTATAATAATTTCTTAAGGTGTTTTGTGTAGCTTTATTAATTATTCTTGTCATAGTAAATCTCAAAATCTCTTCTATTTTTTTGTGATTGAATTTATCGGTGTTCACTATTATATTTTTCACAATATTATAGATCATACCACCTTGAAATCTCATGGATCCCACTTTTTCTAATGTACTTGGTGAAAACATTTTTTTGTGACACTAGCTAGGCATCTTCACTAGATCATTATTAGAGTATTTCAGTGGAGTTTGACCAATTTATATGTCACTTTAAACATAGTTGTGTCCTCTCCTCATTATTATTTCATTTTTTAACTTACCACATACTTTAACATTTTTTCCATCACCTCAAAGAAAACATATAATGCATCTTGCTTTAGTGGTGGATCAACCCACCCAATGCTTCTTTAGTGATGGGATCAACCCATTTGATATACTTTATTTAGTGATGGATCAGTCTATTCTATTTCAACATTTTTTTTTTATTATTTTGGTGTTTGTGTTACCTTTTTCAATGACAGATCGACCCATTCTTAAACCATATCTCAAGACCTATAATTTCTTTTATGTAAACTAGTTTTATGAAAGCCCCTTGTTACATGTCTCATTTTTTTCATTTATAGTTTTTTATTATACATGGTTACCACATCAAGCTAGTTTATGGTACCCATTTTATAGGATTGTAAGCCTCCTTGTTGTATATAACTCCATGAGTTATACTTAAGAAAAGATGATGGTGGAATTTTTAATGTACACCTATCATTAAGTTAAAATAAGTTAGCTTCTATATTACATTTACTTTGATACACTTTTTTAAGCTTAGAATAAGATACATACAAGTATTTAATGTTAAAGGGATACACAAATTTATATTTGTTATAAATACCTCTTATTTATTTATATATTATAAGAAATGTTTTACAATACTTATAAATACAATTTATAAACATTTATCTTTTTTATGCAAATTTATCTTATTTTATGGACTAAATTAATAATAAGAGAGTTTTTTGGATTATCAATATTTTAATATTTCCTACATAGAATTGGATATTTTTTACACTTCCCTAAAATTCCTAAATCTTCATACCCTAATCCAAAACTCCCATTTTGACATACTATGTTAATAGAGTTTAATCAAATCTACTTTATAACTAGTTTTTTTAAAGCTCATTTTACACACAACTTATAATGATACATTTATGTAAGCCCATTCTAACACAACATATGATATTAAAATTCTTAAAATTTATTTCTTACTTTTTTAATTTCTTGTTTTGTATATGTAAGTGTTGGCATTAATTTGATTCTTGGATGTTATCAATTTTATCTACTTTATTATATATAATATTAGTTTTATTTTAAATGTAGGATAATTTGTGTCTTGTAATAGTAGATGAATAATTATCATATAAGATGAAATGAACAACCATCTTGTGGTTATATTTTTTTTTTCATTTTTTTTAAAAATAAACAAATACAATATTAATTTGCACCAAATTTATTGTCATTTTTTTCAACCCACTCTTAACCTGAATCTAAATTAATATCAAAGCATAAGCTATTTTTAATTATATATCCTCATTTATCCTTTTCTAAATTTTAATTCCTATACATACACTCAACAATTTTCATACTACCCTCCTCCCTATTTTTTAGTCGTACTATATTCCATGAAAATATTATTTTGTTCAGTCACTTGGTCAAGCATTTAAGAGTACTGGCCTAACATTGGTCTATGTTTTGACACTATAAAGAGTGGTGGTATGCATTTTGACATAATAATTGGTGTTTTCTCCATTGGTTTTCATTTTATACGAGAAGTATCCATTCCATCCAAAATTTTGGCATTTTTCTTTGAAGGATTACAAGTCCTAAATTTTAATTGAAGCATCTCATTTAAAATTTGACTTGCTACACTGGAAAAGGGACTGTATGGTGTTGTTGAAATCATAAAATTTATATGAAAGCATAGAAGGTGGAGAGGAATGCAAAGTTATGTTATCCTTTTTATATATTTTCATTTCATTTATTTTTTAATAAAACTTATTCAATTTGAAAATTTATGACTTATTTATATATTTTAAAATAATTTATTTTTTTTCCAAAACAAAAGTTTGTAAAATCAATTTGGAGGATTTTTGATTTATTTAAATAAGTTATTTTTTGTGTAATTCAATTGAAAAATAAAATAAGTTATGAAAACCCAAAAATTATAACATTAGATATTAATGACACCTTTAGTTCACATTTATGAGTAATTTAGGTATGTTAGAACTACATCTATTATCTAATATAACTATAATAAAGACAATTGAGACATCATCCCTATAAATATACGGAAAGATATAAGAATAAAACTTAATTTTTTTCTACTTTTCCTCTATTATCAATTCATATCTATCACTAGATTTAAATCCTGAAAACAAGAAATTCCAAGTATATATGGTTTTTACTTCCATGTATAAGGGCTTATCACTAAGCAGGTTTCATATATAAAATAAATTATTTTCACGTACTACCTAAATGCCACATATAAGTTTACTCTCACATGTTTTAGTGTTTCTTTTACATACCATTAGAATGGTCCAAAAAATTGGAGAACATTCTTATCTTTAATGATTTATTGTTAAACATTTTTGACAGGGATGCATAACCAATTGAACCAAAACAAGCAAAGGAATCACAATCTTGGAAGTAGAAGAATTCAAGAACATTGGTCTTGATAAAGCCTTAGTTGGTGATTTTTTTTTTTAATATAGAAGGGTTAAAAAATACATGGAAAATACTTCAAAATCTGAAATAATTGTATGATTCTCAATGAAAATAAGAATTCATAAAATTTTAATATAATTTTTCCAACCTTGAGATGAAAAATGGTGATGTAATGAGTCTAGCCTTTTAAATATGAGACATCAAGAATAATGTTGATAACACTTGTATAAATATTGATATATACATGGATAAATTCATAAAATCATTTCTTTCAACATATTCAACCTACTTGGAGTCTTTGCAAGCAAGAAATCAATTGAAAACTCTCACTTTTAATCAATTAGTTGAAAATATGGTCGAAGCAAAAAGTATTTTGAAAGAAAGAGTGACTCCACAAGTGAAATAATTTGTCTTACTCATCAAAATGTAATTTTTTATAAGGTGTTATCTTCCAAAAATTAAAGGAAAGGGAAAAATAAGGGATGAGGAGGCAACATCATAAAACATAGTGGTAAAAATTAGGAAAAGCATAATGATAGATGCAATTTGTTTTTCAAACATTTTGTTAGAATAGGGAGTCATGAGGCTCATGAATGAAAAAAATCATGGGAAAAAATTGAGTCCTATCACATACAAAAAGAAAAAAAGAAAAAAAGAAAACTTCATAATCAAAGTTAGCTCAATTTAAAAGCAAACGTGTAATTTCTATTTAATATGAAGTCAATAATGCATCTTTCAATTCAACTTGGGATAATAACTGGGTCCTAAATATTGAAGTCATATAACATATGACTTTCTTAAGGGATTTATTTGAGGATTGTTATGAAGAAAGATGTGGTCTAGTGTATACGGTAGATATAACAATTCTATAACCTAAAGGAAAAGGATAATTTTGATTCAAGTCACCAAGGCTTTTGGATTTCATTCTAAAAAATCTACCAACCTTTATAAATAACCAAAATTGGTACAATCACATCATTAATGTCATGTATTATAACCTTACACATATAGGCTATTGACGATGAATAAGGTATCTATTGGTGTGTCTTACTTGGGCATTCTCTATTTGGATCATATTTTCATACATCTTGTTAGTCATCTTTATATATTGTCTGAGGGATCCCATAACCTAGTTTTATATCTTTCTTGACAATTCCATTGTTGACGAATAGGTTTGGGCCCATGGACCTACCAGTGAAGTGTAAAATTATCTAGGGATAATATTTAGACTTAAATTTAAGTCATATTTTATTTGAATCCTTTTTTATTTGTTGTGTATTTTTTAAATCTTTTTTTCTCATTCTAATGTGTATCTTAATTCAATATCAAAACCTATATAAATACAAGGCTACTCTAAGGCATTAAGGATGATACTCCATAATCCTAATAGTTTTTTGAATATTTTCATGTTCTATCTATAGTTTTTTTAAGCTAGATTCAAATTTTAAAAATGCTAACTTCACATTTGCATATTTGTGCTAAGAATAAAATAGTAGATAAACATCTAGACTTCAATTCAAAAATTGACACATACACACTATTGGGAGAACTACATTCGATTTAGAACCCTCTTCAAAGTATTAGAAATGTGTTATAACACTTCGTCATTCAATGGGGATTGACCAATGTCAGTTCAAATCAATCATTTTCATCTGAAACCACCTATTTGATATCAATTTGGTTTGTGTATAGGAAAATAGGGTTTTACATTGTAGGCACATATATGTAAATTTAAAGTATGAAAATATTTCAACCATCCTCATAAATATAGGTATAGGTGGTGAAATAGTCATAAAAATGTTACAGTCAACATAAATAATTATGCAGTCAATGAATGTGAATGGCCTACACAATTATTTAAGTAACACAGTCTTTTCAAGGAATATTATAAGATTATGTTTCTAATTTATCACTTTCAAATTTATCTAATTACTACATAATTATAAAATAAAAACTAATAGATAAATAAAAATTTAATAAATAGATAACTATGATAACACTCCCCCTTTTATTATCTTATTTTTATAAATGTACCCCTAAAACAAATCAAATTTCACCTTTTCAAGTGACTTGGTGAGTATATCTTCTATCTGTGAATATGTTGGGTAGTCCTAGAGTCAAATTTGATGGTTCAAGACTTGTTATCAAATATAATTTCACTATCACTCAATGTGTTTGGTTATTTCATGAAACACTAGATTCTTGACAAGATTCAACACACCCTGATTGTTGTATAAAAGGATTGGTGGGTGATCTTTAGGAATAGTGTTAGTGTAGCTCCAAGAATCCAATTAGAGCCACTAGGGTTTGGTAGGGGGTAAACAAGGTATTTAAGAAAACACCTATAAGGTTAATAGGCTCAAATATGCTATGGGATACTTTATATATATAAAGGCTATTTGGTTTGCCAGCTTACACCAAACTATAGACAAACGTGTACACTAGGTTAGGGCTAACATGATCAAGCACATAAAGGATGTAGGTATCTCTAACAGATATAGCCATAGTAAAGTGAGTAGATGAAGAAAATAAAATAATGTATAAATAATAGGGAAACAATATATCTAAACAAGGAAGCACTACTAGGAAAGGAAAATTATTCAAAAATATGCAACTCTAGGAAATGAAAGATGATTTTAGTAAGAAAGACATTTTTAAGAGAGAGAGAGAATGCATAACATTTCAAAATCCTATGCTAATGCTTGTTCAGAATGAAAATAACCTTAGCATGTACTATATAATCATAGAAAATATACTACACTAAACTAGAAAAATAGTTTCACCTTATACAATAAGGTGACCTCAGATCATGCTCAAACACAATGCAAAAATTCCACCAACGGTGAGTTCAAGTTTGATTTAATATGGAGGAAAATTTAGTTGTAGTGTAGATATCTATCCAATCAAATTTCAAAATACTAGGAGAGGTGAAGTAGAAATAATAAATGGATGTAGAGGCCAATCCAAGTGCATAAATTAGGTGCAATGCTAATCAAAGGAGCCAAGAGCATGCAATAGTGCAGGTAGGAACAACTGAGTCATAGGTGAACAAATCTAGGTTGCAATCAATTATAAGTCTATGAATCTATGAGGGGGAGAGTTAAATAGAGATGAGAAATAATGTATCATGTAGTAGAGGATCCAAATAAAGGTGAAGAACTCTTAGGAATCAAGAATAGACCAAGAATGTGAAGGGTTGTCAAGATGCCTAGATGAGAGCCAAAAAGATCTAATAAGATCTAAGAGGATTTTAGGGGATCCATGGACAATAAAAAAAGAAGAGAGAGTGAGAGGTAATAATTTTTGAACCTCATATAGGGTCTCTAATAGTTATATTCCATAAATACTATCTATTTCTATCCATTTGGCAATGATTGGGAGTGAAATAAGGAGTTATGGCCATGCTACAACCCAAGCTATGATTTATGGCCATAAAATGTGGCCTGGGCCAAGTAAATACCATAGGTTATGATATAATACATGTCCTAGACCACATCTTAGTCATAAAGGCTAAAAAAAGGCTCAAGAATGAGCTTGGGAAGGCCATAGAAGGCCCTGAGAGGTGTTGGGGGGTCTAATGGGGTGTAGGAAGGCCTAGAAAGGGATTAAAAACTAGGGAAAAACTCCAAATTATTGAGTATGATCAAATAGGACTCACATTGATTGGTATAATTCAATATTAGTAGATATGTAATCATAGGGAGGAGTAGGGTCATGAGAAGTATGATTACATATAGCCCTAAGGTACAACCGGTTGTTATTCAAATGAATAAGGAGTGTTATGAAGTACCTAGAAGCCGCACAA
This sequence comes from Torreya grandis, assembly GCA_037957365.1. Lineage (NCBI taxonomy): Eukaryota > Viridiplantae > Streptophyta > Pinopsida > Cupressales > Taxaceae > Torreya > Torreya grandis. Next base: position 1,937,234 of record JARHVA010002866.1, read on the forward strand.
AATAAAATAAAATGAAGAAATGAAATGATAAAAGAGAACATTACCTAAACTTATCAGATAAGGATGATGACAAGAAAAGTTGACAACATGATCCATAGGTGGAAGTGTAAATTCTACATAATCCAAATCCAAATCCAAATCCAACTCTAGTTCTAGACCTTGCATAGAAATGACACAAGTGATATTAAATCAAAATTTATAAATCTAGAATGATTTTCACTAGAGCATCAAATTTATAGTTTTATCCACAATGGATATGGCTGATTTAGACATCCTCAAAGTAAGACAACAAACTCAGAGCTAAAGACATTCCAAACATTAATGAGCTGAGACATAGCTAAGAGTGATTCAGATAACAACTACACATAACACATTCCTAACACACTAGCATTGGTTAAAGCATTGATGATTGCATGATACTTGACTGCATTATTTATCTCATTGGTAAGGAAGTAATCAATTACAATAATATCATAATACCATGGGCCATCGATAATATAAGTGGTAGTGGTGGGTCTTGGGTTGACTCAACTACCACCATTAGTGTGAATAACCATTGAGAGGTGCACCATGATGGGGGTCAGGGACGTAAGAGGATGTTATGGAAGGATTGTCTTGATGTAGAGAAGGATGAGTGAGTTATAAAAGGTAGATAAAGAACACAATCAAGTCAAAATAAAGGGGTGAAGACAAATGATGACTATGGGATTAGGTGATGAAGGGTGGTAGGATGTCCATGAAGAGATGAATATCGGTCAGTGAAGACAAGAGCAAGTCTCAGAATAGCCACAACCAAAAACCTATACACGTAAAAAAACCATAGTGAAAGAGGAATAGGGAATTAATAGAGATAATATATGAATGAGTAGAGAAAATATTGACTAAAAGAAGCAAAGATATCAACTTCTATCTGGAGGTGTATCTAACAATGAATACACAAGATCAATATAATAGAAGACCTAGGGGTTTAAGAGAGTAAAACAGTAGTAAAATAGGCCTAAGGATGACTCAAAGAGAGAAAGAAACTCTTACCTTATGTTTGGAATGGGACAAAACCCTTAAGATAAAGGTCTTGTTGTTCCATGAGCAACAAAAGAATAAAATAGAGGTCGAGAGAGGGCAAAAAAAGGGCCTTTAGCTTAGGCTGCACCTTGCCTAGGCAAACCCATGGCCTGAACCACTACTAGGCCATTGGAACCATATAATTCCCACTTCTAGGCCATAGGTTAGCCTATAAACCCATGTCTTGGGCCAGAAAGGGCCAAAAATAGCCATGAGGGAGCTAGAAAGGGCCTAGAACCTGCCTAGAAAGGCTAGAGGGGGGAAAAAGAAAGACCATTGTAGAACTTATCTAAACATGTTTTTATTGTTCTACTACTTGCATAACTAATCTATGGTCATGTTAATTTTTATTGTAGATGTAAGGAGGAGTCAAAGTGCTAGAGGAAGGAAAAGCACCTCAACTGGTAGAGTCATTGTTGTTATACGAGGGCCAATTAGGAGAGAGTGTCTCAATGTTAACCATAATGATATGTGAGGAGGGGTGGTAGGGGGCTCATGAAATATGAAGACCAATTAGGGAAGGCCAAAAAAATTATTAATAAATCATAACCACTAACCCACACCACTTAAAGGAATTATAGAGAAGGAGAGATGGAGTTAGTAGAGGGTTAACTACAAGCAAGTAGTAACATGACCAACTAAAAGAAAATTTGATTCTAATCTAAAGTGCATCCAAAAAGGAGTGCACAAGACAAATGGATATAAGTACCCAAAATGTTTGATGGTAGATGCCATGAGATGGTTAGTCCACCAAATGGGGGCCTAAAGAGGGTGTTCTAGTAAGCTTTGAGGCTCACCAAAGTACCATAGGCCTAGACCTAGGTCTACCCCTAAGGGAAGGCCACCAATTAACCCTAACCATAGGCCTACCCCTAATTCAAGCCACTTATTAGCCTAAAAAGAGGGGAAAAAAAGGGAAAAGGTGGGAATAATGAGATGGAACATACATATCCTTAGGTTCATTAGTCATGACCTGAAACATAGGAGTTCTAAAGGTGGGGTTATTATTGGTGAATGAGACCTCTAAACCCAAATAAGTGAGAGGATGGAAACATGTAAAACACACATTCATGAGCTTCTTGTAATCTCTCCTCTCATTGATTAGGTTTCATGCTATACCATGGATGGAATAACACTCAAGATACACCTTAACAACTCAAGACATATAATTAGGAGAGGCATTAAGAGTGCCAATACCATGAAGGGATAATCATGACCAAAAAGGAGAGGATCAACATCAATGGATATATCTTGAAAGAGATCTCCTAAGACTGAAGATCTAGCTAGATGCATAAAAATAGGAGGCATCAAGGGTCATGCAACAGGTATGAAAGGAGTGAATGCCTACTAATACTCATCAGGGCTAAGCTATTCATCCTTGAAAAATCAAGATTCAAAGGTGAGATCCGTGGGTGAATCCATAGGGCCCCATGAGGAGATAATCAAATCTTTGTCAAAGGGATTTGTCTTAGCATTAAGTAATGCCTAATTCCTAGGTTAGCCTCTAAGGTGTAAACCTCACCTTCATGCACAAACTAGACCATGCAAAATGTTGTCAATGTGATGGCTTGCATGGTAGTTGTCTATGGATGACCAAGGATCTTGTTGTATGAGATATATAATTCTAACACAAAAAACATGATCCTGACTATCTTGGGTCAAAACTTGAGCCAAAGATTCACATTTCCCACTAGTGCAACCATGTCATTGTTGAAGCCAACACAATTATGGCAAAAATTAGAGATCTTCTGACTAATCCAAATCTCATTAAATAAATGCAAAGGCATGATGTTCAACATGGATCCCTTATCAATGATGCATCTTTTTACATGATAATCATTAACTTAAGTCTCAATGTATAGTGGGAACCTAGCCTTATTTGCAATAACTAAAACATATATCAATGAGGTAGGGTTGAAAGACAACATGAGAGGATGAAGGTGATTAGGTATGTCAAATTTAAACAAAACCTCAACATAATCCCATAATAGACCCTTAAGAGAGATACCAAGCTCATCTAATATGAGTCCCCTTTGCTCAAGGTAAAGGTGAAGTAGGTCTTAGATGGATATTTTAGATGAGATGCCCTGTAAATCTTCTATGATGGAGTAAAAGAGTTACCTAGCCTGGGGAGAGATGTTATATTGAAATTAAAATCTAACTTTGGGGTTCCCTACCCCCATGGACTGGGCAAAAGGCCCCATGCCACTAACATCTCTAATGAGGTCACTAGACTAACTTGAGTGCATGTTGACAAATCACTCATACCCAATAGAGCTATGTCAATAGAAATAATGATCTTACTAGTCTCACAATTGGCTTTCCCTTTTGGGTGAGTTGGGGAAGATGAATCAAAAGTGGTAGAAGAGCAAGAAGAGTAAAAATGTGCCTTTGCCTTGTATTTATTCTTCTTCTTCTTATTATTCTTTTCCTTGTCATGGTTAGGTAGAGTCTCCTTGAACACATTCAACTTGCGGTTTGGATATGCAAGTGGAGATATTTGAGGAGATGGTGAGCCCTTGAGACCAAATTTTTGGGAAACACAATTTTTATCATCATGGCCCTTCATCTGATGGAAGTTGTAAAAATTGGTAGCATCATAAGGGTACACCATTTATGGTCTCACAATGCTCATTTAGGGGCCTTCTTTTTAGTTGGACTCTTATTTAGAGCATTGACCTCATGACTATCCTTCTTGTCCTTTTTCTCAACAAGATAATCAATAACATTATTTCTAGTCACATTGTAGTTATGATCATGCAAAGAAGATGACTTTTAGGTTAGCATAGGGTGAATGCTTACACACACCTTTAAATATTTAATCTTTAGACACTCATTAATAGCTTCATCAGAAGAGGTGGGTTCATTCTTAAGGTGGACCTCATGCCTTAATGCTCGCATGAACATATCATAAAGTTGATCATTCAAGAACCTCATCCTACATGTGTGGATGGATGAATGCTACCTATGTACAAAGTTAAAGATCAAATCACCCTTGGCCTATACCATGGAAATAAGAGATTGGATTTCAAAATTAAATTATCTAGAGATGTCAAAGTACTAGAGGGAGTCATCTAGAAGGAGTTGGAAACTAGAGAGAGAATCTGGTAGTAAATTCTAGAACCACACCAATGCTTCAGCTCATAGGGAATGAGTGAAGAGACTCAACAACATGACTTCATCCTATTTAAAATCCATACACACCATCATAAATACCATGGTATGCTCTATGGGACTAACATCTTGAGTCCAATTGAACTTAGATAGTTTAGGGATTAGAGTAAGAAGGGGGGTATCATGCACCCAATGGGATATTAGATTCATACAAAGATATTCATAGGCATTATTCATAGTGGGTTGGTGATGATATACTTGAGGAGGATCATGGAGGTCATAATGTTGCCTAAACCATTAGAGCTTATCAAAACCAAGATCATGAAGGGGACGATGCCAAGGCAAATTGTGATACATGAGACACTCATGATGGAGATCCTCCCAATAATAGGGTGGGGAATAACCATGAGACATGTGTCACTCCCTATGAGAATGATGAGATGATGTGGCATTCCCATGGAAATATTCATGGTAACATAAGTATCCATGGTGTTGGCCATGTGTCATAAGATGAGGATCTATACGAGGGTACTGATGTTTGGTATAAGCATCTTATGGGTCTCTAGTCCACAAGTGGTAGTTGAAATCAACATGATCATCTGAGAATATAAAGGAGGGGATAAGAGGATGGGAGGACTCCACAAGAGGTGAATGCCTCATTGATTTAGAATGTATGTGTCTATCAACATGGACATGAGGGGGTTCTTGCTATAGAGTCACTCATTGAGAAGAAGGTGGGGGACTTGGGTGAGAACTAGTTGAAGCATTCAAACTAGACTGGGTATGATATATATCTTTTGAGGAAGCATACCACCTACTCTAAAGGGGTAATGGTGCTTTTAATTCACATGAAACCATCTGCAGTAATCATCAATGATTATGCATAGCTCATCAGGCCTCAATCAAGAAAGGGATTTATGTTCACCTCAAATGGGTGAATGAAAAGTGGTTTGAGGCTAAGGGGAATTATCCTTGGATGAGTATAGATCATATTTGTGGAAAGGAAACTACGTCCCTTAGCTTTAAACTTTCCAATCTTGTTCTCTACTATATATTGGTAATCCTTAGTCCTGAGGCAAGGTCATGTCAGAGATCCTAGGGGTTATATGCCACTCCATTTATATTTCAACTTATTCATGAGTTAACTCAGGTTCAAGACCCTGAACATGGAAGGAAGAACATATAGGATGTGGGAGGCTAGCCTTAGAGGTGATGAATCAAGATCAACTAGGAAAACAACAAAAAAGACAAACTATTAGGAACCCAATGGGGAGATAGACACAAAACCAAAGTAGGATGAAACAACTAGGTGAGAGCCAAAATAAAAATAAAATCAAATCCATGTGGATATTAGAGGGTAATTTTATAAGAGATTTATAAACAAGATATAACTAGTATGATACCAAATGTGAGCTCTCATCGAGCATGCCATAATGTAGCTTAAAGAATCCAAATGAAGCCACTAGGGTTTAGGAAAGGGGTACACATGGTAATTAATCAAACAAATTGAAGGATGAGAGTCTTAGTAATTATATGGATACTTGGGATCTATATAGGCTATCTAATTTTCCAACTTGTACCAAACTATAGATAGTATCATAAACCAGATTAGGGCTAGCACAATCAAGTGCACAAAGGACACATGTATCTATAATGGATATAACCATAGTAGAGTGATAAGCTAAATAAAATAAAATAATGCATAATCTATCTAAATAAGTAAGCACTACCAAGAAATTAAAATTATTTAGAAACATGTAGCTCTAGGAAATGAAAGATAATTTCAGTAAGAAATATGTTTTCAAGAGAGAGAGCGAGAGAAAGAATGCATAACATTTGAAAATCCTATGATAATTCTTATTTAAAATTTAAAAAAACCTAGCACGTAATATCTAACCCTAGAAAATATGTTACACTAAACTATAAAAATAGTTTCACCTTATAAAACAAGGTGCCCTCAAATCATGCTCAAACACAATGCATGAATTCTAACAACTGTGAGTCCAAGTTTCATCCAATATGGAGGAAGATTGAGATGTAGTGTAGAGATGTATCCAATCCACTTAAAAAAATCTAGGAAATGTGAAGTAGCATCAAGCAAGGGATGTAAAGTCTAATTCAAGTGCACAAATTAGGTGCAATGCTAACCAAAGGAGCCAACAACAAGTAATAGTGTAGATAGGAACAACTGAGTCATAGGTTAATCACTATAGGTTGAAATAAACTATAAGTCTATGAATATCGAAGGAGGAGAGTTTAAGAGAGATTAAGGACCATGTATCATGTAGTAGAGGATCCTAATGAAGGTGAATAACTCCCAGGAATCAAGAACAAACCAAGAATGTGAAGGGTTGTCATGATGCCTAGTTGAGAGCCAAGAAGATCCAAGAGGAGTTCAAGGGATCTACAAGAAATCAAGATAAGAAGAGAGAGTGAGAGGTAGGCATGTTTTAACCTCATATAGGGTCTCCAATAGTCATATTCCCCAAATTCTAGTTGTTTGGCAATGACTGGGAGTGAAATAAGAAGTTTTGGCCAAGATGTGGCCCAACCCATGGCTTATGGCCATAACGGGTGGCCTGGGCCAAGGCCAGGTTGCAGGTTATGACACAAGTCATGGCCTAGGATAAAAATTATCTATAAAGGCTCAAAAAGTCTCTTGAATGATCTTAGGAAGACCTTGGAAGGACCTAATAGGTTTTGGGAGTTCCAATGTTGTGTAGGAAGGCCTAGAAAGAGGCTCAAAACTAGGGAAAAACTCCAAATGATTGAGTAAAATCAAATAGGAATCATAGTGATAGGTAGAATGCATGATGAGTAGATATGTAATCATAAGGAGGATTAGGGTCATGTGAAGTATTATTATAGTTATAATATTTATTTAACTATTACATTATTTAGTTAGTTGTTAGTTTTTTGTTTAGAGTTACAGTGGGTAAGAGTTGAGAGGTGGTTGAGAGTTATAGTTTCTACAACTATTTTTGTGATGTATAAATTCTCCTACATTATTCATGAATAAATTATAAAATCCATTTGAGATTTCATCTGGTATAAGAGCATCATCAATGTGGAGGATGGACGATGATATGGATAAGGATATATAGTCCATGAAGGCATTTCATAAGTAGATGACATCTAGTAACAAAGTTGGAAAACATCATTGAAGTGGAAATATTGTTTACTGGCTTCTAGATTTGAGTTGTGACATCCAATCCAATGTGGTTTACACTACACCTAGACATATTAGATGTAGTGAATGAAATGAGTGACCAAATTTTGATGACCAACATGATAAGAAGCATGTGTAAAATAAGACCATAACTTGGTAACACCATTTGAAGTTATCATTTTCACCTGGTAAACCTGTGTTGAGCATGGTGAGTTGTTCCAACCAATTCCACAAAATTGATGGTAATGAAGATGCAAGATACATAGGAAAGGTGGTGTTGATCCTAGAAAGATCAACTCTTATAGAGAATTAGATGGTTGTTACTGTCTTAATGACCTTAGAGAGTCATTTTGGAATGGCTCGAGGCCATCCATAGTGGAGACTTAATGCAAATGAGGGATGTCTATTTGAAAATTATTTCTCTCAATTAAGGCAATCTATAATTCTTAGGGAGAAGTTGAGGATTTATCAAAATCTACCCCATCTATCATCTCCATCAATGATTACTTTTGTGAGACCCAATTTAAGTGCATTTTCTTGTGCTGCTCATAAATTAGTCAGGAATCCAGTAAGGTTTGAGAAAGAGGGGAATTTGTCTTTTTAACCCTCATCTCTTTGAGAAGGCAACATTTGTGTAAGGTACATTATATATATATATTAAAGCAATAAAATACTATTTATTAGCTTTATAAAATCTTGTATAGATAAATAAAGATAATGTCTATGCCAAAATTACTCTTGTTCAATGCCCAACTTCTCAAAGTGCCAAATTTCATCACATGAAAGATGAAGATGCAAAAAATTCTTCAATTTGAATAATTATGGGGGATCATCACTGGTAAAATGATCCATCCTAATGGAGCTAATGAATGAATAAAATATGACAAGTCTAATGCCAAAGCCTTGATGTTGATCACACTCAGTGTCACTGATGAGATTTAACCTCATATGTAGGATGTGTCAACATCAAAGGAGGCTTGGGACATTCTATTGACTATTTATGAGGTGAATAACAAAACTAAGATCCTCCATCTCTAGTCCGATCTTCATATTCTTAGTACGAAATATGGTGATAAAGTTGAGGAGTTCTTATGCTGGGTGGCAAAAATTTGAGCAAAATTAGTTACACTTGGAAAAATGATCAAGGAAAAGCTATTGGTTTTGATCACATTGAGAGATCTCTCCTCTCAATTTCACACATTTTTCATGACATTGAACATTACAAAGCAAGTAGTGTATGTCAAAGAACTGGTAAATTTGCTTTAAAAAGAAGAAGCCATCTAGTATATGTAAGATGTGTTTGAGTATAAAGCCCTAATTTCTAAGCAACATAGTTTAAAGCTCCTAAAAGGAACACTAAAGTAGTCACAAAAATAACATAAATCTAAGAAGGTGAAATGGTGGTGTCATATTTGCCGTACCAATACACATGACACTGATCACTGCTGGTATAATGCCTTGACATAAGGCACATCCAATCAAGAGGGCACATCTAGTGGAGATGATTCATATAAGTCAAAAAGATGTCTTTGATGATGGAAGTAGTGAGGACATGTAGTGGCATAACAATAACCAAAATAGGATGATGAATATAAAGAGGAGGTACCTATAAAAGCAAATTGTGGTGCATATAATAACGTAGTTATTATCTCCCAAACCTCATTAGTAATGAGCAATGTTTGGCTAATTGACTTTGGTTTCAGTAAACATATGATAGGATGAAAGGATCTCTTTGATTCACTAACAAATCAACCCACTGGAGATCAGGCTCAAATTGCAGATGATATGGAGTATGTTGCAAAAGGAAGTATAACTATCACCATTATTTTTGGGATGAGAACCTATACTCTCACAAAGGTACTATATGTCCCTTACTTGACAACAAATTTCTTATCTATAAGTCATATCTTGAATCATAAGGTTAAGATAGAGTTCATGATCAAGAATGGAACCAAATACTATCTCCTCTCACGAGAAGGTACAATAATTTCTAGAGCATTTTTGAAGGATCATTTATTTGTCATAGATGTAGTTTCATCTAATGTAGTTGCTCTCTCTACCTCTAGATCATAATTTACTGCTCTCTAGCATTATCAATATGGATACCTTTCTATTGGTTCTTTGTACCAACTCAGTTCTAAGTCCATGGTATGTGGATTTCCACAATTGTCCCATTATTTACCTATATGCCCTAAATGCCTTATCATAAAACAACATGGGGTTATATTTGATCCAAGTTCCTTTCATGCCAAGGATCGACTTGATGTGGTACATACCAATCTATGTGGAGCCCCACCTACTTATTTTTAAGGATTCAAGTACTTATAATTATTCATTGATAATTTATCTTGAAAGACATGGGTGTTATTTATCAATAAGAAGAGAGAAGTCTTTACTCATTTTAAGGTCTTATACCAGCTTGTTGTCACCTATTCAAGGAGGCCTCTTCATCTCCTATGCTCAGATCGAGTTGGGAAGGAATTCACATCAAAGTAATTCATGGCATTCTTGAAGCAACACGAAATAAAACAAAACCTAGCTACTCCCTATATTCCCCAATAACATGAAATTATAGAGTGAAATAATCTTTCAGTCATGGATATGGCTCATTATATGCTTTCCACTACAAAGTTAGATGTGCCATTTTGGGTAGCAGCAATTTAGATAACTATATATCTTCTCAATAGGGAACCTAAAAAGATATTTCAAGACACGACACTATAAGAGGTATGGGGTGGTCATAAACCTTCAATCTCCCATCTAAGAGTATTTGGTTTTATATCATGTATTCATGTCCCAACTAAAAAGAGGAATAAGACCAAACCAAAGACACTCCAGTACATTCTATAGGGGTATAGTACTACCTCAAAAGCATATCATCTCATGGAATTTGAGATAGAATATTTATGAAATTCAAGATGTGGTTTGTGATGAATCATCATTCTAATCATTACCATAGGAGTCAAAACATACCACTTCTCATAGACTATTCCCATAATTAGATGATGAGAATGGATAATCTTGTAACAAAGAAGGTGAGATGCAAGGATAATTATTTGTTAACCTAGGAAATCTAAAGGATAATTCTTCATCAAATCAATAGTATCATCAACATCCAAAATGGGTAGAAATCACCATCAGGGACTCACACATGAAATCTATTCTAGATATTTCATCAGGAGTTTGAAAAAGAAGACAAGCAAGAAATGAAGTTAATATTGCACTGATGAGTTTAGTAGTTGACAACATTGAACTAGAGATAGTTTGAGAGGATTTAAGTCAACCTCAGTGGAAGAAGGTCATGGATGCTAAATATGAGGCCCTTATCAAAAATGGGACATGGGAACTTCTCGATTTACCTATAGGAAATAAATCCATTAAATGCAAGTGGATTTTCAAGACAAAATACAAGGAAGATGGATCGATCAACAAATACAAAGAATGACTTGTTACAAAGGGGTATGCTCAGTAAGAAGTAATTTATCATGAGGAAAACTTTGCACCCCCTATTAAGATCAAGACCATTAGAGTTGTTTGTGAATTTTTAACACAAAAGGGATATGATATTCAACAAATGGACATTAAAAGTGAATTCTTGAGTGGTGATTCAAAGAGGTGTACATGACCCAGCTAGAAGGTTTTATTGAGGAACAACATCCACCAAAGGTATGCCATCTAATTAAGTCACTTTATGGACTTAAACAATACCAAGGATATGGTAAATCAAGATATATTATCATCTATTGTAACATGGATTCATTCGTATCCCCTTAGATTCAAATTTGTATATCAAGAAGGTAGGCACATAGATTGTCATTCTTGTTTTGTATGTGGATGATCTTATTATCATAGGAAGATCAGAATTTCTTATTGAATAAGTAAAGAATGAATTGAATAAATCCTTTGACATGATAGACTTGGGGCTACTTCATTATTGTCTTTGCTTAGAGATATGACAAAATAAGAATCACATTTTTGTATCATAGATGAAATATGCCAAGATGCTACTTGAGAAATATAAGATGACATAATGTAAACCATTGTCAACTCCAATGGAGAAAGGTTTTTAACTATTCTAATTTTAAGATTCACCTCAAGTAGATGAAACTCACTATAGGCAGATTGTGTGGAGTCTCATTTAATTGACATTTAACAGATAATATATATGATTTGATGTTAGTTATCTTTCAAAAAAGTATCATTGGGATGCATCAAAGTAAATTTTGAGATATGTCTAAGGCATAATAGATTATGTTATAGAATACTAGAATAAATCACATTTAATCTTACAAGGTTACACATACTCAGACTATGTTGGATCTGTTGATGACAGGAAATCAATTTCAAGATATATCTTTCATCTCAGATCTAGACCAATTTCATGGACCAGTAAGAAGTAATTTGTAGTTTTTATATCATGCATAGAGGTATAATATCATGATACATGAGAAGTTGTGTGAAAATAAATTTGGTTACATCACATTTTTATGACAAAGAATTCTTAAATATCAGCCACCAATCATTTTTTGTTATAATCAAGGTGTGTTGAAGCTTGTCAAGAATCTAGTTTTTCTTGAAATAACCAAACACATTATGGTCCAATGATATTACATTAGAGAACAAGTCTTAAACCACCACAGTCAGCTCTAGTACTGCCCAATATATTTATAGATAGAAGATATACTCACCAAGTCACTTGGCAAGGTGAAATTTGATCTATTTTGGGGGTACATTAATAAAAAACAATGTAATAAAGGGGGGAATGTTAGCATAGTTGTTTGATTATTAAATTGTTTAGTTAGTTATTAGTTTTTTGTTTAGAGTTATTATTGGGTAGTAGTTGAGAGGTGGTTGAGAGTTATAGTTTCTATAGCTATTTTTGTGATGTATAAAATCTCCTGCATTGTTCATGAATAAATCATCAAAGACATTTGATATTTCACTATTGTCCAAGTAACACAGTCTTGTTAAGGAATATTATTAGATTATGTTTCTGATTTGTCACTTTTAAATTTATATTATTATATATTTCTCATGTCATAAATTATTCATATTCAACTTACACAAGTACGTAGTCAAAAAACATTACTTATGTTGTTGTCTCGAGAGTATAAACATGTCCAAAAAGAGTTTCTAAATTTGCCTCTAGTCACACACTATCACATTCCCACCTTCTTTTGGTTCACACTATTAGCTATCATAAATAATTATCATAAATTTACATCTGATCCAAGTACATTTATTATTATTTTTTGAAAATAGTGATTTTCCATATTTAGAAAGTTTAGACATCATAATTGTTAATAATTGCATATATTTAGCATTCTGATATCTCTAATGTTTTATACCTATTAGACACACATGTATTATTTTTTGATAAAAAATATGGTAAAACATATTGGTGAACCTAATATGAACCCAATAGTGAAGTGTGAAAATCAACTAAAAATTCATAAAAGTAGCACAAATTTCAAAATATACAATTTTTGAAAAACATAAAATGGGGTTTTGGCATATGAGGGCCAAAATAGCATCAGCCAGTAAGGTGGCATCCACTTGTTCAAATATCATAAATCCATGATCTCTCTTCTGTGGTATTTTCTCTTAATCATATCTAAAAAAATTTAATTTTTCAGTATGAAAATTAATTTCAAATTTATTTTCATCCAACCTATTTATAAGGGTTGATTTTTATTTTTAAAACTTTACAATTAATATTTCTTAAAAATTTCACACATGATATATTGAGTGATACACATAAAAATCAATCCCTGTAATTCAATATTTCCACCCACCTATTAATCATTTTCAAAATAAAAAAAAATAGTGATTACTTACTTATACATTGAGTTTCCCACATATTCCTTGTTATCTCAAAATTATTTCTCTATCACTATTTCCTTCGATAATATTCCTACAAAAGTATTATTTAAATTATAATTATTTATATTAAAAATGGTCAAAATTCTAATATACCATAATGATCTAAAGTCAAAATTATATCTAATAAAATGACTCATAATTTTCCCAAATGAATTTCAAAACATACACTATTTTATTTCAATACAATGCATTTGATACTCTCATCCCTCGCATTGAAAGGGGGACATACTTTGGGCTTATCATAGACAATAAGCCAACACATATAATATTTTTAACATAGGACTCAAAATGGTTTAAATCACCCACATGATATATATTTGTGACAAGGGTCTTATAATTTTTTGATAGATTATACACACATGTACAAATTCTTGGGGCACATGCCATACAATTACACCTAGTCAAATCAAAGACATGATATATATTTCAAAGATTTAAGGTAATAAAAAAATTAGATTTTATGACAGATTAAAGGTTTCAAAAGTCAATAATACAGGGTCAAATTTTTAAAATAATTCATATATCAATCACATGACAAATATTAGTACATTAGTACATATTCACTCACTTGAAATGTATGTGACCTCTTTGGAGTATTAATAAGCTAAAACACATATGTTTGATTAATATTAATGACAAAAACTCAAGATATTTTGAGTGCATATCATAAGTGTATGTTCTAACCCAAATTTCTTATATGACAATTGATTACTGTTATTGCTTATTTTACCATTGAGTGTCATCTACAATCCATATTTCAGGTCAAAAATACAAAGTGTGTGTTACACACTCATGTTTTATTTATTTATTTTAATCTATAAATTTCATTAATAGAATAATGGCCAGGGGGAGGGAACAAATGTAGACACCCAAATTTGGTAAGATCTCATTGTTAGTGACATTTATTATAACTTTTAATATATATACCATTGATGACAAATAATGTATATATTGGCATGTTTTACTTGGATATTCTATATTTGATTCATAATTTTTTCAATCTTGTTATTCATCTTTCAAATTTGTCCTGAGGATCCCCAATATTTTTTTATCTTTATGAATAATTCTTGTTGTTAATAGACAAGTACAAGCCTATTGACCTATTTGTGAAGTACAACTTGTCCATGTGTAATTTTTATAGTTTATTTTAGGTCATGTTTCATTTAAATACTATATTTGTTTGTTGGGTCTTATTTTGGTTAACTTTTGTGTGCCAATGGGTCTCCTAATTCAAAATCAAACCCTCGATAAATATAAGGATACTCTAAGCAATTAAGGATGACACTCCACACTCTCAAAAGATTTTCAAAGATTTGTATATTCTATCTATATATTTTTTAAATCTAGATTCAAAGTTTACAAAGGATGAATTCACATTTACACCCTTATGCCAAGGGTAAAATAGGAGAAATAGAATCTAGAATTGTATTCACAATTCCATAAATACATGCTATTAGGATAACTATAGTCAATTTTGATCCCTCTTTGAAGTATTGGATATGTAGTGAAGTAATTATTCATTTAGTGAGGATTGAAAAAGGTAATTCAAACTCAATCCACTTCATCCAACACCCCCTATTTGATATCAATTTAGTTTATGTGTTAGAAACTACGGTTATGTATTACAAGAATATCTCTGTGGTATTTAAGATCTAAAAGTGTGTCAACCATCCTAATAAACATAGATTTAGGTGGTGAAATAGTCATATCTTTACCATGATCAACATAATTAATTAGACAGTCAATGGATGTGACTAATCTACATTATTTTCTAGGGAGTGTGGACTTGTCTAGGAATATTCTGAGATTCTTTTCTAGGGAGTGTGGATTTGTCTAGGAATATTATGAGATTCTACTTCTAATTTATCACTTTCAAAGTTCTAATTTTTTATGATTCTCACTATCATATATCAATCACAATACATTGGGAAAATTTTGAAATCAATAGACATGACCAATCTGCATTGTTGTCAAGGGATGTAGATCTATTAATAAATAATTTCATAGTCTTTCTTTGATGACACACCGGTATAGTCATACATTCTATTGGTTCACATTGTGAGATATCATAAATAGTCAACAAAAAGTTAGATTTGAGCTAAGTACATTTATTTTAACTATTTAAAAAAAATAGAAGTGTTCAATATTTAGCAAGTTTTAAAATCATAATTGTTAATAATTTTATATCTTTAACATTCTAATATCTCTCAAGTTTTACACCTATTAGATATACATATTCATTATTTTATCAAAAATAAGTTAAAATAACATAATTTAATTGTAAATAAGCTTATTTTCTCTAATGGTTATTAAAAAATAAGGCTACACCATTTTTTGGTTGATGGAGAGGTATAAATGAAAATAAAATATGATAGTGCAATCATCTTGATGGATTTAAGGATGGAAATTTGCTAAAACTTGGAGGTGAGCCTTTAATTTCAATAAAATTTTCTTGTCTCATTAAAAAATGAATGTTTGCAAGCCTTTTATGGCATAAAATATTTGGGAATACTCACTATGATAACATTTAAATAATTCAAAATAATGGTATTATAGGTGATCCAACTTCGCCCAAAAATATTGAAAGTGTGAAGATTTTATACTAGCTAATCATGAAAGAGAATCATTTCAAAGTCAGAATGGAAATCTAACATAAAATTACAATTGATTTACTCTGATTTGTTTCCTTTTCTAATTATTTTAACTAGTGATCATAAGTGTTTCAAGTTGTCATTAATCTATAAAAAAATGACTTGGATTTACTTTCAGAAAACAATTAGAAGCATTCAAAAAAATTTAAAGGTTTTGAACAATCATTGAAAATGAGGCAGAATCCCATGTTGGTGTTGGCATGTTGTTGTCATTGATGTCAAAATGGTGCATCATGTAAAGGCATAATGGTCATTGATTTCAAAGGTCTATTTGGTCAAGTGCTTGAGCATAATAGGGGCACAAAGAGAGTGTGTTCTCAGTTCAAAGGTGATTATTGATAAATATTGATGTTGTCATGAATTTTGTGAGCATGAAAGGTATAGATCATGTAAGGGTGATCCATGTGAAGGAATCATAGTGAAATGAATGAATAAAGGCATATGATGTAACAATGAGCATTGAGAAAAATTTAAAGTCATATGAACCTTGGTCATGTGGTTTTAGATATGTATGAGATCATGGAAGATTGTTTTCATTAGAAAGAGAATGGTGAAATGATATGAGAGTGTTGTGATGTATTATGAATATATATATATATATATATATATATATATATATATATATATATATATATATATATATATATATATATATATATATATTAAGGTCATAACATGATAAGAACAGGTCAAGGTGTCAAGTGCACTAGAAGCTTGAGCCTAGTCATAGCATGGTGAAGGTATGAGCTAGTGACATGATGAGGTGAGTGATATCAAGCATGTAAGAGGTTGTGTGAGAATGAGAATAAGGTGTATAATAATCCATGATATTTTTAGAGTGAGCCTATAGGGATAGGAACTTTAGACCAAGTTTGCACCTAAACCACTCTTAGACCCTGCTTGGACTAATAAGGCATGAAGACCAGTTTTCAATGCAATTTTACATATGTGAGTATGGATAGAGGTATGACATGTTATTTTAATCATGTTCAAAAAATTTGAGGCCATGGTTTGAGTTTAATTTCTAGAAACACTATTTCAGGCCTTCTTCAGTTCACAGAATGAGGTCTCAAGACCTGAGAGGCACTTTTAGATGTTCATTAGCACATGTAACCTCTGCATTGTAACTTGATCTATTAAAGAGTATGGGTAAGGGTCCTAGATAATATTTATAGGCATTGGCTTTGTATTTAAGTGTTAATCCTTTATGAATAATTATTAATACCAAAACTTGTGTTAAATCTCCCTAAAACCCTAATAACAATCTGATGTGGTAGATCTTGTTAAAAATAGCCTAGAATGGTCATAAATGACTAGAGAAACTATTGATAATGTAGTAAAATCTCCCAAGTACCTCTAGAAGGTGGTGGTTAGTCAAATGAGAGAGAAAATGTACATCTATAAGCTTGTTTATGAAGAATTTATTGTAGCAGTCAAAAGTTACATTGGTCAAGAAAATCAAATAGATGGAAGGAGATAGAGACTCATAATACATTACCATGAAGGTTTATGGATAATTTATACCCTTGTAATGTGTTAAAATGGTCTTATAAGTTATCCAGTCATAGACATACCTAATGGTGTAAATAGTGTAAAACCTAGGTAGTAGTGACAAGATGAATTGGAATGTGTTTTCATGATAGAATGATGAAACGAAGTGCATGGATATGTTTTTTAGGACTTTTAAGATGTTAATGCCTTATAGAAGTTTTGGAGGTCAGTGATTTTGGTAAAATGTTTCTCATAAGTTGACCTATCTACTTCAGATAAGATAGTATGATATGAGGTCAAGAAATTGGTCTAAAATATCAATATTTGTCATTAGACCATATATTTTTACACTTGAGGATGTCATGAGGATCTAAATATGAGTCATTGAAAGTGTCTACATAGGTGTTGGAGGTCTAAGTCACCATGACTATGTTTTTGAGTATACTGGTAGTTCTAAGTGAGTGAGTTGTATAAGTGTTATTGAAGATTTAAAATCTAAGAGAAAGTGTGTAATTAAATTGGTAATTACCTTGAGGTCATTTATACTGTATATATGTACATTTTTGAGTGGATTAAGTGTGTTTGAGCTTCAATATTAAAAGGTAGACTTTTTGGTATACACAAGGCTAATAGGACTGAGTACTGTTGAGGGCTTTCATGAAGTGGTTGGACATAAAAGGTGGTATGGATATTATAATATGTTGTCTAAGTTATTTTTGGATGTTTTGTGAAAGTATTGTGACATTTATAAAGGTGTAATGTTTTCCAAGGGATCAAATGGTAACATATTACTAGACAGACCTAATGCAATTAGGTCTCCATGAGACCTAAAACTGAAATGAGTCCTAATTGAGTCATGACATACCAAAAGGGAATCAAATATCATTTGAATATCAATTATGATATGTCCTAAGACCTATTCTATGTCTAACCTAAGAGGTTAAGGGTGTGTGGCTGACTAAGTGGTATATGAATAAGGAATGGTATATATATATATAAAAGGTAATTTTAGGCCTATTTGAGTAAGCTTAGAGGAAGTGAATGGATTAATTAATCAATGATAATGAGGAGGTTGGGTAACATGTTTTAAACCTTAAGGATAGAGCATAGAATAATTTCATGATGATCATATAGGTGTTTTGTAGTTAAATATCAAGGTCATATGACCTTTTCAGTCTTGAAGAGGGATAATTGAGTGAAGAAGCCTAGAGGTAGTTTTGAGAGAGATCAAGTGGAGTATAGCTAAAGGAGTGATCATTGTGTATTGAGAGGCTATCATAGGTACATCAAATATGTGTTCCTAATGTATGATAGTGGATAGATCAGATGGATAGCTGAGTGGAAGAAAAAAATAAATAAGTGTGATTGGCTATATTGGTGCTTGGTCAATGAGGGAGTTAAAGCTTCCTTGTAAGTTGGAGCTTGAAGAATTGGTCTTGGTTAAGCTGGTGCTTGATCAAGAGGGAGTTTTAGTTTATTTACAAGTAATTTCTTGGATAAGTGTTTTTTGATTGAGTTGCTACTTTGTCATAGGGGTTGTAGCCTCCTAGCAAGTGGGTGATTGCCAAAGTGAAGTGGGTGCTTGATAAATTTGGGGTTGGTGCTCCATATTGGGTTGCTTCTTAACTAAAATTGATACATTATCTTATAAGATAATTTATCTAATCTTTATTTTAGTGGATTTTATTCCTCATGAGGGTTTCCTACATATGTGATGTGTTATCTTGTTTCATGCTCATGTGATTGGTTCTTAATGCATTACTAGATCATTGTGTTTCTTTCATAGTTTATATATGATTATATGTAATTGATTGAATTTTTTTTAAGTCTTATTCACCCCCCACCCCCTCTAAGTCATTTTTATTCCAATATTTTAGACACTAAGGATTGAAAATGATGGTTAAATTAAAAAAAAGTCTTTTAAATCCTCTCCAAAAAAATGGGATCAAACATCATCTGATTGTCTATTACACTCCTTAATAAAATGGAGTTGTATAGAGGATGAACATAACCTTGATGAATACTATTCAAGTAATGTTATATTTCAATGAGGTAAATTTGCATTTCTATGTATAAGTAGCTAAAAATAAGTATATCTTTGCAATAGGTCACCATTAACAACCCTTTAAATAAAGACTCCATATGAATCTGGTGTGTTCATCTTCATTCAGTGTGACATATTTGTGTTTTCATATCCACTTTCTATGCATTATTTCCGAAGGAGAAAAGGAATAAGTTGGACCACAGGAGTAAAAAATATTTTATTTTGGGATATTCAAAATCCTAAAATTCATACAGACTATATGACAAGAAAAATAAGAAATTTATCACTACAAGAGATGTTTTCTACTATAGAACCACAAAGGACACAACATGCATAAGTTGAAAATTGAATCAACTTGAGAAATATGATAAATTTCATGTTTTTGAAGAGATTGATATGGAGGTCTCAAATAGTGAATGGGGGACCTGTAATTGGGAAACAATTGAATATATATTAAATATTGTAATTTTAAATGATACTTCTTATATGGAAGAAAATAAAACTTCAATAGAAGATGAACTTATGTTAGAAAGTGAAGGAACGTTAGATCAAGAAAATGAGGCACTAGTAATTTGACAAGAAACTCAAAAAAAAATTCCAAATTGGGTTTCATAAACATTGAAAGATATCATATTTTATGAAAATTTAAAAACATGCACTCAAACATACAACCCCACAACAATTAGACAAGTTCCTAGAATAAATTTAAGATAAGATAGAAAATATTACCTTAGATTACCATTCAAAATAAGAAGTTAATGTTTATTTTAATTCAGAACCTAACTCCTTCAAACAAGATAAAAATATTGATATATGCAGAAAAAATGAAAAGTGAATATGATGCTTTGATAAAAAATGGAATTTGAGAGTTATTTGATCCTTTAATTGTTTTTAAACCCATTGCTTATATGTGGGGATTTAAAATAAAAGTAGATGTCTCACTTGAAAAACATAAAGCAAGGCTTATCATAAAGGGATTTGCTGAAAAAAGGGATATACTACAATGAGACCTTTTCACCAATAGAAAAATGGACTAATATTTAAAAAAGATAAATATATGGCATCTTTAGAGGAAACTAGGGAAATAATATGGCTTAAAATAATTCTTGCAGATTTTCAAATAACATAGGTTTCATCAATGCCACTCATGGTCAATAAAATTTTAGCAATTCAAATTGCAAGAAGTCCAATATTTTACAATTGAACCAAGCACATCAAAACCAAATTATATTTGATTTGGCATTATGTGAAATAAGCCAGTGTAAAATTATTACATTTTCCTATTATAGAGCAACCAAAAGATATCTTGATAAAAGCATTTGGAAGAGAGAGATTCTTTAAATTTAAAGACATGCTTGGTCTCACTATAACCCCTATAAAAAGGAGGCGTGTAATACTATTATGTAATATTAATTTTATCCTAATTGTAGGATATATTTTATCTTTTAATAGAAGATAAATAGTCATTGTAGAAGATGAAAAGAACAACCATTTTATGACTATATATTTATATATGTTCTTCATTTTGAATACAATAATATAATTTTTATTTGCACTAAATTTATCGTCAAATTTATTCAACCTATTTTTGTCTCGACATCGACATCTCATTGCATATAAATAATAAATATATAAACATAAAAAATCACATATTTACATAAATAAATGACAAAAATGATTGACATTAACTCTAATGTCATTATTAGTACCTGTTGCACAAGTATTTATTGTAATCACTTACATCTATTAATTTGTATTGGATAATGTACAACTAATACAAGCAAGATATTTTTGTCATATTTTTAAGTTTTAGCATTAGCTTTGTAATATATATCTTATAAAAAAATAGAAAATAAAATAAAATAAAATTTTATCTATTGGTTGAACTCAAGTAATGTGACTAATTCTAGGAGAATTCAATATTTATGGAACCTAGAAACATATATATTTTTCATCCAAAATTTTGTTTATAATATTAAAGTTACTAAAATGATATCTCTGACATTATGTGTCCATCACATTTGTCTTTTATTGAATTAATATTTTTCTTTCTTTCTAGTGTTTTTTTTCTTTGCACATGGTTATCTTTTTATTATTATTTTTGTTGAGTCATGGAAGAGCCAATTGTTGGCACCTTAGAAATGGTAGAGAAGTTAATGAAATTGATTGAACAAATGATCCCATCACATTAGAAAATAAGGGAACAATCACATGTTTTTCTTAAACTCAATATTATGATTATAATTCAAATGTTAACCCTTGTTATTAGAATATCAATTTTTAAATTTAGATAGTTTAATTGAAATATCCATTCCTAGTTAACATGATAATTTTGATGATTTAATGAGGGATTTCCTAAACCTTACAAATAATACAATCTTTTAGGCTATGCAAAACACCTTAGAAATGATAGAGAAGTTAATGACATTGATTGAACAAATGATCCCATCACATTAGAAAATAAGGGAACAATCACATATTTTTCTTAAACTCAATACTATGATTATAATTCAAATGTTAACCCTTATTATTAGAATATCAATTTTTAAATTTAGATAGTTTAATTAAAATATCCATTCCTAGTTAACATGATAATTTTGATGATTTAATGAGGGATTTCCTAAACCTTACAAATAATACAATCTTTTAGGCTATGCAAAACACTCGTTAAAAAATATACGTCCCCATTTTTTATTATAAATGAAGACAAGAAAATAGCAGCTTAGAATCACTCTCGATTCCAACCTACCTCAAAGGTAAGCACACATACTAATGTCCGTATCATAAGCAACATTATTTATCTATTGACACATATCCAAATGCATAAAAAAGTGAATGCCCACTATAGTAGTATTAGTAATTATAAAGAGCTTTGAATTAAATATTTTATGCTTTTTTAGAGTGCATATAAAGTGAAAAGTTTTTTTTAACAAAATAATGTGAATATTTTTTAATCAATATTTTGGATCACAATATGTGATTTATTATAAAAAAAGAAAAAATATATTAAAATAATAAACAATTTTTTTTTAATAAATAATTCTAGAAAAATATATTGATATGTAATGAATCAAATTATAAGTAACATTATTAAATATAAAAGTAGTTCCTAATTTTTTTAATTAAATATTATAATTAATTACTCTTAACTCATTGAATGCCCACTTCTTATTTTTATTTTTATTTTTTTAATATATTAATGATTAACTTGAGAGCATGACTTACTTTTAAGCCTTTATCCCTATTCAAATTATGAGCGTGTTTTCTTATTTTTAATGTATTCTCTTAATTTTCTTTTGGGATAACGATTCTTCATGACATAGTGTAGACATCTTCAATGTTTAATTTTGCAGGGATGGTCACAAAACACTGAATTCTCTTTCTTTTCTAATCATATGTCAACAACATGATTTTTAATCCTTAATCAGATGGACCTCCTTATTTTCCGATTTTATAAACACCACTTTTTAAACTGGATTCAAAAAGATTTTTAATTAATTTCAAAAAGCTTGTGTAAATTATTTTATATGTGAATATCTAATAAATTGTATTATTATTACCTTTCTAAAATAATAATATTATTATATTACATAAATTCAAATATCATATTTTGAAACAAAAATATTGTGATAAATGAATCCACTATATTATTTTATATATTATTTCTTTGAAAAAATAAAATAAAATTGTACCATGACCCTAATTAAAATATTATATCCATCCAACACTTTTGGTCTTAATGCAAATTCAATAAAATTTTAAAAAAAAGCTTAACTAATAAAGTTAGTGAGCTTTCTTCATTCTATTCCAAATTTTAATTTTAATAAACTTTTTTTAAAATTCAAAAATATTTATTTACAATTTAGATTTTAAAAAAATTCATTACAAAATATTATTGTTTTATAAGATTATTCTTCTACAAAGTTGAAAGTGAAAAAATTTAAATAAATTTTAATATACTAATGAAAATGACATCTATAAACTTCAAAATGTTCGAAGTCATTCAATCTTCTGAGTGGTAATATATTCTATCGACATAAAAACGACATCTATAGACTTGAGTGTCCGAAATCATTCAATTTTATGAGTGGTAGCATATTCTACCTACATAAAAATGACATCTATAAACTTGAATGTCCAAAATCATTCAATCTTTCAATCTTCCAAATAGTAACATATTCTACTTACAAAGTTGAAAATGAAATAATTTAAATAAATCTTAATATACTAATGAAAATGACATCTATAAACTTCAAAATGTTTTCAAATCATTCAATCTTCTAAGTAGTAGCATATTCTACCCACATAAAAACGACATCTATAGACTTAAGTGTCAGGAATCGTTTAGTCCTCCGAGTGGTAGCGTGGTCTACTCGCACGAGGTCATTCGGTCTTGCGAGTGGTAGGAAATTCTAGTTAGTTTATTGATAATATGATGCTCTCTAAATTCACTCGCAAGTAGAGCAAAGAATGACAGAAATTTAAGGGAACATAACAGCCAAAAAATTGTCACTGAAACACGGTAGAGTAAAGGATTCTGGTAACCATAAACACTGAGAATAATTACAACTTCCATTCGTAATAATACGATTTTATCCAGCACATAGAAATTTCGGAATTCGATGATAATAATTATGTTGATATTTGTTATGGAATATAACAACGATTTGACATATAAGAATATTGACAACTCTGATCTGTTCCACAAAATGCGTGCTAGTTGAATCATTCCAGCGAAGCATTATGATTTCAATGGCTCTGTCTAGTCTCATTTCATCTAGAAGGAATCACTTCCACACATGCATACGTCTTCACCAGACGTCACCCACTCATACTGCAAATTTAATTCTATTTTAGAGCTTAAATGCTCCTCACTCCATCATGAAGTTGCAGTTGCAAATGGCCAAGTCTAGTAAGCAATGTATTTGGGCATTCCTCCTCCTCTTTATGCAGCGACAGTCCTCTGCAATCTCTGAAGAGGGACAAATTCTGTTGCGAATAAAGGAGAGAGATTGGATTGACACCCAACGAGCACTCCACAACTGGAATGCTTCTCATCACAATCCATGCTCCTGGGACGGAGTCTACTGTGACTCCGCTTCTGGACTAGTCACCAAATCTCACTTACGTTTCCATATCAGGAAACTTGACCTCTACAATATGCGCCCTTCCTAGTCTAATATCCCTCATAATCCAAGGCAACCATTTCGGAGGTCCTTTCCCCAAAGCTCTTTTGGAGTGTAAGAGTCTGCAGAGCCTTGATTTATCCCACAACTTGTTCATCGGAAGCCTACCCAATGGCATCCATCAGCTGAGCGAGTTGAGAGTGTTAAACCTAGCTGGCAACATGCTTTCTGGCCCCGTTCCTCCTGCTTTTGGACTGCTCCCAAAGATTGAAGCACTCTTCTTCCATGGCAATATTCTCAGTGGTACGATCCCTGCCTTTCTCGGCAACTTAACGACTTTGATCAACTTCACCATTGGCGACAATCCTCTTTATCCTGCTACCATACCGGAAGAGCTCCGAAATTTGAAGCCGCTGCAGCAGTTATGGCTGTATAATTGCACGCTTATCGGACAAATTCCCAACTTTTTCAGCAATTTCACGCAGTTGGAGAAGTTGGATATGTCAAACAATCACCTCTCCGGCCTTATTCCATCTAGTTTGACGGCTTTGTCGAAGATGACGGAATTGTTCCTGTGGAACAACAATCTGACCGGACAAATTCCGTCAAATATTGACGAGCTAAGAAGCCTATCCGATTTGGATCTTTCCTTCAATCAACTCAGCGGCGAAATACCAGATGGAATGGCCAACCTGACATATCTGGAGTCGCTGCAACTGTCGGATAATCAGCTTAGGGGTCCCATTCCTGCACGCCTCGACCAGCTTCGGTACCTGTCATTTTTAAAGATCTTCAATAACAATCTCACCGGGTCACTGCCCCAGAATTTGGGTACGTACTCCGATATTGTTCTCATTGATATTGCAGGCAATAATTTCGAAGGCCCTCTGCCGAAGAATCTGTGTAGCCGTAGAAAGCTTTATGGGTTGGCTGTGTTTTCAAACAAATTCAACGGAATTTTGCCTCCATCTTTCCAAGACTGCAACAGTCTGCAGTACGCAATGCTAAACGACAACCGGCTGAGCGGCGAGGTTCCAGACGGTCTCTGGGGTTCTCCAGGCATTAGAGAGTTGTTGCTTCACAACAATAAGTTGGAAGGCAGCATTCCTCCTGCAATTGGCGGAGCCAAGAATCTGTCCAGACTAGAGATTGGTATCAACCATTTTAACGGAAGCATTCCTAGAGAAATCGGGGCACTTAGAAAACTCCAGGTTTTCACTGCAGGCAATAACAATTTGTCGGGCTATATCCCACCTGAGCTTATGAGTTTGTCGGCTCTGGACAACCTCCAGCTTGACCATAATCTTTTATCTGGAGAAATTCCGAAGCAGATGATCTCATTGCAACGCCTAAGCCAGCTCAATCTGTCGAACAATCGACTGACTGGTACGATTCCTGAAACATTGGGCTCCTTGTCAACACTGGTGGCTCTGGATCTGTCAAACAATGAGCTTGAAGGGAAAATCCCTCCGGAATTAGGAGGCTTGAAGTTAAATGACTTCAACTTGTCCGGTAATAAGTTGTCTGGTCCTGTTCCTGATGCTTTCAATAATTTGGCTTTCAATACAAGTTTTGGTGGCAATCAGAAATTATGTGGCGGGCTCTTTGGGGCTCCCTTCTTGTTCTCGGAAGAAAAGACAGTTCCCTTCGTTGTTCGCGGGAGCGACGGTGGTGTGTGGCGGAGCGGTAGTAGTGATATGCTTGATTAGCATGGTCTGTATGTATAAGAAGCCCTTATTATTAATCTATAATCATAAAAGCCCAAGCTTCAAAGCAGAGCTCCGATCAAGCAAAACGCCCTTGCGATCCGGCAGTTAAATGATATTATGATAAAAGCCAATAAACATATGATCTAAGTATTTGTGGTAGCTTGTTTAGAGATACTTATTGGTCGAAAGTATGTATGGATAAGTTAAGGAATACATTGAGCAGATAATCGTCAAGAGTATTTATATGCTCAAGATTTCTTTCGTGCTGTATAATCAGTGTTTTCATGCCTCATAAGTTATTACGGGTGTG
This sequence comes from Torreya grandis, assembly GCA_037957365.1. Taxonomy (NCBI): domain Eukaryota; kingdom Viridiplantae; phylum Streptophyta; class Pinopsida; order Cupressales; family Taxaceae; genus Torreya; species Torreya grandis. The sequence continues at coordinate 1,963,793 of JARHVA010002866.1, forward strand.
TTTCCAACACTCAGTGGCGGCTCCATGTCACGTAACATAGTCCTATTCTATGTATTAATTAAGTATTATTGTTGCATTGCATATGTATTGTTTTGTTTAATTAAATTATATATTTATATTTTTTAATATAAATTTTTTATTATAAGAAATATTTATTCATAAATATTTATCATAATACTGTCATAAATATTGTTTAGGTGTGATGAGATTTGTAGAGATGAATATGTATAATAAATGATGGTTATGTTAAGTAAAGAGTGAAGTGAAACATTTACTTAATGATATCATATGTTTGAAGGAGTAAGAATTTATGTCTATTCATTCAACTCATTTTAATTTGAAATTTCACATATTCATTAATATTTTATAATTCCGCCTAAGTAAAAGTCTTCTTGATGTTCTAATGCCTATATTAGATATAGACCAAACTATGTCCTAGCGTTTTGAGGCCCAACAACTAACTAATTTAATAGACAAACAACCCGACCCTTTGACATGACCCATCTAGTGGTGATGTTGGTGTAGTTATTCAATTACAAGTGCCTAAAGTTTGCGTTTGTGAAGCCCTTTTGATGTGGCAGCCAAAACACTATTCATTTTCACTATTCATAGTGATGTGGTAGGTGATGCAGGTGATGATGCAGAAAGGTGATGTGGCTTGGCATGGTCCATGGAGGATCTTTCACATCTGCTAAAGTTGATGTTGACCTCCATAATGAAAGTGGGATGAATTTTATGTGGGGAGCAAAGTTACTGGGTTTAAGCTTAGTCAAAAAGAGTTTCCACTAGTTTTTGGAAGCATATATGGAGTGGGGAACAACTTTTGAAGATTCTACTTGTTGGAGGGGTTCAAACTAAAGTGGATCATATGGTGGAGGATATTTTACTATTAATGAATAGTCCTTCCAAGTGGAGAAGGTTGAATTTGTGGGCTTCTTTTGTTTCCCTCTTATTCTTCCATGTATTTCTATAAATAATTATATTCTTGACTTAGTTTGTTAGGCTAGTTTAGGAAGAAAGTTTGTGTGAAAGCTTTGGGAGCCTCCTTGGCTTGGGATACCAAGTTTGTAATGTGTTTTGGGATATCTTGTTTAAGCTTTTGTATGAGAGGATTATTTGATGAGAGGATTAATGATAACTGAGAGAAGGTTTTTTATAATGAATTCACAAGTTAAATAAGTATTTTATGAGAGTTAAGAATTGTTTAATCCATTATGTGGTTGGAGGCCACAACAAGTGGTATCAAAGATGTGGAATTTTAAGTTCTATAGAGTGTTGAATCCATCAACTAGTATCAGAGCAAGTTCTAATTCCTTGGGAGAGGATGCTAGAGAGCATTCTGTTAGTTTGTGTTTTATTTTCCAGGTATGAAGAATGCAAAGAAGAATGAAGGAGTACCACAAAATGAGGACATGGTGAATGTGTTGATGAAGATCTAGGACAACTTAGACATGATGATGGAGCAGATTCAAGATAAAAAGAACTAAGGATTTGGCATAGTGATGAGAATGAGAGTGAAGTGGCCTGTGATGCTACTTATTGAGAGAAGAAAGAGGAAAGAGATGAAAATTGCCTTAAAGAGAGAAAAAAAGATGAACAAGATTGCCATCAAAATAAATATGAGAGAGTCTAGTTAATTTTTATGGCAGCCCATAGTGAGATTGAAGATCATGTATAACATGCTAAAATTGATGAAGAGTTGTATGTTTCTTGTGAAGAAACTTTGGATGAAGATGATGTGCAAGTATGTGTACATGATGACATGGAGGATGATGAATATTGAAACCATTTAAAATGGCATGAGAGTGTAGATTGGATCCATGAAGAGATGCATGTGGAAGAAGAATGCAACAATGTAGGGTTGCATGGGGAGTAAAATTGCAGCCATGTGGAGTTGTAAGTTTTTTTTGTAGAATATTTGGAGAAGATTTTTATGCAAGAGAGTGCACATGTAGAGGAGATGATATATGATGCCACCATGAGAGAGGAGCTACAAGTGGTGTTGATATGTGATGTAGAAGATGATCCAAAATGTGGTTGGATGATGGATGAATAAATCTAGGTGGGCTTTTGGTGGAGGTGGACAAATAGTGATGGGATCAACTCACGTGGAAGGATAAGATGCATGATAGAGCATCTTGGTGGAGGTGGTCAGTTTTTTTCTTAATGGTGGTGTAGAGCCCACATGTAAATCTATTGATATATGGGTATATTTTTGGAGGAGGATAGTTTCAGTTTTGGGTGGGATGTGTGATCCCATAAGAGTGGTTTGTGGTCCTACAAGGATATATTCAAATCTAGTACGTAGATGTTGGAAGAGGAGGAAAAATGTTATTCTGCGGGTGCACTAATGTGTTAAAAGGGAAGGCCATGGTTATTGTGCCTAGTGACTAAAATATGTTTAAATCTAATTAATCCTTTTTAAATTTTAATTAATTCTTATTCATTAATAAACCAAGTGGGAAATATAATTCAAAACCTTAATAAACATGCAAAAGCATTGTTTAGTCTCTCAATTGGGAATGGAAAATGATCCCACACGCAGGGTATTACATAAGATTGAGATGACTAGGAACTAAATATTTCCACTCTGAATTAAGAGTGAAAGTCAAAATATAGTGTAAGGAGAGCCCACTCAAGAGGAATCAAATTTTAAGGCAATATATTTAGACTAGACATGGATCTGACATCTAAGGTATTGACACCTTCATTTTAGAGGTTTGAGTTTAGTTTAGAAGAAACAGATGGTTAGAGGATTACCCCCAATTGAGAAGCTAGCTAGTTCATGTGAAATTTATATTCTAGTGAAACAACATAGAGAAATTTTTCCAATATGAGTATCTTATAGAACAAGGGCACTATTAGATATTATTGACACTTATATATGGGGACCAATGCAGACTCCATCATTAGGAGGAGGTTTTCATTTTTTAACTTTTATTGATGATTTCAACATGAAAACATAGATCTATTTTGTCAAGAAGAAGTCTGAAGCTTTCAAAATATTCAAGTATTTCAAAGCAATGGTGAGTAGCTAGTACATCAAGGTACTTAGGTTAGACAAAGGTAGAGAATAGAAATCAAATGAATTTTTAAAATTTTGTAGACATCATAAAATTAAGAAACAATTTACTACAAGGTACACATCAAAATCGAATGGTGTTATAAAAAGGAAAAATAGAACAATAATATATATGGCTAGAACCATGTTATAATCTAATCATTTTCCAAATGAATATTGGGTAGAAGTATTAACGTGTATAGTGTATATTCTAAACATATGTCCTACAAAAAGTGTCAAGAAAAAAATTCTATATGAAGCATGGAGAAATAATAAACACAATGTATATTGCTTAATAATTTTTGGATGTATGGAATATGCATATATGTGAGAAAAAATAAGAAGAAAACTAGATGATAGAAACAAAAAACATATTTTTGTTCGGTATAATGAATAGTGAAAAGGCTACAAGTTGTAAAATCCCATTACCAAGAAGGTAATTATCAATAGAGATGTTAAATTCAAGGAAGAAGAAACATGAAACATGTTGATAAATCAATTACAATTATAAAAAAAAAAGCTCAAAATGAAGAAGAGTGAAAAGAATAAAACGTGCAAAGTGGTTAGCCAAGTCCATAAGCACCGACAATAGGTACTTAAACAAGATATCTACAAGGAGTCTTAGGAGAGTTGATAACACCAAATAATTTTATTTAAGATGAACCATCAAGACATGTAGGCCATCCTACTCTAAAACCACAAGTGATGAATCTGATCTTCTACTAGCCTCATTAAGATCTCATTATAGAGGTAAAAAATAATATATTTGAAATATATTTATGATCAGGGAGAAGAAAATTTAGATTTATATTCAAAATTTGCTTTATTTTCTTATGATCCTATATATTTTGAAGAGGAAATCAAGGAATTTTTTTGGATCAAGGCTATGGATGAAGAGATATATTTCATTGAAAGGAATGAAACATAAGAGTTAATAGATGTACTTGAAAGAAAAGATTGCATAGGAGTCAAATGGGTTTATAAGACTAAATTCAATGCAAAAGGTGAAGTTTTAAAATACAAATCAAGGTTACTAGAAAAATGTTTTGCACCAAAGTTTGTAATTGACTACAATGAGACATTTCTAGTAATTGTAAGGCTTAATATAGTAATAGATGTCTTAAATATAATAACACAGAATAATTAGAAATTTTATCATATAGATATCAAATCAACACTTTTGAATGGGTTTTTAAAAGAATAAGTGTATGTGCAAAAACACCAAGTTATGAAGTGTATGGGTATGAAGACAAAGTATTTAGATAGAATAAAGCTCATTATGGTCTCAAATAAGTACCAAGATCATGGTATAGTCAAATTGACTCATCCTCCATAAGTAATGGATTCAACAAAAAGTAATATGAGACCACAATATATATAAAAAGGTCAATTTTTTATTATGTTTATATGTTGATGACTTAATCTTCACCAAAATTTATCTGTATACATCTTTAAAAAAATCATAAAGAGAGAATTTGAAATGACAAATTTAGGATTGATGAAATATTTACTAGGCATTAAATTTATTTAGTTAGTTGATGGTAATGATGTGTTAAGTACATTCAAGATGATGAATTGCAATCTAGCACTAACTTTAGTTGTAATAAAAACTAAACTCAACAAAGAGTAAAAGGGATTCAATGTTGATCCTATATGAAATAAAAAATGCATCATGTCTATAAATCAATCGTGGCTCAAAGAAGATAGAGCATACCTACACTTTTGATTAGGGATACATTTTTTAAATGAGAGCATGACCAATATGGGGATCCACTAGACCTGATTAGGGGATCACTTGTCACAACACACCATGCTAGGAAGGGTTATAAAGCCTATAGTCTAACACAATAATAGAACAACCCTAAAAGAGTTCTATGTTTAATGTTCAATCTATTCTAATAAAAAGAAAATAAATCTAATTTAGTGCACACCAAAGTTTGTGGCATAAAGTGTGGGTTAGTAAAGAAATCAAAACATTTATAGTAGAATCTCAATTAAGCTAAGTATGAGTAAGACCCTAATACATGGAATATGAAGATTACTATTATTCGAGCTAATACTTATTCTACTTCTATATACTAAAGAGAGAGGAAAATAAAGTTAGACTATATTTACTTGAATGTGAACCCATTGAGACTCAATCTCTCCCTTAGCCAAAGGTGCTTCATAAGAGGTTGTTATGGTTTGTAAGGATACCTATGAAAGGCCAAAACATTCAAGACTTATCCACAAGACTAGATTCTCTAATTAGAAATCCTAAGCTAAGACTCCTTAAGTAGAATGGTAGAAGAATAGATTGTAAAGAATCATGAGCGAATAATAACTATTGATTATGTATTAAAATAATGATGAAATGATCTTGTATTTATAGGCATATCTTGCCCTAAATCCTCCTAAAAATGTTGACTGTACAAGGTCAACCTAATTGACCTTGTATGGTTTTGGGGACAATTCACTAATTCTAAGCTAGGTTAGTTGAAGGGATAAAAAACTCAGAGTGAAAAATACCCCTAGACTATACAAGGGTTGACCTAGTTGACCTAGTACAACTAAATATTTAAAAGAGAGTTAAAATAAGAAAAGGAGAATGGAAAGATAAAAGAGACTGGAGGAGTGTGTAGGGAGGAGTAATATCTTAGGGAATGGTTTCAGGAGCTAGTTAGATTGGTAATAATGTGGTAATAAGTAAAAAAAATCTTGTGAAGAACCAAAGGTCTGCCCACCCCTTTCTCAATGCACCCCTTAAGGAATACACTCAGAGAGATTGAGTCTCGATGAGTTTCTGCAAGATGTAAAACATCAGTATTGATAAAAGTTGAAAATATTATGTGTATACATATGCCCCACTCTAAGTTCATTACATGTCACTAATGTGTGATAGGGGATGGTTCTTTGAGAAAGAACAAAAGTGCACATAATGTTGATGCTAGAAAAAGTTGCAGTATTTTAAAGCAAAAATAACTAAAAGTAAATGCTTGAAAAGTAACTAATTAAAAAGTAAATGTAATGCATACTTTGACTTACATTTATCATTGAATGGTTGTCTATTGTGTTTTTAGTTTTGATTGTGTAGGGTGAAAATACTACTTTAAACAAACCAATAATGAAAAACTAAAGAGCAAAGACAAACAAATGCAAAAAAAACCAAGATAGTTGGTGTTATGAGGATGAGATGTACTTGAGAAATTGGCAAACTGGGATAAAAAGTGATATGTTAGATCAATTGACCAAGTTAAAAAATAAGAATAAATCAGGTAACCAAAAATCCAAGGTTACTAAAGATTAAAAAAATCAAACAAGTTATCCTTAAGTAAGAAAGACAAACTCACCAAGTCAAACCAAGGATACATGTCAAACAGGATGGTAATAAAACAAATCAATGGTAAAATAAGAAACAAAATGGTACAATAACATTGATGAGTGAGTAGTAACAATCCTTATCTCACTCAATAATGGAAAAAGGTAGCATAAAATGGAAAACAACATTGGTGAGTGAGAAGTAACAAGCCAACCTCACTCAACAATGGAAAAGAGGTTACAAACTTAGGTGTCCATAATAGAAGGAAAGTAAAATTATGAAAAATGGTAAAAGGAAAGTAAAGTAAGTCTAGAAATGTAAATCATGGTGAAAATAAAGAAGAAATCCATTGTTGCTCAAACATGTTGTTTCTCTCTAAGGGTAGATAGAATTGAAATACAGTAGTGCTAACATGTTTTTAAGAGATAAATAAGGAATTGAAAGAAGAGGGAAAATAGATTTGAAATCATAATTTTCTTGTCAAGGGGGGGGGAATGGATTGGGTGGAGAGAAGAATGAAGGAAAAACAAAGGTAGAGGAACTCTTTATCAAAGTCAAGAATGAAAATTAGGTTTGTTAAAACAAAATAACTTTTGACCTTAAGGACTCTGAAAAACTTCTCTTAGCCACACAAGTCTTAGGTCAACAAATGAAGTATATAGATCATCCCATGAAAGATATATGCATGAAAATTAAAATGGACCTATCTCCCCACAATATGTTCCCCAATCTTCAGGACCCCTTACAAAGTCTTAGGTCTATTTTTATGATTAGGTAGTCGCGTGAGAAAGTAGGTAACACCATAAATTTTTTTGAATTCCCCTATTCTAATCTACTAGCCTACTATAATCTAAAGAACCTCAGCTGTATGTGAGGTTGACTATGGATTTTGATCTTTGATTAGAGATAAGATATGTGCTTGTAATCACATATTTTGGTGTGAATTTGACTTTTGAGATTTGTATGTCAATTTTAGATATCATTGCCTTTTAATTCAAATGATTTGGCTTTTAACTTTCTTAATGAATTTTTCTATTCCTCCTTCATACAGATTTGAAAAACTAAACATGGGTGCTAAAGATGACTTTCATTTGAATACTTGGGACAGTGTTCTTAAGAGAGAGAATTTCAAAGAACATGGGGTGTAAGAGTCTCATAAATCTAGGTGAAATAAAAGATTTATCTTGACTTCAACCTTGTTTTATTTAATGAGGAGTGAAATAAAGGGGAAATCAAGAGGAGTGACACATGGAACAATATGAATTAATTAAAATTGTAAAAAATGTGAAAAAGGTCAAAAAGAGATACACTAATAATAAAGTGTGATTCCTTATCATAAGAATGAGGGAAATGGAGGAAAACATGTTAACATAGATTATTGTGCAAATTTCATCTATCAAAATAAGCAAAAAGCTAAAGTTTAAGAACAAAGATGTAAAGATGAAAAATGGTAATTTTATGAGGGCCAAGTCCTATCCACGGTCTTACACTACAACTTCAAAAAATAAAAACCCAAGGGGTGACAACAAGCAATTAGAAGATAAAGTGAGGTAAGTAAAAAGATGGTAGTTTTATGAGGAATGTTGGGTCATATCCATGGTCTTACAAAGAAACTCAAAAAATAAAAACCCAAGGGGTGCCAAAACAATAAAAAAAATACAAGAAGATATAGAAGACTATGGTACATCAATAAACCAAAAGACAAAAAGGGATGACTAAAGGTTTGTGAAAAGAAGGAACTTGCTATAGAGGGAGAGACCTATGTAAGTAACTTGCAAAAAATGTTAGATAGATATAAATAGAGATCATGAAAAGAAAGAAATGTTTATGAGAAGTAATTTTTAAGGAATTATGCATTGGTGGGATCTTTGAAAATATGGCCTTCATTGGTTTGAAGGCGGTAGATGCTTAGATCAAGAATATATTTGACTAAATATGGGCCCCACCATTTTTGGGCATATTTACCTTCATTATCATGGGCGTAGTCTAATTTAAGGACAAGATCACCAACATTAAATGTGCAAATTTTAACACATTTTTTATGTTGTTGGGAAATACAAGCCTTGTATTGACAATTATGTTGTAAGGCAAAAATGTAATGTTCATCAAGTAGATCAAGGGCATGAAGACTAGCTTCAAATAATTCTTCATTATGAATAATACCATGAAGAGATATATGAAGAGAGGGAAGCTCATCTTCTAAAGAAAGAACTGACTCAGAACTATAGACTAATGAGAATAGAGTTACCTTAGTGGCAATATATATATGTTAGTCCAATAATCCCAAAGTGCAGGGTAAAGATGAAGGTAACAATCCATGTGGGTTTTGTGAATTATGTTTTAGAGAATTTTATTAGTGGCTCCAACTTGACCATTGCATTGCAGATGATAAGGTGTGGAAACTTTGCAATTGATGTTGAATTTGTTGAAAAGTTTTTTAATATGCTTGTTCTTGAAGTTACCACCATTGTCTGAAATGATGGTATAGGGAACAACAAAGTGGAAAATGATTTGATTAAGAATAAATTTGGAAATGGTAGGACCAATGACATTAATAAGGGGTATGGATTATACCCACTTGGTAAAATATTTAGTAGTGGTGGTGATAAATACATGCCCATCTTGGGAGAGAGGTAGTTTACCAATGAGATTGAATCCGCATGTGAAAAATGGCCAAGTATATTCTATAGTTTAAAGTTTGATAGGAGGTAAATGAATCAAATCATCATGAAGCTGACAAAGATTACACTTTTTAACATATTTGATTACATCCTTTTCAAGAGTAGGCTAAAATTAACTCATACATAGGCATTTACGAGCTGTATCATGTCTGCTATAATGGCCACCACAAATTCCCCCATGTGCTTGTTAAAAAACAGGAGGGACTGTATCTTGTATAACACAACAAATCAATGTACCTTTAATATTGTGATAATAAAGGATGTTGTGTCAAAATACATATTTGAAAGTTTGTTTATGAATGTGTGTCTTTTCACAAGAGTCTAAGTTAGGAGGATAAGTTTGATGTTTCAAAAATTGAATGATGTCTTTATACCAAGGGCTTTATCGAATGGTAATAGCCTCAATATGATAGATAAGCAAATATGGAGGTTGAGTTGAGGATGGATATTTTCTTATTTATATAATAAAAGTATGATAAAAAAGGACTTGGTGTGGATGAAAGAGATATGATAAAGAGACAAGAGAATCAAAAATAGAATTTTGATCTCTAAGAATAGGCTCAATAGTGAAAGAGATGAAATCCTTAGTAAGAGAGGTCACAATTTGATGATATTTAATGAGGTTTTCACTTTTACATTAATAATCACCACTAACTTGGTGGCAAATAAGTTGAGAATCACCTAAAGCACGAAGGTATTGAATGTCTAAGTTAAAAACAGATCTCATGCCTAAAATAAGAGCTTCGTACATAGCCATATTATTAGTGATATCAAAGGTGAAGAAAAAAGATAAAGGAATGATCTTGACAAGAGGGCTTGTGAGAATGCAACCTACCCTGACTCCTTGAAGGAATTTAGAAAAATCAAAGTGAAGGTCCAAGTATCCTCATGCAATTCAACATTACTCTTAGGAAGCTCCTCAATAACTACCTTTGGTTTAGTAGTAATAGAGGGAGTAGTGGATTCATCAAGATTATTGGATTTAAGATCAGCGGTAAAGCTATGAAAATAATCTTTAAGAGAAATAACTTGATTAAGACCTTTGATGTAAAGGATATTGTCATTTGGAAGATTATCTTGAAGAGAAGAAGTAGTGGTATGGGAGTTGTAGCATGTTGATAAGATATAACTTACCCTTAAAATTTTTTTTGAGTGACGATGTGAAGAGAAAATTCTATAAGGAGGACCATCCATTTACCAATTATATCTCTTGGAAGAAATGCTTTGGAGAAGAAATGATGAAGGGGGTTAGAATGAACAATGACATAATTAGTTTGGTAAAGCATATAATTGCAAAGATTTTTATCTAAAAAATAGATGGTGAGTTAGTCATGCTCAATTTTGGTATAATGTGTCTCATAGTAGATTAGGCCTCAACTAATGTAGTAGATAGCATAATCACTTCTTGTATCATCTTGTTAGGAAAGCATTACCCCAATTGAAATAGGCGTGGAAAAAGTATATAGAATCAAGTGTTTATCATTGGAAGGAGGATGAAGTGTAGGTGGATGAAGCAATGACTCTTTCATGTTATCAAATTTTTTTTCCATGTATCTATCCATTCTAAAGTAGTACCTTCTTGATAAGGAAATTGATGGAGTGAATTCGATATGCCATTTCGAGGATGAATAGTCTAATTTCCCCACATTTTCCTAAATAAGTATGAATATTATTAATAGAATGAGGAATAAAAATGTTGATGATAACACTAATTTTGGTAAGGTCAACATCAATGCCGTAGAAAGAGACTAATAATCCTAATAATTTTCTAGATGTGACTCCAAAGACACATTTGTAAGGATTAAGTTTGAATTTATATTAAGGAGATGGTTAAAGATGATAGTCAGATAAAAAAGATGATTATTATGATGTTTAAATTTAGCCAAAAGATCATCCACGTAGGTTTCAATAATTTTATGAATGAGATCATGAAAGATGTGAATCATCACTCATTGGTAAGTGGGTCTATCATTTTTAAGGTTGAAGGGCATTTTGACATAGAAATAGGTGCCTCATTCCATGGTGAAATTAGTCTTATGTTGGTTCTTGGGGGAAATATGAATCTGATTGTATATCGAGAATCCATCCATAAGAGATAACATTTGGTAACTAGCCGTGGAAACAACAATGGCATCTATTGAATGTAAAGTGAAGTTGTCCTTGGGACAAAAAAGATTAAGATTGAATAAATCAATGCAAATTTGAATGACCATAGTGACTTTGTTCTAAATGGGAATAATGTTGGAGACCCATTCAGAATAATCCACTGGTTTAATAAATTTAGCATCAAATAATTTGATGATTTCCTTATGACATAAAGTGGAAATTTTAAGTGGAAATTTTCTTTGTTTTTGATGCATAGGCTTGGCATCAGGATAAGTAATGATGTTATCCACCATAATATTAGGGTCAATGTGAGGCATGTCCTCATAGGATGAAGTGAAATCCTGATGATGCTTATCAAAGAATAATCTATAATTATCATGTTTGGTAGGTGAAATCTCTCGAGAAATTGTAATTGGTCAAGGATAAGATGGATTACCATATTTGATGTGAGTGGTTTATTTAATAAGAATGACATTGTCATATTGAAAGTGGTATGGTACATTGGGTAAGGCAAAAATTTTATTTATTTTAAGATCAATGATAGCAATAAAATTATTGAAGTAAGGAGTTTTAGTCTTGAAATTTCCAAGTTTATGATGTTGCCAATGAAGTTGAGGCTCTCGGATATAAAGTAACTCAAGGATATCTTCATTACTAGGAAAATTTGGAAGAGGACCATAATACTCAACATCTACTTCAAGATATAGAATTTTATTTCCATGGTGATCATATTTAGAATATGATTGATGAACATCAGTTGTCTTGGAATCTAGTGTAAATTTAGGAGTACAATAAGTAGATGGAGTAGAAGGGGTTGGAATATTAGTGGGTTCAATGACAGGATAAGGATTAGAGGCAATGATTGGATCGACAAGTGGTAAAGGAGATGTAGAAACTTTCAAAGGTTTGAAAGGTATAATTTACTCTACCACTCAAGGAGTATTGATAAGAGGAAGATTGGTAGGAGGCACATGAACCTAAGGATCTAAGGTATGATCCATAGAAATGGTATGAACATCTTGATTAAAATCATGAATTTGGGCTAAGTTTTTTAGATAATGCTAGACATCCAAGTCTCGAGATCGAGCTTGGGCCATGATATAGTTATCATTGTATGTTGGAGAAATCATACATGCTTGAGAATCAGGGGGATTTTTAGAGGGTGAAATATTGATATTACTAAATATATGAGGAAACATGATGAGAGGGTCTTGAAATAATTGTCCACTCCAAAATCATTGCAAATGAAGGCATCTTCTGGTAAATAAGGTCCTTGGCATTACATGAGGGGGAAAATTGATAATATCATCAATAAGAGGAATATTATGGTCCTTGGGTAATAGAGAAGGAATAAGCCATTGTAAAATGTAGGGAGGTAACTTGGTAGTATTTCAAGTATATTGTAAGTCATTAGTCTCATCATCATTAAAATCTTCAAGAGTACCTTGTAAATCAGGATTCATGTTGATGAATTCACGTAAAGGAGGACTATTAATCTTAGGAATGGTAGGAATACAATATTATGATTTAGGATTTGGAAGTTGAAAGCTCTATGGGTTGGGATCAACTTCATGCTTATACCATTTTCCATTATGTAATAATTTTATACATTGACTACCAGAAGTAGCAATGGTCCTCATTCGATGAGTCCATGGATGACCAAGGAGTATGCTATAAAATAAAGGAAGATCAAAGACCATAATCTTGGTTCAAACTGTCTTATGTCCAATGGTTAATGGAATCCAAATACAACCAAGTGGTTTTTGATTAGTCTTATCAAAACCATGACAAGTAAGATAGGTTTGCTTGAGATGATCCTTTTTATAACCGAGTTATTAGATGAGTCATAAACATGTCACATGAATACCATAACCTTCATCAACTAGAACATTATAAATAATAGTGGTATTAATGGCTACTTTGATAAAAAGTGGTAGATCATCAACACAAAAAATAATTTCATCATTGATTATGTCCTCTTCAAGGAATTCAATAGAGGGTTTGGAATAAAGACACATAGTCTTGATGGTATTTATGTTGGTAGGGTGAGGTTCAATATAAGGTGGTTATTCATCTATGGAAGATGGATCTTCAATTTCTTGAAGTTGTTGCATAAAGAATTTAAGATGATAGGGTGACGTGCAATCTAACTTCATAAGTGGAATCTTACAAGGCATAGAGTTGAGTTCTTCAAGAAAATTCCAATGAAACTTAGAAGAACTAGCATGAGTTTTAGGGGGTAAATTAGTCTTTAGAGGAATAGTTGAAGGTGGAGGATCAAAAGGAGGAGATGGTTCTTCTTGGGCTTTGAAAACAACATTAGTGGTTGTAGTATCTTTAAGAAGTTTTTCCTCCAAATATGGCTTCTTAGGGTTGGTAACGAGATCTTTTTGAGCTGATATATGATGGTAATTGACCTTAGTGGTATTGCCATATTGAGAATTATTAAAATATTGGTCATAATCGGCATAAATGGCACAAACATCCTTGGTATTTAATTGGCTATTTGAAGTAGAAGCTTTATAATTTTGTCATTTTTGAAAAGCAATAGTGTATTCTTGATGATGAAGATTAAACATAGCTTCATGATTGAATGAATCACCAAGAATATAGGAGACACAAATTTAGTTAGCCCTCTACAACATTCATGAGAATGCCCAATGCTGGCATGGAACCAAAAAAATAGATTGGGGTCATACCACTTAGGAGGAGTATTGGGATAGATGAAGGGTTTTGAGGGTGGTAAAAATTATTTCATTTTCTGAACCAAAAGAGGTATATGAGAAGGTAAAGGAACATTGATTTTGGTAAATCTTGGTTTAGTTTGTGGAGTATTACTAGTGATAGCATTAGATGTTTTTAAATATCCTTTAATAAGTTTAGGATTAGGTTCGAATTGATTTGTAATAGTCTTGATGCTTATCTTGATCAAGAGCTTCATTAAGTGTTTGGGGAGCAAAGGTTTGAACCTTATATTGAAGAGTGTGAGTTAAAGCGGTGATAAAGAGTTTGAATAAGTTATCATCAGTCATGTTATTGTCTAATTTATGAGATAAAGATTTCCATCCTTTAAAAAGGTCATGAGATGATTCATTATGAGATTTCTTAGTAGTAATGAAGTGGCTATGACAATTTTCAAGAAGATCATTGTTGTTGTAACTCTTTAACTAAAGGATTAACCAAATCTTCAAGTTACTAAATAGAATGTTGAAGAAGTTGATTATACCATTATAATACATTACTAGTAAAAGTTTTCACTAAGATTTTAGTTATGGCAAAGGTATTAGTTTAGATCCTCTCTTTTTAAAGGCTGTCAAAGGCTTTAAGAAATGAGGCAGGATCTTTCATCCCATCATATTTGATAGTTGGAGATATATTACCAATATCAATGGATACAATGAAAGGGGATAAAGGCTTATTTTGAATTATTTAAAGGATCTTGTTATTCATTATGGGTTGATAAATAATATTACCTGAGGCATCTTGAAGAGGTGGAGGAATGAAATTTGGATTAGCTTGAGGATGCATAGTTGGAGGTTGATTAGCCACATTGATTACATGTTATTAAGTTGTATCATTTGGTTGGTGTTATAATTTTGCATTATGTTCATTTGTGGGATAAATTGAGCTAAGAGTTGATTTATATCAAGATATGGGTTGGTGTTGGTAGGAGTACTCCCCAAATTAGTATTAGGGGGAGGATTACTAGAAGAAGATTATTAGTGGGATTCCTAAGTAAAATTGTATCAATTTCTCCCACATTAGTTTGAATATTTTGAAGATGATAAGTTTTTTGGTAGGTATATAAAGGATTAGATCCATCAACTTCATCTTGAAGTGATATTTGAACCATATTATAGTTCATGGATGAAGGAGGAGAAGAGCTGTTCCAAGAGTGATGATGCTCTTAGGAAGAAAATAAAGGAAGAAATGAACATCACATATAGTATCTAAATGGATTAAAGCTATCCAAGAATATTCTAATAGGAGACTAATTATGATTGAAGAGAGATGAATAGAATGTAAATAAGGAGAAATAGAGAACTAGATTGATAAATAGGGAAGGTAAAAAGCAGTATAGGGTTGACTGGGTTGACGTAGAATAGAAAATAAGGCTTGAAAATAGTATAGGGTTGACTAAGTTGATCTAGTACAGTGAATAGAGGCTAAAAAATGAAAAAATAGATTCTTCAAATAGTACAGGGTCAATTGGGTCGATCTAGTATAGTGAACAAGGGCTAAAAAAGATACAGGGTCAATTGGGTCGACCCAGTACAACAAAGGGAAATTTAAAAACTGATGATGGATTTGTGGACTAAAATATGACAAATTTTGAAAGTAATTTGAATATAAATATCTGACAGGAAATAAATAGTCAATTGGATTAGCGATGGCCAATCTAATTAAAACACACAATACTAAACCTTGCACCAACATTGGCTAATGCAAGTTTTTGCAATACAAAATATAATTGAGCAAAGAGCAAGAAATAAACTTAGAAAGTAAAGATCTAACTAATTGGTCAACTTGAATGTTTATTAGATTATTAAGATATGATTTTTAATGTGATTTGAAATTGGCTATAAGCAAGGAACTAGAATGGCAATCTAAGGATGGTTTCAGGTAGTTTGGGTTGAAAGGACTGCAGTGGCAATGATACAAGCTTGGAATTGGGGCCTACTCCTTCATTTCATAGACTGTAGTGATAAGGGTATCAGGTGCTTAGCCATAATATACAATTAAACATGCTTTATACTTGACCAAAGTATTAATTCAACTTCTTCTTTGGTGATAAAATCCAAGTAGGTTGGCCTGGGGTAGACAAATATTAAAATGCTTATTTAGAATATGTGATTTTGGCTATATGTACATAAAATAGAAAATAGTGAACTAAATGATTAATTGAAAAAATGACCTAATTAAACTATTTGATCTATTCTAAGCATGTAAGCAATAAGAAAATAAAGTGTAAACTAATTAATAACATATAAACTTAATTCTAACTTTGAAACAAGGTACAATGTTGATATGGTGAATAATGTATGCAAAAAATATATAATAGGGTTGATTGAGTCAAACTTGTACTACAAAAACAAGGTCTAAAAATGAATAGGGTCAGTAGAGTCGACCTAGTCATCTATACAACACATAGAACATGGAACTGGGTCAGTAGTGTTGATCTAGTTGACTGTGCTAGGGCAGTTTTGAAGACTATAAAATATGAAATGAAAGACTGTAAAGAATGAGATAGAGAGATAGAAAGGAACCTTGTTGGATTAGAGATGAAAATAATGAATATTGATGTTCAATAACCTTGATATATGCTTGTAAATTTTACTAACTAGGTCAATTGGGTCGATCAAGATTTATAAAAACTTACTGCTGAGTGCCTAAAATGGACAGGGTCAACTTGGTCGACCCAGTATGCTAAACCTAATTTTTAAAAAGTACAAGGTTGACTAGGTCAACCTAGTATTCTGGACTAAATGTTTAGAATGCTAAAAAACTATACTAGGTAGACTAGGTCAATCGAGTAGCATGTACCTAAAAACTTGTACACAAAAGTTAGATACTGAGTCAACAGATTTGATCTAGTATGGTAGATATATGATAAAAAAATGATGATAAAATGAAATAAATGAAATAATATGATCAAATCCTACAAGGGTTAATTCATGTTAGGTTCACTAGAATGTATGCAATCAAAAATTCATCATGTCTATAAATCAATCCTATCTTAGAGAAGATAGAGCATACCTACACTTTTGATTGGAGATACATTTGTTAAGTGAGAGCATGACCAATATGGGGATCTAATAAACCCAATTAGGGGATCACTTATCATAATACACCATGTTAGGAATGGTTCCAAAGCCTACAGTCTAACACAATCACACAACAACCCTCAAAGAATCCTAGGTTTTATGTTCAATCTATTATAATAACATGAAGGTAAATCTAATCTAGTACACATCAAATCTTGTGGCACAAATCGGGGGTTAGTAATACAATTAAAACATGTATAGTATAATCTCAATTAAGCTAATTATGAGTAAGATGCTAATACATAGAATATGAAGAGTAATATTATTCAAGCCAATACTTATGCTACTTCTATCTACTAAGGAGAGAGGGAAACAAAGTTAGAATTTACTTACTTGAATGTGAACTCATCGATACTCAATCTCTCCCTTGGACAAAAGGGCTTCACAAGAGGTTGTTGTGGTTTATAATGATAACTAAGAAAGGCTAAAGCATCCAAGACTTATCCATAAAACTAGATTCTCTAAGTAGAAACCCTAAATTAAGACTCCTCAAGTAGAATGGTGGAAGAGCAAATTGTAAAGAAGTATGAGTGAATAATAAATCTTGATTTCATATTGAAATAATGATAAAATGATCTTGTATTTATAGGTGGATCTTTCCCTAAATCCTCCTAGAAATGTGAACTATATAGGGTTGACCCAATCAACCCAATATGTTTTCAATGATAATTCAATAGGTCTAAGCTAGGTCAGCTGAAGGGCTAACAAACTCAAAGAGTGAAAAATACACCTAGAATATATAGGGTTGAACTAGTCAATCTAGTATAGATGACTATCAAAAAGGGAACTAAGGAAAGAAAAGGAAAATGGAAAGATGTAAAATAATGGAGGAGTGTGCAAGGGAGGAGTAATAGCGTAGGAAATAGTTTTAGGAGATGGTTAGACTAGTAATAATGTGGTAATAAGGAAAAAAAATCTTGTGAAGTACCAAAGGTCTGCCCACCCATTTCTTGGTGCATCCCTTAAGGCATGTACTCAGAGAGATTGAGTCTCGATGGGTTCCTGCAAGATGTAAAGTGTTAGTATTTTATAAAAGTTGAAAATATTATCTATATATAGATCCAACTATGTAAAAAAGATTCATTGAAAGTTTGATGTACCTCACAACTATAAGGCCATACATAATGTATGGTGTCAGTCTAATTCCAAGATTTATGGAGTCAATAAAAGACTCAAATTGGCAAGTTAGGAAGAGAATATTGAGATATGTTGTAGGAACAATAGTACATAAAATAATATAATCCATAACTAATAATTTTAATTGAATTGGCTATACTGATAATAATTTTTTAGGTAATGTAGATGATAGGAAGAGTACTTCTGGATGTCTTTCACTTTAGACCAGATGTAGTATCATGGGCACCAAATAAGTAGCCTATCATGACAATCATTATCAAAAGAGGAAAATAAGATAAGCCATCAATTTTTTGAAACACCCTAATAATATGAATAGAGATGAAGGGTTATAAATTATCCATGCTTGGAAACTAGTAGTTTATAAACATTAAAATTATTTGTTTGTTTTTACTCTCCTTGGTTGTTATAGAGTAATTGTGTTTAAAATTTTTTAGGCTTAGTTTTCATGGTATTCTTAAGTTATATATCATGTTTTTAATTAATCTTTACTCTTTAATATATTTATTATACCAGTATTAGGTCAATTTATTTTCATGCACTTTAATCAAATAGGCTTAAAATTAATAATTTACAATATTGAAATTTTAAAATATTTTAACTACGTTTATAATAATGGAATTCTTATCTCTATTTTAATTTTTTTTTAGTTACTTATTGTAACAGCTAGTTTATTTCATTTTTGTTAACTTTTTTCAACGATCATTTTTTTCCATTTAGCTTTTAAGAAGCAAGGTATTATTGTTCTCACATAAAAAAAATTCTTGGTGAAGGATTACAATAAAGGATCTGAAACACGTTGATCTTTAAAACCAAACATAGTTTTTTACTAGAAAATATTTCTTATTAATCCATACCTCCTTCAAATAATTTCTAACATCTTAAAAAATAAGCAAACTTATCTCTAGAAGCTATGTATTATCAAGAAATCTATATATTCAAGGCATATGCATTATTTTATGTAATTGAATAGAAGTAAAAACCACAAGTTTTTTATTTTATGAATGCTATAGCATTTAGTCTTAGTTTTTTATTTTGTATAAATGTCATAGAAATGTTATAACATTATATTGTAGCCTTTTTCCTTCTTCAAAAAATATGTATTATTATGGATGACCATGACTGTAGCATATATAAACATGGGTTTTTTAAACATGCATCATAAAATTCTAATAAAATTCAATTGGAAGGTGTAAATAATTGTGCATAGAAAAGACAAATAATTAATTGAAGTCAATGAAAATATTTTAGAACCAATTCATAACAAATGTTTGATCACCATTCAATAATACTGGCTCAACAAATTTTGGATAGTTTCTTTTATAATTTAGATTATGATAGTCAAAGATGTCAATTATTTGTTTCATTGATAAAATTGATTAAGATGAGACCTATAATGTACACATTAGGACTAATAACATCTAATATGGATGATGAAAAAAATGAAATTGTTGAAAATCTACATGATGCATGTCATACTGTAGGCTTAAAAGCACACACCAAAGATTTTAATTTTACCTGACGTATACTTACAACTTGTGTAGTAAGTGGCCAAGCAAGAAAAAACAAATACTTTCAAAAATAAGCTAAGCACTTAATATAAACAAAAAAAATATATTAATGAAAGAAATTGAAAGATGCGAAAGACTTAATGAACCTAGTACCAATGAGCTCTACTTTAGTATACTTCTATGAAAGGATAAGGTTATAGCCAATGCACTCAAAGTGATACCTACTCAATTTTGTAAAGATAATACAAGAGGTTTAACCAATGCAAGAGATATAGTGAAAAAAAGAGTTGGTTCTGTTAACCTTAATCTACACCCAAAATATTTATTAGATATGACTCAAATACAATTATACTTTAAGTTTTTTAAAAAACATCCACAAATTTCTATTAGTCAAAGATATTTTGAGATGACCAAACCTTTTTATGTAAAAATAAATCACACATGCACCACTTGTTGTACGGAACATGTTGAATTTTTGATACACTATGGTGTTTTTTTCCATATTCATTATAATTTACACACTAAAAACATTTTGTAAGAGAGTGGCATTAAACTTATGCCAAAGTCAGTCAGGAAATTTATTCCAACTATTATTTACAAAAGAATGGATGGACAATTATTTTATAACAAATCATGTTTAAATAAAAATTACAACATTTGTGGTGGATTTCTAAAATTAAAAAATTATATCTGTGAGGAGAGTACAAGTGAAATTTGATAGGAATTATTTGGTATAAACAAATATAAGTAAGTTACTTTTCAAGTAAAATATGGTAAATAATTTAAAAGGTGTGAGCTTGTTATAAAAAAGTTACCCGTTTCCGAATTTTTGGTCAAATTCAGGGAGATTTGTTTTATGAGTATGCAAGGCATACACATAGGGTTAGATGGTTGGATGAACATTTAAAGATAAAAAATGATACATTATCACTTGATTCAATTATTTTAGTAGTTGAATTTGATGAAAATTATGCATTCAAACCACAAATAGAATTTTAATCATAATATTACAACTCATCACAAGTTACCATATTCATGCATATAGAATTTATACATGCACATGTTAGTACATATAAGTAATTAAAAATATTAAGGGAGTATAATTTATATATCAATGATGACCAATAATTTTTTTCAAAGTATGTGCAAGTTTGTTTTTAGAATTTCTATGAAAAGTTGAGTCAAAGGAACATTACTTTCAATCAACATTACATTTGGTCAAAAAAATTTACATCATAATTCAAAAATGCATGGATGTTTTATTGGTTGAGTAGGATGTACATTACCACTAGTGTATAACACATTTAGAGGTTTAAATAAGATATCGATGTAAAATGGGGACATGATGATTTTGGATCATGTGTAAAAAGAGATAATATAAAGGAAGAGTTGAATTTTGAAGAGGGTACTAATTCGACATATGCAAAAGCCATGGTTGAATGGTGTAATGAGAACACGTATCATGATGGTCAAAAAATTCTATTATTCATAGAAATTTTTGTTAATAGAGGAAGAAAATTTGGTAAAGTATGAGGATTATATGATTCTAATAGGTTCAAGTGAGCTCCATTCATTTCATAGCTCATATACAAGTTCTTTGACTATTCATATGAGACACTTGGCATGTTTTTGTTCTTCATGTGTGGACTCTGTTTGAAATGAGTGTGTCAAAAATGTTAGAGTATATATTTCATGTTTATTTCTCACATTTTCTAGTGTTTTATCTAACTATTTCACCATTTAATGAGTTTTTCTTATGTGAGGCTTTATCCCACATAGGCCAATTTAACTAGTTCTATGTTCATCTTGCCTATTTAAGCAAGTGTCTTCATTTGTACAAGCATGATTTGATATGATTCATTTTTAAATATGCATGATCTACCTTGTTTTTATATTTCATATTTGTAGCTTCTCTTGTGATGTTTTATTGCCAACACTTAAGATTCTAGGGTTGGGATGCCTTTACCATTACTAACATGGTACCAGAGCCCTAAAGAAGTTGTAAGAATTTTTAATCTTACAATTTTTAGATAATTGTATTCTATTTCCCTTGTTGTGGAGAGGAAGCATAGAATAGAGGTGTGCAAGAAGATCTTTATTCCCTTTTGGTGCCTTTTTCATACTTTTAAACTATTTTGATGTTTTTTTGGTTTCTTGCTTATGGAGATCTGTAATTACCTTTGGAGGAGGGGCTACAGGGATTTGCAGAGATCAAAATTTGAATGCTATTCATTGGAGAAGAATATCTAGTCAAGGCGTCTTAGATCTTATGATAGGCATTGAATATTCTAAATATATAGAAGAGGTGTTTACCATTGGAAGGAATTTGGAGGAGCTTGGCATCATCCTTGCTTCTAAGTGTTGGATAAGCATTTTGGCATCCTTGTTTGACATCTCCAACTGAGCTTGGTGATAAGAATCTAGTTTGGCATCCTTTCTAAGGCATTAGATTGTTTCATTTTGGGGTGGAAATTGGCATTGAAATACTCATGCAAAGGCACTAAAGTGTTGCAAAGCATTGAGAGTGGTGTTGAAATTTTAAAGAATTTAACTGATATTATGGTATTGGAAAAAGACTAGTGTGGAGATCTACTATCTTGAAGATATGTGTAAAATGTTTTTTTTAGAGATCTGTGTGAAGTAAGGTATATTCTACATTGAAAATCTGACTAGAGGTTTCATTCCACCTACAAAAACTTGCATACCATTCCATATTTATCCTACATGTGAAGGTGTGGCATTGTTGCTATGTATCAGATCTATGGCTAAGTAACAAAGTCTTCTCTTCCTTAGCTTCATCTATATGTTTGTAACAATTATAATCCAATTTTTATATCCTCTTAACATAGTTATTTATTCATTATTCCCTTTTACAAGGCTAATTTTTTGCCTTAATAAAAGTCCAGCTTGCTTTCACATGTATAGGGGTCACACAATTTGTTATTTTTCACTTTAGTTGGATTTTTTTAAGTCCATGGAAAAATTCTAATTCTAATAAGTGGTTAGATGACTATGTTTTTTTATTTGGTCTCAAAAACCAATTTGTAGTGTTTTTTAATTCTTTTGATCCATTTTTATGAGAAATCATAACACTCATAAATTTTGAACCCTAACTCAGATTTGAGTTTTTTTTTTCAAAAGTGTGTTTTTTTGAATCTCTATCCATTAGTGTCATCAGATTATTAAAATGCGCTATTTTTATAAAGTGCCAAAATTGAGGCGGAGGGGGGGGGGGGGCGCGTGTGGGGGCGGGTGCGCGAGTGAGGGGGGGAGGGGGGTGGTCCTATAATACAATCTATTGGGGGGTTGTCTTAGTTTTGATTTTGTACACCCTTTGCATTCTTTCTGATCTTGGTGATTAGTTAGCATGGCTTCTATTTCTAATGTTAACCATTGTGAGCTTTTAACTGCACATAATTACCAAAAATGGAGATCTTGAATGGAAACAATCATAAAGTGAAACAGATTATGATCCCTAATGAATGAAACATAACTATAGTTCACACAAGAACTTAAAAATTTTTAGCATCAGTATAAGTTTGAAGAATATATAGGCTTAATTGGGGAATATGTGAGTGATAGTCTTTTTTTTATATTGATGGGTGTGATTATCCATTAAAAATGTGGACTAAATTAAAGGGTTTGTTTGGGAAAGTAGATCAATTGAGAGCGATGCAACTTGAAGTATAGCTTACTTAACTAAATCTAAATGAATTTACTTTTAATGTAGATTACCTCACAAAGTTTAAACATTTATTGACACAAGTAAAGGGGAGTGGATGTGATAAAAAGTATGAAGAGAGTGTATACTTAATATTGTCTAAGTTGAGTGGCCCATTCCAAATCTTTGCTTCTACCTTTTTCTCTAATATGGATGCATTAGGTATTCCATTCAAAATACCGAATTTATATTTGTTTTGTGAGAGACTCATTAGGGAGGAATCTAAATTATCTCATCTTGAGTCTTCCACCTCTAAAAAATCATTAGTGGCCTCACATCCTAAGTCTATGAGAAAATATAAGGGTAAGAAAAAAAATATTCATCCTCCCCCTCAAAATGCACCTAATCCCACTAACACTACTTCATCTAAACCCAAACCATCTTCCAAATCCAAGAATAAGTCTAACCTATCTTGCTTCTATTATGGGGGACTAGCCATGAAGAGTCTAGGTATTTCAAGAGAATACAAGGATTAAAGGATGCTGTTAGGGAACATAAGATCTCTTTCTCCACTCCTTTGCCATATCATGAACATGGGAAAGCACTTAATGTTTTTGAAAGATCACAATTTCATGTTTCAAATAGTTGGATTATAGGGTTAGAATGCCTTTACCATTCCTAACATGGTATCAGAGTAGGTTGTAGACATCTTCATGAAGCATTTTTCATCACCTCATTTCTTTGAGTTATGTGGCATGCTTGGGGTTTCAAAATTTGTCCTTTGGGGGGTGTTCATGAGGACATATTCCATCTTCATTTTATTGATATATATTATACATGGTTACCTTATTAGGACTAGTTTATTGGACTTATATTTTAGAAATGCCATTATTTCTTTTTTGGATTTTGTTATCTCCTAGCTTCACTTGAGGGAGGGTGTTAGAATATGTATTTCTCACATTTGCTAGTGTCTTAGCTAACTATTTCATAATCTAGTGAGTTTTTCATATGTGAGGCTTTATATCCCATAGGCTAGTTTAACTATTTCTATGTTTCACCTTGCTTATATAAGCAAGTGCCTTCATTTATACTAGCATGTTTTGATATGTTTCATTTTTTAATATATATAATCTACCTTGTTTTTGCATTTCATATCTATAGCTTCCCTTGTGATGTTTTATTGCCAACACTTTGGATTCTAGTGTTAGAATGCATTTACCATTCTTAACAATAAGAGTGGGTGGATGACTAGAGATCTAAATATCTAATTCCAATCAACACCTATAAGGTTCCAACAACATTACAAATTAAAAATATGACATTATCAGGTGACTTTGACTATGTATATGATCTAATACAACTACGTAAAATATTTTTATTTTATACAATTTATTCTCATTAAATATCTTCATATTATAACTAAAAACTTTTTTTGTGATATAGGGCATGTTTTTACAATTATTGCAGATGAGGACAATGAATAAGTCACATATTGCTAATTTTGTCAGTGTGTAAAGAGTGAAAAAATTAATTTACCCAGTTATAGATGGAGAAAACACTAACTATCCCATTGGGTTAGTGGCAGTCACTAGAACTTTGTTTCAATGATATCTTATAAAAATTTAGATAAATGGTTGTTTGAAGAGTTTTAAATGTACAAGAAAATACTGCAATATTTAAATTTGATTCTTGAAATGAATATTCAATTACAAAAATATCATGGGAGGCCATTAAATAAGAATCTATGGGAAGTTCAAGAGTCAAACCATGAATTTATTTTGGATACTATCATGGTTAGAGTAGATCATATTGGTTTATTGGATTGAAATACTCATGTATGTTGACTTTTTAAATGTAGATGTAATCAATTTTACCAAATGTTATTTATTTTATAAGAAGTACATAAGAATTTGTTTTTTAATTACTTACCAATAATTTTTTATAGGTTAGTAGTGCCAAATAATTTTCCACCTTCATGTGGTTGGCACTATTAGTAAAAAATTCCATATTCTTCAAGCTAAGAGAAGCTAACTTTTTAAGTGCTTAGTGTTTTTGTGCTCTTGAACGGTAATGAAATGCAATTTCAAGTGGATTTGAAAAATGTGTCAATGAAAAAACATGTAATTTTTGTATCTAGATGTGATGAAAGTGATATATTCTCATCTAGATGTCCTAGAGGTAGAAATGGCAGTTGGAGCTCAAAAAGTTGTCTATTCAATGCCAAAAAGTTGCATTTTAGGACCCATCACTATAAATGTTTCCATGGATTTATCTTGAATATTCCACCTAAGTGTTTTGGGGTGAAATTAGAAGGATTTAATAGGTAGGGGAAGATCTAATATTTTTTGAAAACGATGTACAATTTTATTTTATGCATGTTTGAAATTAAACTAAAAAACTACATTTTTCTTATATTAGGAAGGTTGTTCTTGAGGCTAGAATGGGTGGTTGGTTTGTGTATCGGGTGTGATGGGAGGCCAAAAACCTATTCCTAGACATTATATTCACCTTGATCATGTTGATAGTTCTATTTTTTAGTCAAGAAGCATCATAATTAGAGTTTTGGAACCATAATTTTAACTTTGACAATTTTTATTGTTAGTATTTCTACACTCTTGAACAATAGTGAAAATGTACTTTTGGGTGGATTTTAATGTCATGGAGCTATGATAACATGTAATTTACCTATATATACATGATAAAAGTGATATATTCTTAACCGGAGGTCCTAGAGGCATAAATCACAATTAGAGTTCAAGAACTTGTCTATTTAATGCTAAAAATTTGCATTTTAGGACCTATCATTGTAACTTTTGCCACACATTTATAACTAAGGTTAAAATTGAGTGATATAGGGTGAAATTAAATGGATTTAAGATGCATGGGAAGGATCTAACATTTTTTGTAAATGAGTTACAATATTCATTTTATGCATGTTTGAACTTAGGCTAAAAACATACATTTTTCTTGTATTGGGAAGGGTAATCTTAAGGCCAGAATGGTTGGTGGGTTTGTCAATAAAGACTGATGGAAGGATAATAATATATTATTAAACATTATATTACAAATAAAACATGTTGGTAGTGCCAATTTTTAGTTAGGAAGCATCAAAATTAGAGTTATGTAACCACAACTTCAACTTTGATAATATTTATTGTTAGTGTTTCCGTGCTCTTGAATGGTAGTGAAAATGTAATTCCATGTAGATTTTAATTTCATGGTGATGTGATAATATGTAATTTTACTATAAATATGTGATATAAGTGATATATTCTCAACTAGAGGTCCCAAAGGTAGAAATGATAGTTAGAGCTCAAGAAGTTGTCTATTTAATGCCAAAACATTGCATTTTGGACCCATCACTACAACTTGTGCCACATATTGATTTCAAAGGATAAAACTAAGTGATAATGGGTGTTATTAGAGGGATTAAATATTTAGGTGAAGGATATTATTTTTTTTATAAATGACTTACAAGTTTTATTTTACACATGTTTGAATTTAGGTTAACAAACTACATTTTTCTTGTATTGGGAAGGGTGTTCTTGAGGCCAGAATGAGTGGTGGGTTTGTCAATCAGACATAATGGGAGGATAATAACCTAATAATATATATTATCAACCCCACATAACATATTTACATTTCCATTTTTCAATCATAAATCATCAAAATTAGATTTCTACAACCACAAATTTAGCTTTGACAACATTTGTTATTAGTGTTTTCGCACTCTTGAATGGTAGTGAAAATGTACTTATGGATGGATTTGAATGTCATGGAAGTGTGAGAAAATTTAATTTAAATATTTATATGTGATCAAAGTGATATCTTAGCTTCAGGTCCCAATATCAAAAATGATAGTTGGAGCTCAAGAAGTTGCTTATTTAATGCTAAAAAGTTTCATTTTAGGACCTATCACTACAAATTATACCATGGATTGCTCTTGAAGGTTCCACCTAATTTATACATGGTGATATTATATGAATTTAATAAGTGGGGGAAGGATATGATAGTTCATGGAAATGACTTACAGGTTTCATTTTAAACACATTTGAACTTAGGCTAAAAAATTCCTTTTTAATTGTGTTGGGAAAGGCATTCTTGAGGCCATAATGGGTGGTGGATTGTAGATCGGGCATGATAGAAGGAAAAAAACATGGTCCTAAATGTTATCCCCAACTAACATGTTGGAAATGCCAATTTTTGGTCAAGAAGCATTAGAATTAGATATCCACAACCACATCTTCAATTTTGATAACATTTGTTATTAGTGTTTATGCGCTCTTAAATGGTAATAAAAATGTACTTCCAAGAAGATTTATATGTCATGGAGGTGTGATCATATGTAATTTACCTCTATAGACATGATAAAAGTGATATATTTTCAACTAGAAGTCCCAAAGGCATAAATGATAGTTGGAGCTGAAGAAGTTGTCTATTCAATGCCAAAAAGTTATATTTTAGGACCTGTCACTACAACTTGTGCCATAAATTAATCTTGAAGGTTAACTTGATTTATCTAAGGTGAAATTAGAGAGATTAAATAGGTAGGTGAGGGATCTAGTGGTTTATGGAAATGAATTATAGGTTTTTGTTTACATGTGTTTCAACTTAGGCTAAAAACTACATTTTTCTTATATTGGGGAGGGCGTTCTTGAGGTTGGAATGGGTGGTGGGTTTGTCAATCAAGAATGATGGGAGACCAATAACATGGTATAGGATGTTATATACCCCCTTTAACATGTTTTTAATGATATTTTTTTATCAATAAACATTATAATTAGAGTTTTGAAACCATAGCTTCAACTTTGACAAGATTTATGTTAGTGTTTTCACGCTCCTAAATGATAGTGAAAATGTACTTCTAGGTGGATTTAAATGTTGTGGTAGTATGATCCTATCTAATTATACTATATAAATGTGATAAAAGTGATATTTTCTCAACTGGAGGTCTTGGAGGCAAAAATGATAGTTGAAGCTCAAGAAGTTGTCTATTCAATGCCAAAAAGTTACATTTTAGTACCCACCACTACAACTTGTGCCATGTATCGCTCTTGAAGTTTCCACCAAAGTGATTCAAGTTGAGATTAGATGGATTCAAGAGGAATTGGAAGGATCTAATAATTAATGGAAATTATTTATAGGTTTCATTTTATGTATGTTTTAACTTAGGCTAAATAACTACATTTGCTTGTATTAGGAAGGATGTTATTGAGGCCAAAATGGGTGGTGGCTTTATCGATCGGGCATAATGGGAGGCCAGAAACCTAGTAATGGATGTTGTATTCACCCTAGACATGCTGGTAGTGCCAGTTTTTGATCAAGATGAGGTATTTTCATATTGACACTTTACTTGAAACTAATATTTTTTGCTTGCACTTATTATTAATCCTTGTATGGTTCAATGGAAATTAATTGTTTCTTTTCAAATGTTGCAAGGAATATGTGGGTATCAAATTAAATTTTCTATTTGTAAGTATCTATAATTTTTTTGAGTTTTCTTATGCCTTAGGTGTGTGTCCCTATAGAAACCTTATAAATTCTCTCTCATGCATATAGTCTTCCTCTCTTTTGTCCAACACCCTTAACCTACTAGATCATTCACTCCTCTCACAAAAACACCATCCTTTCCTTGTACAATTTTCATAAATTCATCCTCCTTGTCTCTTTCAAACTTGCTAATCTTCTCTAAGATTATAAATCTAATGCATGGTTCTAATATCTTGTCCTCACTAAGGCTTATATAGTAATCCACCTAATCAATTGAATCCTCTAACATGCCTAATCTAATAGCACAATATGCAAGTCAAAACTCTTCAAGTATTTACTCTGTTCTCCTAAATAGGATTGTATGCACAATATCAAGGTTTAGATCAAACCTATACATTTAAAGCATGTCCTAAGCATTCCAAAGGGATATAACACACCCATAAAAGATTCAACACTTATAAGTACCCTCATGAACTCCAACAACTCAGTAAAACTCTTTCCATAGGACTATAGTAAATCATATCTCCCTACTTAGACCAAGAGCTCCTGTCTTGAATTTAATTAACACTAAACATGAAAAAATAACGTTGAAAGACTATCATGAACTCAACACCTATTTTAGTCACTTTCTCCATGATTGATATTCCTCAAACCACATTTACTTGAGGGTGAAACTACCCCTCTATCTGCCTGTAACCACTCAATCCTCCACACACCTATAACTTATCATGGGATATTATCTCCAAGATTTAATGACACTATCAACATCAAAGTTCATTAAAATACATTCAAAACACAATGATAAGGAGATTATTACAATAGATAACACATATTTTATTGATCTTCATAAATATTTACAATATGATCCACTATCATATCCTTATCCTCATTTAAAACATAGTTTTCCATCTTTTTGTTCCATATATCTCTCTTTCCTAAACCTCATACCTAATATACTAACTCATACTACTTCACCCTAATCTCCTAATCTACACACCACCATGAAACTCTTTCTCCCCCTTTTCTCTCCCAGTTTTGCATGAAAGTGTATTTTAAATGTTCAAGGTGATTTGGAGGCTAGAATAGATGATATTGTCAAAAATCAGTTGTAGGAAGCCTAACACCCTTAAGGGTTAGGACTAGAAATCAATATAACTATTAATGGGCATTGAGTTGGGCCTAGAGACCTCAGTGGGGAGTTGAAGTATATCAAGAGTGAAGTGTTAAAAGTGATGAAGGAGTGAGGTGTTGAAGGGTTAGAAACCATTCTCAAGAATGTGCAATAGGCCTATTAGGCCAAATATCCTTTGAAGGGAAAAAGTGCAAGAAAGTGTAAATGAGTGTGGATACCTTTGATTTTACATCCTGATTTATCACCATGAAAATTTGCTTGAATATCCTTGTATTTTTATGGCTTGCAATTTGATTTGATTATTATTTCACTAAGCTATAAGTCACATGTTATTATGGGACAAATGTAAGTTGATTTGATTTAGTGATTACATTGCTATGAGTTAGTTGTATTTTATATTATTTACATTATGATCATGTTGATTGTTATTACAACAATATTTTATGATATATGTCATGATGTTACAGACTACCTTTTTTTTGTGAGTTGGATGCAGGAAAGATTCATCCCTCAGAGTAGGATGGAGGGAGAACATCATTGGAGAGGGTGAAATAGATGGAGGTGTTAGGAAATGACAGAGGAATGGCTAGAACCCATGGACACACCATGTTAAATAGTAAACATTAAATGCATTATTTAAATTGTTATAGTTAGTATATTTTTTATGATTATTTGCATTTAGATAATTGTTTATGCATATCATTGGTGTGTTAACTTAGTTTAATGCTTAAGTAGAATTAATATCATGTGATTACATTGTGATTTTTATAAGTATATTTGGATATATAATGTTACTGTGTGCCTATCTCATGATTATTAATGTTTTTTTAAAAATGTAAATTTGTGTGAATAGAATTTGGGACTACCATATGTAGACTAATCATCATGAATTTGTAATGTTGAGAACACCAGTTGGATAGCTTTATGATATAGATAATATCATTATATGTCTTAAAAAACTTAATATATATAGATAATGAAAGACATAGATAAACTATATGAAACAACAATTATGTTGTTATAATTTAGATTGGTATAATGATGTGTGATTTACCATTTTTAATGATGGAATGTAGATGACTTTATATTAGTCATATTGCTATTAAGTTATTATGATTATTTATTTATACTAATTGATTATTTAATCTTAATTAATATTATTATTAATTTATACACACACACACACACACACGGGAAAAATAAATAAAGAAATTGAGTTGTAATTAGAAAAAGTATTTCATTGTATAATAATTAGGAAATAAAGCTAATTAGAAAAGAAAAAAACACACCAAAAAATAAAAGGCAAGCTTTAATGAATAATGGAGAGCTTTAAATAAAAATATATTCATGAAATGGAAAAGAAAAAGAAAGAGGGGAGGCATGAGAAAAAATGATAAAAAAGGGCACAAATTGGAGAAATAAAGCATAGAAGAATAAGAGAAGACAAGGAAGAGATCAGCAGAGGGAGAAGGAGAAGAAGAATGTGAAGACTAGAAGAAGGAGCCAAGCAAAGGAATTCAGGATTGTGTCAGACACCTTTACCAGGTAGGTGAAACTATTAAATTTTGTGTGGAAATTGTAAAATTTTTGTGTGAACTGAGAGGTTTATTTGACTATGTATAAAATATATTTAATGCAACTATCTGTGCAAGATAGAAAACTTATTTAGATAAAGTCGATTTGAGTACATTATTATTATATATAGTGATTTGAGTACCAAATTATTATTATATAACAAACTATAATATATAATGTACAACGAATCCATATTTAATGTCTAGCGAACTATACAAGTATGTGTAGTGATTTATATAGTTGACCATGAAATTATTATGACTATACTAAGTGTATGTAAATTTTTTATACCATGAAGCTAAGTGAAAGTTGAATGTGAATAGCATTATTCCAAAAATGATCTGTATAGAATATTCTTGTTATAAAGAATGACATAGATGATTAAAAATGAATTGAGGTTAATTATTTTTATATATTCTTTGTAAATATAGCAATATATATGTATATATGTATAACATCTAAACATGGTAATGAATATATTGACTGCTAAAAAAATGATATAAGATATATGCATAAACTAATTGTTATTAAATCCATGAAAATATATGACTATGAAAATATAACAATCTGTGTAATGCCAATATCAAACCATGAGATTTGAATATGAATAAATGGGGTTATGATATTAACAACTATGGAAATATATCTTACATAACAACATGCCTTTATTCTACAAGCCGTGATAAGGCTAAGTAGTTGAAAATGGATTTACATATGTTGTATGAATAAATACAAGGTTTCTGATAGGGATGTCATAAGTTCAACCCATGGCATTATCTAAACCTAAAAATATATATATTTTTATTCCTAAACTATGAGACTTTATAGATACTATATAAATTTATGCTATTAAAACCACACGACTAAGTGAGTTTGGATAGTGTACTTAATGTTCATCAAAATAAGTAATATAGTTTATATATTGTGTTTCATAATGTCATAAAAAACCATGGTGTCTTAGTATATGACTATGTTCATTTATTTTAACAAAACCATGGAGTAAAAGTATACGAACTGGTCTCATTTGTTTTATAAAATCATGAAAAAATAAACATAGGAGATGACTATGTTAACCATGTGAATATATATGAGTAGTGTATGTGTTGACATTTAGAATCACATACAAGTTATATAGATAATTCAACCATAGACATTTATTGGGTTAAATTATTTACCCCTTTTGTAAAGACTGGAAATGTATTTTAAAGTACAAGAGTTTTAAGTAAAATAAAGTCAAACTTGTATCAAGATATATAAGATAATATACATAGATGGCTATAAGAAACCATGTGAGTGTTTGAGGTTAATTTGGATTGAGAAGAGTACACTATGGATATAAATAGTATATTGACTATAATACTCTGCCCATTAATCAAGACTATTAATATCTTATAATAAATCATCAATGTATTTTTGTGAATAAAGAAGTTATAATGGATGTTAAAATCATGTGAAGTCTTTGATTAGAATTATAAATGATTGTTTTAATTTATATATATAGTATCTATATGTTGTTTGAAAACTTGTGATTATATGTACCAGTGCATATATATATATATATATATATATATATATATATATATATATATATATATATATATATATATATATATATATATATATATATACATATAGTGTTTTTTGCTTCAGAAATCTATAACTTGGTTTTACTAGATAATAAAACTATAAATATAAGAACACACGCACACACACATTAGTGTATCATGATGTGTTCTTATATTTATAGTTTTATTATCTAGTAAAACCAAGTTATAGATTTTTGAAGCAAAGAACACTATATATATATATATATATATATATATATATATATATATAAACCTCCTAAAAATATAAAATGTTGTTTAAATGAAAGTTTATGTTTTCATGAGAATTATGTATTTTTTAAATATGATTGGCTATTGAAATTAAGTAGTGTGTACATAAAAATGATGGACTGTGATATTATTGCTTGTCATAGAATGTACCATATTTATATCTACTTATGAAAGTTATATTTTTGCATTTTATATATAGATTATACTTGATTGGTTTAAATAGTACTTGTTATGCTTATCATTATTATTTATGTGATAAATAACATAGTGGAGATTCATTCATACATTTGATGGACTAAATACATAGATTTTGATTATTCATGTGTTTATCATGTTTTATGCCTGCTAATAGGAAGTAATTTATATGAATATGTTGGTTATATTCATGTTAACCAAATCTCATATTTTTGGTACTAAGTAGTGAGACATACTTCACTAGCTTACTAGCATCACCAATGCTCGATGGAGGTAATCTAATCAAGTAGTGTGTATAAATTTGACTGATCCTAGAGATCAATGACTATTTAAAACTTTGAACAAATTAATGTTAGTTAGACATTGTCATTTAATATTTATAATTTACATTTTTATGTGATATAATATTAAAATAGATTTATTTATGGTACACTTCATGTTCTTAAAAATCATACAACACACAGGTTCTAGCTTGTCTCTCTAGATTCTTACACCATCACTATCTACTCATCAATGAAAGGAGGGCCATTTCCTGATGGGGGATTGTGTAAGAGATAAATGGTGCATGGTTGGTGTGGAAAATTACTTGGATGGTGCTCACCCTCCCCACAATATTACTTATTTTGAGACTACACTTGATATTGCCATAGATACTAGAGTTTAAGAACTCATGATTTGTAGAGCCTTGTATCTTGTATCTTGTATTGTTTTTATTATTATTGAAAAATTATACTTGATGAGATGTAATTATTTACTTATTGTACCATGATAGTAGTGGATGCATGTTTATACCAGATATGGCTAGAAATCTATAATTACTTTCTATATTTAGCTATGTTTTATTTCATCTAATAATAGTGATCAATGATAGATAGATGTTATATGTTAATTTTATAGTTAACATACTTAGAATGTTTTATTCGGATCATTAATTAAATTTTTGTGGTGAAATCTAATGAAATAATACATTTATTAAATTTTTAAAAAATTATGTTATTCTATGCAAATCTTAGTGGGAATGTTATATGTGGTATCATAGTTATGGCTCGAACTCTACGACCTAATGAAGTCCACTAACATTTTCATATCCTTATTTTTAATATAAAATATATTGGTTAAATATAGAGCATCCAAGGAGGATCCTTCAAATTTCAATGATAATAACCCTCGATTGGATCCTAATCGATTTGCCATTGAGCAAGCAACAAAGCTGGATCAGATTCTTACAACCATGAATGAGACCAAGGACTAAATTTTAGCCCTAGAACAATAAGTTCATGACCATGAAGAGAAATTAAATCAAGATGTAACTAAAAATCATCCCACTAAGCAATAAAACCATCAAGACATGAGAGCTCAAGTAGATATGGAATTGGCTAGAGATATGAAAAAGGTGAATCCACCTAAGTTTGATGGAACTATTTTTGGTGATGGAGCTAAAGCATGGTTAACTAAGATGAATAAGTATTTAAAGATTTGAAACTACTTTGAGGTCACTAAATTACTTTGGGGAGCATACTAGTTGGCTAGTAAAGTAACTATATGGTGAGCCAACAAAAAGTTGAAGATGAAATTTAACTTGACCACCACTACATAGGAGTAGTTTGTGATATTATTTAGATTATTGTGGCTTCCATAGATATACTTTGACCAAAATCTTACATGTTTATATAATATAAATCAATAAAATTTATTGGTGAATGAGTACTAGGAATAGTTCACCAATCTTTTGAAGTATGTATCTTAGTATCAGGTAGATGAAAGGTTCAAAGATTATGTTTCCCAAATTCACAATAGTAGTGGATGTCTATGTAGCACCAATAGGGTCATATGATGTGATCTTATGAGTCAATTGGATTGAGAATAATAAGGCCAAGGTTGACTCCTACCTAAATAAGGTTCAATGTCTAAATGATTTTGGAAATCAGACACAAATTTAGGGTGAGAAAAAAGAGTTGAAGCTTAGGTATAATTTTGAAATATAGCTCAAGAAGGCTCAAGGAAAAGGATGAATAACATTTATTGTCAAGATAAGTGAAATGGAGGACTATAAGTAACCATCCCTCAAAGATTATCTATTCCTTATGAATTTTTATGATGTGTTTTTGGAGGAATTACTAGGATTACCTTCTAAATGTGAGTTTGATTTCTCATCATACGTAGATTAGAACCATAGTCTAAGGAACCATATAGGATGATAAACACTAAATTGGTTGAATTTAAGTTTTAACTACAAGAATTATTTTTAAAAGAGTTGATCAGGCTAAGTGTGTCACCATGGGTTACACCAGTTGTCTTTATCAAGAAGGATGGTACTTTTCAACTTTGCATAAACTATAGAATGTTGAACAAGGAAACTATCAAAAATAGGCATCCACTAACTCATATAGATGGTCTTTTCAATAAAATATGGGGGGGGGGTAATGGTATTTTCTAATATTAAACTTAGAGTACGATATCATCAGTTGAGGTTAATGGATGAGAATATTCTAAAAACAATGTTTAAAACTTGATATGGGCACTATGAGTTCGCAGTGTTACCATTTGGGTTGACAAATGCTCCAATAACATCTATGAATCTCATGAATAGTGTGTTCAAAGATTGTTTAGATAATTTTGTTTTGGTTTTTATTTATGACATTATTATATACTCTAAAAATTAATAAGAACATCTTCAACATCTAGAATTGGTTCTACAAAGGTTGTAGAAGCACAAGTTATATGGCAAGTTATCTAAATATGTATTTTCTAGAAAAGAGTATAATATTTGGGACATATTATCTCTATGGATGACATTTCAATATATCCGACAATGATAAGATCCATTATGTAGTGGATATCACTAAATAATGTCCATGAGGTGAGAAATTTCATGGGATTAATGGGCTATTATAGGAAGTTCATTCTAATTTTTTTTAAGATAGCTAATCTGATTACCTTTCTATAAAAAAAGAACCAAAGTTTTATCTAGTTAGATAACTGTGAAGTATCTATTTAGGAATTAAAAATAAGACTTCAACATTGGTACTAAGATTTCCTGATCCCAATATGAGATGGACTAGGAAGAGTCTTTATGCAAGATGGTGCAGTGTTAGTTTATGAATCAAGGAAGTTGAAGCCTTATGAGGTGAAATATGCCCTTCATGACCTATAACTTACATCAATTATGTATACCTTACAAGTTTGGAGGCATTATTTATTGACAAAAGTTTTTGAGCTCCAGATGGATATCTTGGGACTCAAGTACATCTTCACCCAATTAAATCTAAATGCTTACTAGAGACACTAGTTAGAGTTCTTATTTGATTATGATTTAGATATTAACTATATCAAAGGAAAAAAAAATAGATTAGTTGATGCCCTAAGGCATAGGAGGTATATAGCAGTCATAGATTCTATCAAGAGTACTTGCAAGGATTAAGTGATTAAATTATTTCTAGGATATGAATTTTATGATCAAATTAGAAAAGTGTTATCTAAGAATGCTTAGAATCCTAGGTATAAAGGATTTAGATTAAATAATTATGGCATTTTATGATAAAATGGAACTATGTATATGTTAAATTGGGAGAATATAAGGAACACAATTTTAATGAACTACACAAAGCCCTATATTCAAGACATATAAAAGTATCTAAGCTCATGGCAGAGTTTAGACCACTTTATTTATGCAAAGGAACCAATAAATATGTGGTGGGATTTGTGTCACATTATCTGTAATGTCAGTGAGTGGAATTTGAACAGCATCTAGCTGGATTGTTATATCAACATGACATATCAAAATGGAAGTGGCAGGTGATCAGTATAGACTTTGTCTAAGGTTTACCATCATGGAACATTCATGACTTGATCTTGGTAGTAATTGACATACTAAAAAAGGTATCTCATTTTACATCAAGTAATTTGATAGATGATGCACCTACTCTTGTGAAGAGGTTCATAAAGGAAGTATATCAGTTGAATGGATTTACAAATAAGATCATTTTGGATCATGATCTAAATATGACTTATATGTTTTGGGTGACTCTGAATTCAAATTTAGGTATGCAAAAAAAGTTCAACACTACATATCACCCATAGATTGATGATCAAACTAAGCGAGTTAATCAGGTGTTAGAAGATCTTCTTCATATATATTGCATGGATAAATAATAAAATTTAGAAGATTATCTTTTGTTGGTTGAGTTTGCTTACAATAACTCATACTAATTAACTTTAAATATGGCACTATTTGAATCATTATATGGAAGGTGTAGAACACCAATCAGTTGGGATAGGTTGGAAGATAGGGTAGGCTTTAAACTTGAGATGCTTTCAAAAATAAAACATCAAGTCAGATTAATCAGGCATAAATTGGTAGAGGCCAATGATAGGTAATTGAGTTATGCTAATCTGAAAAGAATAGATAGGTATTTTTTAGTAGGTGATAAAATGTTCTTAAAGGTTAATCCATAAAAGAGCTTGATTAAATTTGGGAAGTCAGTGAAACTTTCACTAAGATATGTGGGACCCTTCAAGGTGTTATAAGTGGTCAATCTTGTAGCATATAGGTTTGCATTTCCACCATCCCTAGATCTATTGCATAATGTCTTCCATATTTCTTATCTTAAAAAGTATATAGCTGATATTTCACATATATTGGATTAAAATGATTTATAAGTTCTAGATCTTGGGGTGGTCATGGTAGAACCAATTAGAGTAAGTGACACTCTCAAACTTCATTGGTGTAATAGAGAGATTTTAGTGTGAAATGTCTTGTGGGACCAATACTCTGAGGATAGTGTTATTTGGGAGAATTATGATGAGTTTTATAGGTGATTTCCACATTTATTCATTTGATTTGATGATTCATACTATGTTATTTTTTTACTGAATATATATTTTTAATTAGAACTTATGTTTGAATAAATGTCATTGGGATGACAACCAACTTTAAGGGGGAAGTATGTTACATCATGATTTCACACCAAGAAAATTTACTTAAATATCTATGGATTTTTATGGTTGGTAATTTTATTTGATTATTATTTCACTAAGTTGTAAGTCATATGTTGTTATATGATAATTGTATGTTGCTTTAATTTTATGAGTACATTTATATGAGTTATCTATATTATATATTATTTACATTGTGATCATGTTGACTATTATTACAACAATATTTTATTATATATGTCATGATTTTATGTACTAACTACCTTATTATGAGTTAGATGTAGGAGAGATTCATCCCTAAGAGCAAGATGGAGTGAGAAAATCATTGAAGAGGGTGACGTAGATGGAGGTGTTTTGGGATGATAGAGGAATGGATAGAACCCATGCACACACCACATTAAATAATACACATTAAATGCATTTTTTTAAATTTTTAGAGTTAGTACATTTTTGATTATTATCTTCATTTAGATAATTGTTTATGCATATCAATGGTGTGTTAGCTCAGTTTAATACTTATGTGGAAATAATCTCATGTGATTACATTGTGGTTTTTATAAATATATTTAGATGTATAATGTTACTATATGCCTATGTCATGATTATTAATATTTTTTTGAGAACATAAATTTGCATGAATAGTATCTAGGACTATCATATGTAAAATAATCATCATGAATTTGTAATATTTGAGAACATTATCCAGTTATCTTTACTATATCGATAATATAATTATATGGCTTAAACACCTTAATATATAGATAAAGAAAGACATAGATAACCTATATGACACAACAATTTTGTTGTTATAATTTGGATTGGTATAATGGTGTGTGATTTAACATTTTTGATGACAGAATGTAGATGACTTTATATTAGTCGTGTTACTTTTGAGTCATTATGATTGTTTATTTATACTAAGTGATTATTTATTCTTAAGGCATATTATTATTAAGTTAGAAACACACACACACACACACACACACATATGGGGAAAACATATAAAGAAATTGAGTTGCAATTAGCAAAATTATTGCGTTGTATAATAATTAAGAAATAAAGTGAATCATAATAAAATGAATTAGAAAAATAGAAAATAAAAACACCAAAAAATAAAAGGCAAGCTTTAATGAAGAATGGCAAGCTTTAAATAAAAATATGTTCATGAAATGGAAAGGAAAAATAAAGAGGGGTGTCATGAGAAAAAAATATAAAAGGGGTGAAAATTGGAGAAGGAGAGGGAAATAGAACGTAGAAGAATAAGAGAAGAGAAAGAAGAGTGCAGCAGAGGGAGAAGGATAAGAAGTGCATGAAGAGGAGAAGAGGGAGCCAAGCAAAGTAATTTAGGATTATGCCAGATGCCTTTGTTAGGTAGGTGAAGCTATTAAATTTTGTGTATAAATTATCAAATTTCTATGTGAACTGAGAGTTTTATTTGACTATTTATAAAATATATTTAATGTAGTAATCTATACAAGATAGAAAAAATATTTAGATAAAGTCGATATGAGTACACTATTATTCTATATAGCGATCTGAGTACCAAATTATTATTATATAGCAAACTATAATATATAATGTACAACGAATACATAAATAATGCTTAGAAAACTATAAAAGTATGTGTAGTGATTTATATAGCTGACCATGAAATTATTATGACTAGAATGAGTGTATGTAAATTTGTTATACTGCATAGCTATGTGAAAGTGGAATGTGAATATCATTATTCTAACAATGAGTTGTATAGAATATTATTGTTATAAAGAATGGCATTGATGATTAAAAAAGAATTGAGGCTAGTTGTTTTTATTTATTCTTTGTGTGTGTGTATATATATATATATATAT
This sequence comes from Torreya grandis, assembly GCA_037957365.1. Taxonomy (NCBI): domain Eukaryota; kingdom Viridiplantae; phylum Streptophyta; class Pinopsida; order Cupressales; family Taxaceae; genus Torreya; species Torreya grandis. Next base: position 2,004,082 of record JARHVA010002866.1, read on the forward strand.
ATATATATATATATATATATATATATATATATATATATATATATATATATATATATATATATATATGTCTTCTAAAAACATTGATATAATATATATGCATAAACTAATTGTTATTAAATACATGAAAACATACAACTAAGAAAACATAGTGATCTGTGTGTAATGCCAATATCAAACCGTGAGATTTAAATATGAATGAATGGGATCATGATATTAAAAAAACATAAATATATATTACATAATGACGTGCCTTTGTTCTACAAGCCATGGTAAGGCTGAGTAGATGAAAATGGTACTACATATGTTGTATGAAAAAAATCCAAAGTTGGATATAGGGACATCATAGGTTCAACCGAAATTATTAAAAAAACCCAAAAATATACATATTTTTATTCCCAAATCATGAGACTTTATAGATACTATATAAATTTTTAATATTAAAACCACATGGATAAATGAGTTTGGACTATGTATTTAATGTTCATCAAAATAAGTAATCTAGTTTATCTATTGTATTTCATAATGTCATATAAAATTGTGGTGTCTTAGTACATGATTGGGTTAATTTTTTTATCACAACCATGGAGTAAAAGTATACGAATTGGTCTCATTTATTTTGCAAAATTGTGAGAAAATGAACATAGGAGACGACTATCTTAATATTGTGAAAATATACGAGCAATGTATGTGTTAACTTTCATAATTACATATAAGTTATATAGATAATACAACCATAGACATTTATTGGTTTGAAGTATTTAACCCTTTTTAATGACTTGCAATGTATTTTAAAGTACAAGAGTTTTATGTAAAACAAAATTAAACTTGTAACAAAACATATATGATAATATACATAGAAAATTATAAGAAACCATGTGATTTTTTGAGGTTCATTTGGCTTGAGAAGAGTAGACTATAGATATAAATATTCTATTGACTATAATACTTTGCCTGTTAATCGAGAATATTAATATCTTATAATAAATAGTCAATGTATTTTTATGAATAAGGAAGTTATAACAGATGTTGAAATCATATGAAGTCTATGATTAGAATTATAAATGGTTGTTGGCATTTACATACAGTATTTATATGTTGTTTTAAAACTTATGATTATATGTACAAGTGCATATACATACATATAACATATATTAGTGCATCATGATGTGTGTGTATATTTATAGTTTTATTGTATGATTTTCCTAAAACCAACCTCCTAAAAGTATAACATGTTGTTTAAATGAAATATTAATTTTTCATGAGAATTATGACTTTATTTAATATGAGTGGCTATTGAAATTAAGTAGTCTATACATGAAAATGATGGATTATGATATTATTACTTGTCATATAATGTACCATATTTATTTTTACTTACAAAAATTAGAAATTTTCAGTCTATATATAAATTACACCCAATTGATATAAATAGTACTTGTTATGCTTATTATTATTTATGTGATAAATAATATAGTGGAGATTTATTCATATGTTTGATAGACTAAATGTATGCATTTTGATAATTCCTATGTTTATCATGTTTTTATGCTTGCTAGTAAGAAGTAATCTATATGAATCTGTTGGTTATATTCATGTTAATCAAATCTCATATTACTAGTACTAAGTAGTGAGATGAACTTCACTAGCATACTAGCATCACTAATGTTAGATGAAGGTAATTCGATCAAGTGGTGTGTATGAATTTGATTGATTCTAAATATCAATGAATATTGAAAACTTTAGCCAAAGTAATGTTAGTTAGATATTGTCATTTCATATGTATGATTTACATGTTTGTATGATATCATGTTAGAACAAATTTATTTATGGTACACTTCATTTTCTTATAAATCATACAATACATGGGCACTAACTTATCACTCTAGATTCTTACACCATCATTATATACTCAACCATAAATGGAGGGACATTCCCTAATGGGGGATTGTGCAGAGGATTGATGGTTTGTGGTTGGTGTGAAAAAGTTATTGAATAATGCTATCCCTTCCCACAACATTATTTATTTGGAGAATACACATGAGAAAGTCATATATACTAGAGTTCAGGAACTCATACTCTATGGAGCCTTGTATCATGTATCTTGTATCTTATATTATATTTATTATTATTCAAACATTATACCTAATGAGATATAATTATTTACTTATTGTACCATGAAAGTAGTGGATACATGTTTGTACCAGCCATGGCTAGAAATCTATAATTACTTTCTATATTTAGTTATGTTTTGTTTCATCTAATAATAGTCATCAATGACATATAGATGTTATATGGTTATCTTATATTTAACATACTTAGAGTGTTTTATTTGGTTCACTAATTATATTCTCATGGTGAAATCTAATGAAATAATGCATTGATTATTATTCTAAATAGATCCCAGTGGGGATGCTACTTTTGAAAGTAGATTGAGTGGATTGAATCAAGGTTGGATAGATGGATATAAGAGCTAGAGGAAGTGTTATTGAAATTGTTAAAGAAGAGGAAGGCATCTAGGCATAGCTAAACCTAGGTAATATATAGTGAGAGAGTGTGAAGAATGAATGACAAAAGGGGTAAGTTGGAGGATACTAAAGGAGTTGAGTGCAGAAGAGGTATTGAAAGAAATTACTCAAGAGGTGAGGGAAAATATAAAGGAACAACAATCATAAAGGCCATACAAGTAGTAGGCCTATTTTCAAGAAAAGTTATCCAAAAAAGCATTAGAATCACGTGAAGGTGAAAGATTAGATTTGTAGGTATAGGTATTAGAGTGGGAAATTTGTAGGGATTTATGAAATATTTTATGTCTCTACATTATATAAGTATGAAAATTATTGGGTATGGGCATTACATTAAATCAAATTGTGCTAATGATCAATTAAAAAGTTGTAAATAGGTGATGACAAATGAAAATAATATTAGAGGGTCATTAGTTATTTCCACTACACAATCAAATAAAAAATTTAATTTAAAAAATATGGGAGATCAAAGATTTATATCATTCAAAAGAATAATTTTTTAATCATCATTTGTGTACAACATTAAATATGAGTTTTGAAAGATATTAGTTTGGAAGATCAAAATAATACCATATGATAATATTTTAAATTTAAACTAAATATAAATTAGATAGATTAACATAATTGAGAGAAAAATACAAAAAAAACATATAGGAACATGTAAAATGTCAATAATACATATATTTACATGATAGGCATAAAAAAATTACATCATATATCAACATAGTGTCTAATGTTGGGTGAATGTCATATACAATGCTAAAAATACATGTATTGCCATATAGGCATATATATAAGTAAATCTCATGTAAGACATCCTAATCATCAAATAGCCTCCCTCTCTTTGCCTTATTTGAATAAAAATCTCCTTGGGATTGCCTATTGGTAGATGGAGATCCCTTGAATGCCTTAGATTACTCCAAGGTTTGACTATGGGTCCTACACTCATAGCTCACTTGGAGTTGAGCTTATTCATAATACAAATATTGTTAAAAAATTAACATAAAATACATTCAACCAAGTTAATAAATTAACTATAAAATATAATAGAAAATCATTTAAACATACACATACTACAAGCTCGGGGTCCTACTCAATCTACTTTTGACACTTGAATGAGTCAGTGGCAGGCTCAAATGTACAAAAAAATATTTGAAACAAGGAAGAAACATGTTAAGTTTTTCTAATAATCATTTGACTGGGACTATAAGATTTCATGGGACAACCTTGCATACACAATACACTCATATAAGTTATATTTGCCTCAAGTATGTAGTAAAATTATTAAAATAAATATATTTTTATAATTCAAAGTTATAAGTTAATATATACCTTTATGAGTGCTTATGCAATTGACATTACAACAATAATGCCTATGTCTATCTCAACTCATAATGATGGAGGAGTTTCTACTTGATCCATCAACTAAACATAAACAAGGCCTCACTTAATTTTCTATAAAGTATCAAAGATATATATGGTAAGTTTTAATCCTTTATTAAACCAAGAATATATTTAATGGCACTATACTTTAATTTTGAGATCCTTGATATATAAGTTTAACTTAATTACAAGGAAAATATACATAGACTAAATGTACATAGAGAATAATATTAACTCAAAACTTTGCCTCTATATAAGTAAAAGGTGTCTTCCTAACACAAACAGATTCAGTAGTGGATGGGTCAGTAGCTAGATACATATATGTAAATAATAGATACATAAAATCAAATATTACAAATGTGGAATGTGATGATGAAGGCACCATATCCTTTTAGAAAATAAAAAATTACATATATATTATTTAATTTTTATGTAAATTAATGTTTAGTTAAATTAAATTTTCAAATCTTTCTTAAATTTAAAATGACATGTATATAAAATATACCTATATTTATGTAGTGGATGATGTCTACACACCAAATGTGGTTCTAAAAATACATCAATCATAATTATATAATCTAAGAAATATGAACCACCAGTGCCATCATCATCAAAAGGTCTAGTACATATAGCTCCACAGTATCTACAAGGGTGGGGTCGGGTATGCACACTAGTTGGCATAAATCTAGCATTAGTCACTAAGAGCCTACTTGTATTCTAAACAAGTGAATCAGTGAGTGTACTAAGTGCATGTAGATTTTTGATCTTTCCTAAATCCTAAACTATAAAGGGATCTTAGGTTCAAGTGGATTTTTGATATGATAGGTGTATGATGTGCACCTAGTCAATCCTGTATAGAGCCTTTCCCTCAGCCTTGAAACTCACTAAATCAAAATAGTTTAGAATCTCATTGAGGACAAACTCACAGTAGAGTTTAATAAAAAATTAAAACATGATATCATGGTTATTACATGGTGGATAATCAAACACCATCCACCATCCACCATCCACCATCGGTCCTAAAAATTGGCTATGATTAAATTATGTTAGTAGTGATGGATTGGGAAACATTTAATAGTTATTGAAAATGGTGAATTGGTGGATGGGTTGATGAATAAGGAAAAAATGGTGTATTTTTATATGTATTTATTCTTGACCTCACATGTTGATAATTTTTTAGTATAACAATCCCTACAACTATCCTGATATGAAGCCCATATATTAGGTTGACTCATTATGGAGCCAACCTAACCTAATAATTACTCTAGGGAATTTGATAGATTAGTGTGGTGGGTGTTTGGTGGAATTAATATCCCTCATTATCTTAATTAAATACTCAATTTAAATTTTATTTTCCATAATGTGGGCAGTTAGATTCTCCTAACTACCTGGGGGATTTTGTGGAACTGTATGAGGGTTAGGAAGAAGGTTAGTTGGAGGGTTAAGAGTAGGGTTATGATGAGGAGCAAGAGGGTTAGGTGGATGGTTAAGAGGAGGTCTAGATTGAGGAATATGAGGGTTAAAAGGAAAATTTATTCAAAACAAATAAATTATTAATTAAATAATGAAAATAACAAAAAATACTAAAATTTAGGGTTAACAAGTGTAGATTATTAGCACTTACCTCTTCTACATGGTGACATCATCAACTAGTTGATGTGTCAAGCTTCCTGGGACAAACTATGGAAATTTTTGACCTGAATAGGGAAAAACACAATTACAGAGTAGAAGAAAGTGAGGAGAACTAGAAGGCAAAATGAAGAAATTTTGCATTTGGGTTTACTTTTTATTTTTTATGAATGATGCAAGGATTGTGTTCCTGATATTATCAAGATCACATTATTAATTTTGTGATAACACAATTACATTAAGTGTTAATGGGATCATGTTATGGCTTGGTAAATAATGAGCCACAATTAAAATAACGTGATCACGTAATGCCAATAACATGATCAAATTATTGACATTATATGATTGCATTATGGGAAATGTCCATGAAGTTATCCCCCAAATATGTGAACATATCCAATAGTCTAATTATATGGATAAATATTTGATGTCCTCATTGTCTCTTTGTCTAATTTCATCTATAATTTGTGAGATATTTTCTTCTGTATCTTTTTACATGTTGACAATATTTATGCAACCTTGTGGTGAGTATTTTATGGTATCCCCAACAGTTATTAGTTATTCTATGTTTGACTAGTGGATTCAAAACACTTATAGTTATTTGTTTATCCACCATTTTAACAACATAATGGTGTTTTTTTGGTTATAATAATTTCTTACGGTATTGTGTGTATCTCTCTTAATTATTCTTGTGATGGTAAATCTCAAAATATCTTATATTGTTTTTGTGATTAAATTTATCATTATTCACTATTGTATTTTGCACAATATTATAGATCATCCCACCTTAAAATCTCATGGATCCCACCTTTTTTGAAGCACTTGGTGACAAAAGGTTTAGTGACATTAGCTAGGCATATTCACTAGATCATTATTGGAGAAATTTAAATTGAGTTTGACCAATTTACGTGTCACTTTGAACATATTTGTGTCCTCTCCTCATTATTCTTTAATTTTTTAACTTATCACCTACTTTAACATTTTGTCCATCCCCTCAAAGAAAAAATCCAATGTATCTTGCTTTAGTGGTGGATCAACTCACCCAATGATTCTTTAGTGAAAGTTTCAACCCATCTAGTATATTTTATTTAGTGATGGATCAGTCCATTCTATTTAAACATATTTGTTTACTATTTATGTGTTTGTACTATTTTTTTCAGTGAGGGATCCACCCATCCTTGCACCATATATCAACACCTATAGTTTATTTTTTTGTAAACTAGTTTTATGAAAGACCCTTGTTGCATGTCTCATTTTTTTCATTTATAATTTTTTATTATACATGGTTACCACATCAAACTAGTTTATGGTACCCATTTCAAAGGATTGTAAGCCTCCTTGTTGTATATAACTCCCTAAGATGCACTTAAGCAAAAGTGATGGTGTAATTTTTAATGTGCACCTATCATTTAGTTAGCTTCTATATTACATTTACTTTGATACACTTTTTTAAGTTTAGAATAGGATAAGGACAAGTATTTAATATTAAAGGGATACAAGCATTTATATTTATTATTTATACCTCTTATTTATTTATATATTATAATAAATGTTTTATAATACTTCTAAATATAATTTGTATCCATTTCTCTCTTTTATGTAAATTTATATTATTTTATGGAGTAAATTGATAATAAGAGTTTCTTGGGATATCAATACTTTCATATTTCCTACATAGAATTGGATATTTTTTACACTTCCCTAAAATTACTAGATCTTCATACCCTAGTCCAAAACTCCCATTTGGACATACTATGCTGATAGAGTTTAATCAATTCTACCTTATAAATATTTTTTTAAGTCTCATTTTATACACAACTTACAATGATACATTTATGTAAGCCCAATCTAACACAAATTATTATATTAATATGTTTAAAATTTATTTCTTACCTTTTTACTTTTTTGTTTTACATATGCAAGTGTTGGCATTTATTTTATTCTTGGACATTATCAATTTCATCTATATTATTGTATATAATATTAGTTTTATCTTAGGTGTAGGATAACTTGTGTCTTGTAGTTGTAGATTAATAATCATTGTATAAGATGAAATGAACAACAATCTTGTGGCTATATGTTTTTATTTATTCTTCATTTTGAATATACAAATACAATTTTTTTTTGCACCAAATTTATTGTCAAATTTTTTTCAACCAACTCTTGGCCTAGTTTTAAAGAATTAGTCTCAAATCATAAGCTATTTTTAATTATATATCCTCCATTATTTTTTATAGTTGTAAATTTTAATTCTTATACATACACTCAAGCATTTTCATACTACCCTCCTCCCTTTTTTTAGTCATACGACCTACACAAAATTATTGGTGGCATTTGATTTTTTTGTAACTATAATTAATATATTCCCTGAGAAGATTGTCTCATTAAATCACTTGGTCGAGAATTTAAGAGTACTAGCCTAACATTAGTCTATGTTTTGATGCTAGAAATAATATTGGTATGCATTTTAGCATACTAGTTGGTGCTTTCTCTGTTGGTTTTCATTTTCTACAAAAAGTATACATTCCATAAAAAAAAAAAATCATTTTTCCTTGGAAGGACTACAAGTCCTAAATTTTAATTAAATAATGTCACTTATAATTTAAGTGTCTCATTTATAATTTGACCCGCTATATTGAAAAAGCGATTGTATGGTGTTGTTGAAATCATAAGATTTATATGGAAGCATAGAAGGTGGAGAGGAATGCAAATTTATGTTATCCTTTTATCTATTTTAATTTTATTTATTTTTCAATAAAGATTATTCAATTTGAAAATTTATGACTTATTTATATACTTTAAAATAAGTCATTTTTTTCCAAAACATAAGTTTGTAAAATCAATTTGGAGGATTGTTGACTTATTTAAATAAGTCATTTTTTGTACGATCCAGTTAAAAACCAAAGTAAGTTAGGAAATCCCAAAAATTATACAATTTTATATTAATTATGCCTTTGATTCACATTTATGATTAATTTGGTTGTGTTATAACTACTACATCTATTGCATAATATAGCTACAATAATGACATTTAAGACATCATCCCTATAAATCTATGGGAAGAAATAAGAATAAAACATCATTTTTTTCACTTTCCCTCTATTATAAATTCATATCTATCGCTATATTTAAATCATAAAATCAATAAAGTCCAAGTATATATGGTTATTACTACCAAGTACAAATACTTATTGAGAAGCAGGCTTCATATATAGAACAAATTATTTTCTCATAATACCTAAGTGCCACATATAATTTTAATCTCACATGTTTTAATGTTTATTTCACATAATATTATAATAATCCAAACAAGTGGATAACACTCTCATATTCAATGTTTTATTGTGTAACATTTTTGATAGGGATGCATAACCAACTGAACCAAAACAAGTAAAGGAATCACAATCTTGGAAGCACAAGAATTAAACAACATTGGCCTTGATAAAGCCTTAGTTGACAATAGAGTTTTTTTTATATAAAAATGTTCAACACTCCATGGGAAACACTTCAAAATTTGAAATAATTGTATGATTCTAAATCAAAATAAGAGTTCATAAAATTTTAGTGTAAAATTTAAAACCTTGAGATGAAAAATGGTGATGTAATGAGTCTAGCCTCTTAAATATGAGATATCAAGCATGATGTTGATAATAATTGTGAAAAAAATTATATATACATGACTACATTCATAAAATCATTTCTTGCAACATATTCAACTTATTTGGAGTCTTTACAAGCAATAAATCAATTGAAAACTCTCACATTTAATCAATTAGTTAAAAATATGGTGGAAGCAAAAAGTCTTTTAGAAGAAAGACTAAGATCATAGGTGAAATCATTTGTCATACTCATCAAAAGCTAATTTTTTCTAAGGTTTTATCTTCCAAAAATGAAGGCAAAGGGAAAAATAAGGGACGAGGAGGAAAAATCATCAAACATAGTGGTCAACATTAGGAAAATCATAATGATAGATGAAAAACATTGTATTATAAGAGGGAGTCATGAGGCTTATGAATTTAAACATCATGGGAAAACATTGAGGCCTATCACATACAAAAAGAAAAAAACAAAATAGGAAAACCTCATAATTAGAGTCAGCTCAATTTAAAAGTGAACGTCTTTAAATTCAACATGGGAAAATAATTGGGTCCTAAATATTGAATCCACATAACATATGACTTTCTAAATGGATTTATTTAAGTATTTTCATGAAAAAAAATGTGGTCCAGTGTATATGGAAGCTATAATAAGTCTACAACCATAAGAAAAAGGAAAATTTTGATTCAAGTCACCAAGGCTTCCATATTTCATTCTAAAAAATATCCTAACCTTTATAGACAACTAAAATTGGTATAATCACATCCTTAATGTCATTTATTATAACTTTGCACATATAGACTATTGATGATGAGTAAGGTATCTACTAGTGTGATTTACTTGGGTCTTCTCTATTTGGATCATACTTTCATACATTTTGTTATTCATCTTTCTATATTGTCTAAGGGATCCCATAACCTACTTTTATATGTTTCTTGATAATTCCATTGATAATAGGTCTGGGCCCATGGTCCTATCAGTGAAGTGTAAATTTTTTTTTTGGATCGATACTAAGGAATTACTAGGTCCCTAGCCCTATCAATAAAAAAGATTAAAAAAAAAAACATATACATTCTAGCTTAACATTTATCCATGTTAAGGCATAGGAACACCATGATTTTCCTAACCCATAAACATAATACTACAAAATACCTAAGTAGCTTGGCGCAATGAAATAATCATTAAGGCATCTAGCTAACTTAAAAAAAGTGACAAACATCTAAAAGTTTTAATGAAATAACTTTTAGGCCACATTAACATAAAAATAACCTATAATTACTACTATGCCATCCTTTATCAACCATGAGAACTCAATGCCCTTGGAAGAGACTTAGGAATGATGTAGACTTTCTTTATACTAGTTGATGGCATAAAATTGTGCTAGATCTTAACCAATCAACAATGGGAAGTTTCAAGTTGTGGGACAATGTGACTTGAAATAAACTCCAGGTTTTAAAGAAGCTGGTCTCTTCTATTTATATAGGTGTTGGGGAAAGGGATAGGAGACTAAACAAAAACACAAAATGCAAGAATTAAAACCTAACTATGGCGATGCACCTGAGTATAATCCTAATCCTAACTTGAGCACAGTGAGACTATTATATGAGCCAATTACATTTAGGAGGAGACAAGTGCATGATTAATGTAAAATATTGGAATAACAAAAATAGAGGCTCACAATAGGGGAGTCTTTTGCTGAGATACAGGAATTGTCAACAAACGCATAGTGTTCAATCTTCTTAATAGAATCCTCCAATCACATAAGAGGTACATAAGTCACACACAGTTATATATAACTTTGGACTCTAGAAAATGAGACAAAAGCAAATAATATTTCCAATCACAACACTAGAAAATCTACAGCATAAACTACTTTGCAATTGACATAGATAACATCAACAAGGGCATAGTGTTCAATCTTCTTATTGAATCTTCCAGTCATAAAAAAGATGCAGAAACACACACAGTTATATAAACCTTTCAACTCAGGAAAATGAAACAAAATCAAATGATACTATTGGTCAAAACTCTGAAAGTCTAAAACTATGAGAATTCCCCCTCCTCTTTTTTTTAGATTTTACAATCCTATTTATATAGCCTTGGATGTCTCCTTTGATCACTTTCTTTCCCACGTAATTACACTCCGTCCTTCACTCACAAGGGACAAATCAGATGGTGCATTCAATGCCTTGGATGCATTCTGGTCTTATCAGGAACTACCCTGACTGTGGCATGGTGATCCCTGTCTAGTACCTCTCTTTACACCTGAAATACTCCATTCTGTCCCTATTTGGCCACTCAACTCTCTCTTCTACCTCTGCTATTAGGGGACAAATAAATGGTGCTTTTAATGCTTGAGAGCCCCAATAATCTACTCGATGCACTGTTCTATCTACCCAAAGTAATTCTTACCGAATTTCCCTCCATCTTGCTATAACAGGTAGACGGGCACTCTATCCTATTGAAATGGAAGAGGACACTTAGCCAATTTATGAAAACTCTCTCCTTTTGTCTAGGAGGCACCAAAGGATGACACTTGGCCATTTCTACTTTCTCTACATTCTATTCAGGAATGCTCTACCTTTGACACCTATCGCAGTCTGCTTCCTCAATTTTTTGCAGCTTTATTAACACAAAACTCACTACGTTCCTTACCTTAACAACCTTTAAGAAGGGATGGATGCATGTGGTAGTCTTCATTTGTTAACACTCGGTGATTCCTCGATCCTTTGAAAAATCATTCGGGACCCACCATAATCTTTACTTGGCAATTGGGCTCAAGATGGTTTCTCGGAGGTTGACACATGGTGACCTCCATTACTCCTAGGAAGATACGTGACATCTTCTGCTTCTCCTTCTGGGGGGTGGTGCCTTTTTCTTTCTCAGGGGATGGAGTAGAGGGGAACATAGAGTGTGATACTTGGTAGCATCCACTACACTTTAGTACTTAAGAAAAAGTGAAATAACACCTTTATGCATTAAATGAAAGCATTAGACCAAAATCTCTTGGATGCCGACACGTGGTGGCTTCCACTGCTTCCTCAAAAAGGTAATTTAGGGCCTCTACAACTGCCACCTAATGTTTTCCATTGCTTCAAAGCTTGGCTCATTAAAAGTCTTTATCAAAAGAAAATGTGGGTACCTCTATGATACACAGATCCTACCACGTGATGCATTCTGCTTAACTACTACTGGGTACTGGCACGATCTGTGGTTCTTTGGAAAGCTACAAAAGGGTCCTTGAAAGTTGCCAGCTGGCTGGCTCCGTCCTCAGAAAGTGACACTTGGCAGCTTGTGTTGGAATCCAATACTTAGACCAAAATTGAAATGAAAGGAACAAAAGGGGAAAAGGAACTATGCTCTGAGGATGACACTTAGGCAAAAATGAACCCATCCTCTGCATCAAAACTCTGCGACTTCATCCAAGATGTGCAGGAACCAAAATTGTAGTGCTCAGCTCAAAAATAAATTAAATATGACGTAGAGTAAGAAATTAATCTACAGTTATTGGTGACCACCAGGGCTTTTGAGCCTGCTCAAAAAGAACCCGACTCCTGCTCGATCAAGATTTCAAAATTTATAGCTTCAACAACACTATTTGGAAGATAGACCACTCATGGTCAGATAATCCTTGCTTGCTCTATAATTCATCAAAGGCCAGATCCAAGCTAATGAGATCCTTATGCAAAAAGGTTTACAGGGTCTAGGTAGTGGCTTTCAGCTTGGATTCTAGCTGGAAAATAGGAATCAAAATAGTTTTGACCTCTGGGGTTGAGGAATCATCTTGCAAGCTCTAAAAAACTGTCTGATCCCTTTGTCTAGCTAATAGCAATGGTTGAAGTTGATCAGCCATCAAGACCATCTTTGCATTTGGAAATGGGGAAGGCAAGCCTAGTTGCACCAAATCTTTAATGTGGTGTCTCATTTCACTGATGCCTTCCTTCACGACATCAAGACAGCTTCTACAATTATTGTCTGTGGCATTGCGACTGAGATCCTCATTGACCCAATTTGTGGTGATCATTCTTTCATGGATTCCCATGGCTACCAATGTCACATCCCTTGAGCTATAGAGCTTCTCCAATAAATAATGAGAGTCTGCAACTCTCTGAGAGATCATGGCCAGAGTGATCTGTACTGGATTCTCTACCCTTTCACACAGTTGCTGTGTGTTGTGTAGGAAGGTGAAAAGTGGCCTGAGCTAGATAATCTCAAAAGAGATCCTTGCCCATGTTGACTCATAAATCTCTTTCATCAACTACATGACTCTAACACCTCTTGGCCAATTGGCCAACTCAATCACCAATTGTGTAGTCCTCTACTGCTCAACTTGGATCTGGGCTTGAAAAGTCGTAGCCTTGTTCTATTCTTCCAGTAGCCCTTGCTGTGATTGGGTAACCTGCAGTTGGAGTCCTTCGACTCTTCCCTGTAATGTTGCATTTTCCCATCTTAGAGCTATAGTTGCATCTTTTGCAAGTGCCAGCTCCGTCTTCAATGAATCATTTTGGGCCTGAATTGCCCATTGAGTCTAGAGGGAAACACTATCTTGAAACTATTTCTGTAGACTAGCTATCTCATTGTCTTTCCTGTTTATTTGTTTTGCCAAACTGTTATAGTTTGCCTTTTCCTGGGAAAAATCAGCCTCCATCTTCTATAGTCTCTTCAATTTCTTCAAATAATCTTCTGTGACTACAGAAGTGGATTCGATCAGCAACTCGACTCTGTTTTAGGGCCTGAATAGGGACATGTCAATGGCCACTACGTTCATGGTGTAGTCTTTTGGCTGCATTTGTTCACTCAGCCTGGCAACGTTGGGTGACAAATGGGTCACCGTTAGTTTTTGTTGGATGGGGTCAAATTTTGACCTCAAATGTGGAACCGTCAATGCTTTATTCTCTTTACTCCTCTTCTTCTCCAATTGGGCTTCTCTTGCCTTCTTAGTGGCATCAGCCTACATTTGGAAGGTGGAAGGGGATGCAATATGTTCCCCTATGAAGGGAAATCCTTGTGGTAGGCCATATTGGAGAGCCATTGGCTGGCTAAGGGTAAGTTGTAGGGGCATCTTTTTGGGAATGGAAGGGGGAAAATGGGGTAATGTGAGGGCTTGAGGTGCTGATGAGGGGGTAACTTGCGAGATGGGAATGGTAGCAGTGGTAGGAGGTATCGATTGACTGGGTGGAGGCATTATGCCGATAGGGTGAGGAATAAATTGAGAGGGGGTAGAATACTTACCTATGGGGAAGTTGCAGTGCTCTACACTGTGAGCTTTGAAGGCTCTTCCTCTTCCTTTAGATCTAATTAGAACTGTACCCTCCTCCTTTTTCTAGGTTTCTCTACCTTGGGTTGCATTTGTCTTCCTTCTACCTCTGTTGTCACCGGTGGTGCATGTGGGGAATTGGGGACTTCAATTACTCTCGATGATGTCAAGGCTCTTGGTGGTGATGATACCACACCTCTTTGCTATTTTGTGGCTTCTGTAGCTTGCCCTAAAGTCTGTGGTGGTTGGCTTGGTTTTGATCTAGCTGCTTACTCTGCCCCAAGTGTCAGCACTTGGCTTGTGTCTAGGATAGAAATAGGGGATGGATGCCATTCATCCCAAAGTTCTTCCCACCTTTCATCTAAGTCCATGCCTCTAAAGGCATGGGTGGTCTGGGAGATTTCTTGCCTATATTTCCAATAGGCTTCAATTTTCTCTACATCCCAACCTTTATTCCTCAGTGTCCTTCTCAAACCAGAGGTCATCCTGACCTTAGGATTGTAATCCCTCTATTTATCATAGAAGGTCTCCCATGGCTTGTTCGATGGGAGAGGTAAGTCTGTCAACTCAACTTAGAGACCAAGGGTGTCTTCTACAAGATTTTTCCTAGTTTCCCAATAGGGGCGGCTCTCATGCACAATCCTAGCTCTAATTCTATTTGTACTCACTATAGAGGCTATGTAATCTGTTGGGTCATAAACCCACTTGTCCTCTATCAAAAAGAATCTAAGGAAGGCTAGCTTCCTAAACAATACATTTTTAGCATCTTTGGCTTCTAGGCTTACATTGCCTGCCATCCACGGGAGATTATACATTCTCCTCTTCTTCTTCTTGGACCCATATTCATTTTCAACCACTGACACCTACCTGGTGATTTCCAGGAATGCTAATCGAAGAGTTAAAACCTTTGGTAGTAACACTAGTTCCCTACAAAATTTATGGACCCTTACGGTCATGTGATGGGCCCTAAAATAGAAATCACATGGAATTGGGAAACTGACCAAGAGGTTCGTGACACTTGGGAATATCCTATTTATAACAGGCTCGGGGCTAAGGCAATGGAGGACAGGGGTGATGAATAGCTCCTAGAAATCATATGTGTCACTGGCTTTTGATAAAACATGTGTCCATGTAGACACAGGGATAGTTCTTTGGGGGTCGAATGCTAGGTCATATAGGTTGAGGCTCATAAATTAGAAAAAGAGGTCAGGGTTTTGGTGCAAAATAAGATGGAACAAAAAGGAGGAATACTTGAATATCTCCTTTGACTTGAATTGGGTGAGCTATTCAACCATCGAGAAGGTGAGGTGCTCAGAGAAGTCAAGATGGTACTGTTGTGTCTTGTCAACTATTTTAAGCCTAAAGAAGATGGCCATTTGCTCCACATATACCACTGCATCATCCTTCATGTTGAAGATGAGAGCCATCATCGACAGTGCGTCCTAGCTGGTAGGTGCGAATTGAGTTCTTGAAGTAGGGAGTGTGGGTACCGTTGAGTCTCCATCAGCTATCTGCAACTCAGACCTCAGAAACCTGGTCTGAGTGTTGGCATTTTCCCACATCCTCTACATCCTATCAATAGTAGGAAAGGTGGCAATATCATTGTATCATAGGGAAAGCATGTCCCTGATTACTTGAGGGGTGACCTACAGCATGAAAGGGCCTTGTTGAATAGAGAAAGATTGTTGGTGGAGCAAGTCTATGCACAATTCAATTATATCTGGGCATGGGTGCACAGTTGAGACAACAAATTGAGCAAGTTGTGAGGTCTAGATCCTCATCTCGAATGTTTCATATTGCCTTGCTTGGGCTCTTTTCAGACACCATTGGTGCACTCCTTCTCTGAGGTTCTTGTCATTAGCTCTTTGTAGAATCAGGTCCATGATTCCATCTACATAGTCCCTTACTTTAGATGGGTCACCGGTCTGACCGACTCCCAAGGCTTTTGTTCTCGAGTAGCTCTTTGGCGGCTATGCAGGAGCTGTAGCATATGATTTGCTAGCTAGTAATCTGTTGAGATATCCCAGTGCCCCTGCTCCTTGCTAAGAAGATGATGCTCCTGCCATCTCTATATCTCTTGTATGATACTTGGTATACGAGTCTTGTGTAGGATAGAAAACATGCTTGCTAAAACAAATTTCACTAGGTGCTAACAATCACAATGAGCAAGATATTTTCACAGGAATGCTTGAGAGTTGTAAACTTTAAAATTTGCTAAGGGGGTATTTATGGGCCTATCAAGTCCCAAATGGCATTAATTTTGGGTGATCGTTAGCAAATCCTACTCAATTTTCAAGAAATAGCGAGGCAAACACATTATGCGGCGTAAGGTACCTTGGAGATCTCAAAGATCTGGGGAAGCATTTATTACAGTAAAACTTAAATAATTAAAGAACTTCTAAGACACTGACTCTACATTTAAAATGCTTTATTTTAAAAGAAAAATGGGAAAGCAAAAAATAAAACAAAGCAATGTAGAAATGGAAACTACCTAACTACATTAATTACAAATCCTTATTCCCTCCAGGATCAAAAATGAACTTTCCAATGACTTCTTTATGACAAGCCAACTTGTGTTTCCATACCAACAATTGTAATGGGTATACCTTTGATGGGATGTCCTTTGTGCCGGCCACACAAATTTGCCTGCACTTGATCGAGTCTGAGCAAAACATGTATTCGACACCTACAAACTCTTCTTGCCCTTGAATGCCTGTTGAAAACTAGTTCTTCATGTTGTCAGGTGTCATCAAGAAATTATTGGCCATTGGTTCTTCACTCTGTGCCTTGTAACATCTATTATCTTCTAGCTTATCTCCTTTAGCTTCCAGCTTTATTGAATCATCATGCTCCATGATGACTTCATCCTCTTACAAGGAGGAATCTGAAAGCTGGAATTCCTTCTACATACTCAGCTGAGTCCCAATGCTATCTTCTTTGTATTTGGCCAATTCATAGCCTTCTTGCAGGATAGTGTCATCTGTCTTAATGACTTGGTCAAGGGATTTTCTATTTTCCTCCATATCTTTTTTCAAAATGATGAAAATGTCAGAAATGATCTCCTCCTCATCTAAAGTTAAGGAAAAAGCTTGCGGCTTATCCTCTTGCTCATCAAAGGGGGAATCTATGGTGATTTCCTTCTCATCTATACTCATGGAATCCTCTTGACTAGCCATGAATTGAGCATATTCCTTTGCGTATTCAGCTGCTTCCTTCAAAATATATTCTTCTTCAAAAAGGGATGAAGAAGAAGGCTGTGATGGAAAACAAGGGGCTTCTTGAGTAAGGGTGGAAGGGACTTGCGGGGAAAGTGAGAGTTTGGGGTCCTCTTCCCTTACTGCTATTATAGTCTCTTCATATTGGGGAAGTGACCTTGACAAGTTTGACCTTGCTCATCAATAGAGGTGGCATATGTTTGATATGGGATTTTTGGTGGTGGATATGAGTTTTGGTAGACTTGGTAAGGCTGGTCCTCATGAATGCTTAGCATCTCTTCTAGGAACGCAATCAATCCACACACCTCTAACATTTCATATGTAAGCTCTTGCCAATTTTCCCTTTCAATGGGATCCCACTCAATTTTAATTAGGTCAATTGCTTCCCTTACTTGATAGATGACAAGACAAGGAATTTATTGGCCATATCCCCTCCTGCTGTCAAGCTCTAACACATATTTTTTGAATCCCAACAATGCTTTTTTGAAGGTCAAAATAAGGTCAGGTTGAGCATGATATGTGGCATATTAGGAAGATTGGTCACAAGATTAGTATAGCTCATAACGATCTGTATCCTTGTTACTTGACATGATTCTAGGAGAAGTTTGTTTTTGATTAAATATATAAGGAGAATAAGACTCATAGCTGCGAGTTACAGAGTTATACATACCACAAGGGATTTCTTGATGATATTGCTTGATTGGCTGATGACTCAAAGTCATTATTGGTGTTGATGAAAACCTCTAAAGGTTGATTGGTTGAAGAACACACCAAAATTCTTCAACTCTTTAAAAGACGGGTCCCACCAGGCATGCCAAAAACTGTTGATGGCATAAAATTGCACTAGATCTTAACCAATCAACAATGGGAAGTTTCAAGTTGTGGGACAATGCAACTTGAAAAAACCTCTAGGTTTTAAAGAAGCTGGTCTCTTCTATTTATATAGGTGTTGGGGAAAGGGATAGGAGACTAAACAGAAACACAAAATGAAGAAATTAAAACCTAACTATGGTGATGCACCTGAGTGTAATCCTAATCCTAACCTGAGCACAGTGAGACTATTATATGAGTAAATTACATTTAAGAGTAGACAAGTGCATGATCAATGTAAAAGATTGGAATAATAGGAACAGAGGCTCACAACAAGGGAGTCTTTTCTTGAGATACAGGAATTGTCAACAAAGGCATAGTGTTAAATCTTCTTAATAGATTCCTCTAATCACATAAGAGGCACAGAAGTCATGCACAGTTATATAAAACTTTAGACTCTAGAAAATGAGACAAAAGAAAATAACATTTCCAATCACAACACTAGAAAATCTACAACATAATTACTTTGCAATTGACACATATAACATCAACAAGGGCATAGTGTTCAATCTTCTTATTGAATCTTCTAGTCATACAAAAGATGCAAAAACACACACAGTCATATAAACCTTTCAACTCAGGAAAATGAAACAAAAGCAAATGATACTATTGGTCAAAACTCTGAAAGTCTAAAACTATGAGAGTTTCCCCCTCCTCTTTTTTTTAAGATTTTACAATCCTACTTATATAGCCTTGGATGTCTCCTTTGATCACTTTCTTTCCCATGTAATTCCACTCTATCCTTCACTCGCAAGGGACAAATCAAGTGGTGCACTCAATGCCTTGGATGCATTTTGGTCTTATTAGGAACTGCCCTGACTATGGCATGGTGATCCCTATCTAGTACCTCTCTTTGTGCCTGAAATACTCCATTCCATTCTTGTTTGGCTGCTCAACTGTCTCTTCTACCTCTGCTATTAAGGGACAAATAGATGGTACTTTCAATGCTTGAGAGCCCAAAAAATCTACTCGGTACACTGTTCTATCTACCTGGAGTAATTCTCGCTAAATTTCCCTCCATCTTATTATAACAGGTAGATGGGCACTCTGTCTTATTGAAACAAAAGAGGACACTTAGCCAATTTATGAAAACTCTCTCCTTTTGTGCAGGAGGCACCAGAGGATGACACTTGGCCATTTATGCTTTTTCTACATTTTATTTAGGAACGCTCTGCCTTCGACACCTATTGCGATCTGCTTCTTCAATACTTTGTAGCTTTATTAACACAAAACTCACTACATTCCTTGCCTTAGCAACCTTTAAGAAGGGATGGATGCACGTGGCATTCTTCATTTGTTGACACTCGATGCTTCCTTGATCCTTTAAAAAATCATTTGGGACCCACCATAATCTTTTTTTGGCAATTGGGCTCAAGATGGTTTCTTAGAGTTGACACATGGTGACCTCCGCTGCTCCTAGGAAGATACGTGGCATCTTCCACTTCTCCTTCTGGGGGGGTGGTGCCTTCCACTTTCTTGGGGGATGGAGTAGAGGGGAACACAGAGTGTGACACTTGACAGCATCTGTTGCACTTTAGTACTTAAGAAAAAAATGAAATGATGCCTTTATGAGTTAAATGAGAGCATTGGACCAAAATATCCTAGATGCTGACATGTGGTGGCTTCTGTTGCTTCCTTAAAAAGGTAATTCAGGGCCTCTACAACTGCCACCTGACACTTTTTACTACTTCAAAGCTTGGCTCATTGAAAGTCTTTGTCAAAAGAAAATGTGGGCACCTATATGATACATGGATCCTGCCACATGATGCGTTATTCTTAACTACCACTGGGTACGTGGCATGATCTTTGGTTCTTTGGAAAGCTACAAAAGGGTCCTCAAAAGTCACCAACTGGCTGGCTCTATCCTCAAAAAGCAACACTTGGCAGCTTCTACTGGAATCCAATACTTAGGCCAAAATTGAAACGAAAGGAACAAAAGGGGAAAAAGGAACCATGCTCTGAGGACAACACTTGGTAGCTTCCACTACATTTTGACACTTAGGCAAAAATGAACCCATCTTCTGCATCAAAACTTTGCGGCTTCGTCCAAGATGCGCAGGAACCAAAATTGCAGTGCTCGAATCAAAAATAAATTAAATACGGTGTAGAGTAAAAAATTAATCTACAATACTCTTCACCACTTTCTATTCTTCTTAATTACTTGTTTTTACTAAGACTAAATTGTTCAAACCAACCACTTTTTAGATTTATATTTATCTATTTTAATTTGATAGTTCAAGTCCCTCTCTCTCTCTTCTCACTATTTATAGCAATTGGCAAAATAACTAGTTTTTTTCTAAGTGATGAAAGATTTTATGTAGAAGACATTACTACATTACCTAATGATAAGCTAGGATTGATAATAGGACTTACTATTAGCAGTGCCTCATTATTATCTTTTCCCCAAAAAGAAACTAGTTTTCTATTAGATTTGGGGCATGAAGTTGAAACATGACCTAACTAAAATCAATTTATACATCTAAATGATATTCCTTCATAATCTATCTATTGAGACTAACACCTATCTTACACTTTTAAATCCATCTTCTCAAGTAAATCTTTAGAGATATCTACACAAACTAGCAACCTGGCAAAATTTGTCTAGGAGAAATTAAGTGTAGTATCAATTTCCAATAATTCTCCCCAAGCTTTACTAATCATTGTAAGCCTAGTTT
Source organism: Torreya grandis (assembly GCA_037957365.1). Classification (NCBI taxonomy): domain Eukaryota; kingdom Viridiplantae; phylum Streptophyta; class Pinopsida; order Cupressales; family Taxaceae; genus Torreya; species Torreya grandis. Next base: position 2,025,230 of record JARHVA010002866.1, read on the forward strand.
TTTTCTAAAACTAAAGAGGGAGATACGATATCCTAACCCAAATCAGATGAATGGAAAGATTTTTAGTTAAAGGATTAAACTCAAGAAACTAGGGTTTCATCAATAATAGGTGATTATCAAAAATCCAATATTTAGCTTGAAGAATTTTAATCTTGTCAATCAAATAATTGAAAGCCACAATAAAAAGTCCCTTTACACAAGGATAAATCTCCATATCACCAACCAATAACATCTTCCAAGAAAGTGAAAGCCACTTATATAGAGACAAGAGGGATGACTAAAACCTATCAAAATGGTAGATCAAACCTCTTTCTGAAAACCATGCTTCATGTTCAAGAATCTTAGCCAAAGCCTTGCCTTCAAAGTCAAACACTAAAAGATTAAAAAAAATCATTTGGAAATTGATGACATCCATAGAAACCCTAGCCTCTAGTCCCTAGTAGGGGTTGACTGATCTACCAATGACTCAAAAGAGATAATATTTTCAACTTGAGAAGGCCACAACTACAATAATGGACTAAAACCCTCACTCTTAACTAAAGAAACCATTATCTGATATTTATTTATCTGATCCCTATTTACATATCCTCTCAATCTGAGAGACTTCATCATTGCTCAAGTTACAGCCATTAAAAAATCAGCTCAAAAAACCCTCAAACATAGGAGGAGGTAACCAAGAAAAAGCCTTAGCTCACCTTAGAAGGACATGAAATGCAGGTCACCATATAAATAAGGAATTTTCTCTCAATGTGAAATTATAATTATTTTACTTTTCAATATAGAATCCTCTTATAAATGAGCCCTAGTGAAGTGTAAACTTGTCTAGGGATAATTTTCATGGTTTATTTTGAGTCACATTTTATTTGAATCCTTTTTTGTTTTTTGTATATTTTTTAAATCTATTTTTTCATTCCAATGGGTATCCTAATTTAAAATCAAAACATATATAAATACAAGGCTACTCTAAATCATTAAGGATGAGATAAATACAAGGCTACTCTAAGATATTAAGGATGATACTCCAAAATATAAAAAGTTTTTTGAATGTTTTCATGTTCTATCTATAGTTGTTTTGAATTTAGATTCAATGTTTAAAAATGCTGATTTCATATTTGCATGTTTGTGCTAAGGATAAAATAGTAAAATAACCATCTAGACTTGCATTCACAAATTAACACATACATGCTATTAGTAGAACTAGATTCGATTTAAAACCCTCTTTAGAGTATTGGAAATGTCGTCTAACAATTGGTCATTCAATGGGGATTGACCAACATCATTTCAACTCAATCCTTTTCATCCGACACCCCTCATTTGATATTAATTTGGTTTTTGTGAAGGAAAATAGGGTTTTACATTACAAGTACATATATGTAAATTTAAAATATGACATTATTGGAACCATCCTAATCAACATAGGTATAGGTGGTGAAATAGTCATGAAAATGTCACAACCAACACATATAAGTATGCAGTCAATGAATATTCTTGGATTCTATTTTTAATTTATCACTTTTAAATTTATATTCTTATTTATTTCTCATTATCATATATTATTCATATTCAACTAACACAAGTACGTAGTCATAAAACATAACTTACCTATGTTGTTGTCTTAGGAGTATAAACCTATCCAAAAAGAGTTACTGAATCTACCTCCAAACACACACTATCACATTCCACCTTTTCTTGGTTCACACTATCAACTATCTTAAACAACTAAAATAAATTTAGATATGATCTAAGTACATTTTTTATTATTTTTTAAAAATATCATTTTCCATATTTAGCAAGTTTTAATATAAGAATTGTTAATAATTGTAATATTTAGCATTACGATATCTCTAATGTTTTATACCTATTAGATACACAATGATTAATTTTTGATAAAAAATATGGTAAAACATATTAGTGAACATAATGTGAACCCAATAGTGAAGTATGAAAATCAACTAAAATAGTATAAAAGAAACAAATTTTTTTAAAACATATAATTTTTGAAAAACATAAATATGGGGTTTTGTCATATCAAGGTCAAAGGAACCTCTGACTATAAGGTGGTATCCACCTGCTCAGATATAGTAAATCCATGATCTCTCTTCTTTGGTATTTTTTTCTTAATCATAGCTCAAAAATCATAATTTGTCAATATGAAAATGAATTTCAATTTTTTTTCCAACCAACCTATTTATAAGGGTTGATTTTTATTTTCAAAACTTTACAATTAATCTTTCTAAAAAAATTCACACATGATATATCAAGTGATACACAACAAAATCAATCCTTGCAAGTCACTATTTCCACCCACCTATAAACCATTTTCAAAATGAATAAATAATGCTTACTTATACATTGATTTCCCAACATAATCCTTGTCATCTCAAAATTCTTTATCTATCACTATCTGCTTTGGCAATACTCCTATAAAAGTATTCTTCAAATTAGAATGATTTCTATTAAAAATGGTTAAAATTTATTATATACCATAATGATCAAAAGTCAAAATTATATCTAATAAAATAACTCATAACTTTCACAAATGTATTTCAAAACACACACCTTTTTATTTCAATATGACGTATTCGATACTCTCATCCCTCACATTGAAAAGGGGAGATAATTTAGGCTTATCACAAATAATAAACCAACACATATAACATTTTAGCATAGAACACAAAATGGTTTAAATCACCCATATGATATAGATTTGTGATAAGGGTCTTACATTTTTTTGATAGATTATACACATATGTATAAATTCTTAGGGCACATGCCTTGAAACTACACTCAGTCAGATCAAAGACAAAATATATATTTCAAAGATTTAAGGTAATAAAAAAATTAGATTTTATGACAGATTACAGTTTTCAAAGGTCCATAATATAGGGTTAAAGTTTTAAAATAATATAGATATCAATCACATGACAAATATTAGTATATTGATATAGATTACTGGGGCATATGACATGCATATGCACTCACTTGAAATGTATGTGACCTCTTCAAGTATTAATAAGCTAAAACACATATGTTTGATTAATATCAATGACAAAAACTCAAGATATTTTGAGTAGATATTATAAGTGTATGTGCCCTCTTTATGATAAAAAGTGGAACACACTATTATGTTCTAACCTATATTTCATATATGGAAATTGATTACTATATGTGTTATTTCTTTTTTTTTCCATTGAGTGTCCTACACAATCCATATTTTAGGTAAAAAATACAAAGTGTGTCTTACACACATGTTTTATTTTTTTATTTTACTCTATCAATCTCATTAATTTAATAATGGTCAGGGAAGGGCGCGGGGGGGGGGGGGGGGGGGGGGGGGGGGGGGGGGGGGTGGTGGTGGTGGTGGAGGGCAGGTGTTGGTGGTGGGTAGTGTGAGGGAACACATGTAGACACTCAAATTCAGTAAGGTATCATTGTTAATGAAATTTATTGTAACTTTTAATATATAGACTATTGATGATAAATAATGTATATATTGGCATGTTTTACTTGGATATTTTCTATTCATTTCATAATTTTTTAAATATTGTTATTCTTATTTCCAATTTATCCTAAGGATCCCCATTATTGTTTTTTAATCTTAATGGATAATTTTTTGTTGATAAACGAGCACAAGCCTATCGACCTATCTATGAAGTACAAACATGTCCATGTGTAAATTTTAGAGTCTATTTTAGGTCATGTCTCATTTAAATATTATTTTTGTTTATTGTGTCTTATTTTTTTCAGCTTTTATGTGTCAATAGGTCTCCTAATTCGTAATCAAACCCTTAATAAATACAAGGCTACTTTAAGGCATTAAGGACAACACTACACACTCTCAATTTTTTTTCAAAGATTTGCATGTTCTATCCATAAATTGTTTAAAGTTAGATTCAAAGTATAAAAAGGATGAATTCACATTTACATCCTTGTGCCAAGGGTAAAACAAGAGAAAGATCATATATAATTATATTCATAATTCTACACATATATGTATTTGGGAGAGATACAGTTAATTTTTAGCCCTCCTGAGAGTATTAGAGATATAGTGAATTAATTATTCATTTAGTGGGGATTGGCCAAAATAATTAAAAATCAATCCACTTCATCCAACACCCCCTATTTGATATAAATTTAGTTTTTGTGCTATAAATTAGGGTTATGCATTGTAAGAATCTCTGTGTGGTATTTTAGATCTAAAAGTGTGTCAACCATCCTCATAAACATAGGTTTAGGTTGTGAAATAGTCATATATTTTCCATGATCAACAAAAAATAAGTCCATATTCAATGGATGTGACTAATCTATGTTGTTTTTTAGGGAGCATGATATTGTCTAGAAATATTCTTAGATTTTAATTCTAATTTGTCACCATCAAAGTTCTACTTTTCACTATTCCTCACTATCATATATCAGTCAGAATGAGTTGGGAAATTTTTGAAATCAATAGACATGACCAATATGCATTGTTTTTAAGGGAGTGTATATCTATTAAGAAATAGTGTCAGAGTATTTATCTGATCATACATTGTTATAGTCATATATCTATTGGTTCACATTGTGAGATATAAAAAATAATCAATAAAAAGTTAGATATGAGATAAGTACATTTATTTTAACTATTTTTCAAAATATAAGTGTTCCATATTTATCAAGTTTCAAAATCATAATTGTTAGTAATTTTATATCTTTATCATTCTATTATATCTCAAGTTTTATAGCTATTAGATATACATATTCATTATTTTATCAAAAATAAGGTAAACATTCCTCAATTAAAAAAAAAAAAACTTATTGTCTCTAATGGTTCTTTGAAAATAAGGCTACACCATTTTTTTTTTATGGAGAGGTATAAATGAAAATAAAATATGATAATGCTTTCATCTTGATGGATTTAAATAAGGAAATTTGCTAAAAATTATAGGTGTGCCTTTAATTCCAAAAAAAAAATCTCACTCACTAAAAAATGAATGTTTTCAAGCCTTTTATGGCATACAATTTTTTGGCATACTCACTATGATAACATTTAAACAATTAAAAACAATGGTATTGTAGGTTTTCTAACTCTGCCCAAAAATATTGAATGTGTGAAGTTTTTATAGTAGCTAATCATGAAAGATAATCATTTCAAAGTTTAGAATGGAAATATGATAGAAAATTACAATTAATTCACTTTGATTTGTGTCATTTGATAATTATTTTGATTGGTGGTTATAAGTGCTTCTTGTTGTCATTTATCTAAAAAAAATGTCTTGGATCTACTTTAAAAAAATCAGAAGCAATCAATTTTTTATAAAATGTTTCAAACAATGATTGAAAATGAGACACAATCCTGTGTTGGGACACTAAGGACTAAAAATGATGGTTAAATAACATAAAAGTTGTTTAAATTATATCCAAACAAAAATGGGATCAAACATCATCTGATCGTCTATTACAAATCTCAACAAAATGGAGTAGTATAGAGGATGAACATAACCTTGATGAACACTATTCATGTAATGTTGTATTTCAATTAGGTAAATTTGCATTTCTCTATAGAAGTAGATGAAAAAAGTGTATCTCTATAATAATTCACCATTAAAAACCCTTGAAATGAAGAATCCATATGAATTTGGAATGGTAATCTTCATTCAGTGTGACATAAATTTGTGTTTTCAGATCCACTTACTATGCATTATTTCCCAAGGAGAAAAGGAATAAGTTGGACCACAAAAGTAAAAAATGCATTGTTTTGGGATATTAAAAATTATAAAATGTCTAAATATTATATGATGAGAAAAATAATAAATTTCTCAATGTAAAATATGTTTTCTACTATAGAACCACAAAAGACAAAACATGCATAAGTTTAAAATTGAATCAACTTGAGAAATATGATAAATTTCATTTTTTTAAGGAGATTGATATGGAGGTTCCAAATAGTGAAGGGGGGACCTATAATTTAGAAACAATTGAATATTTGTTAAATTTTGTAATTAAAAATGACACTCCTTTTATGGAAGAAAATGAAATTTCATTAGAAATTGAACATATGTCAAAAAATGAAGGAACATTAAATCAAAAAAATGATGCACTAGTAATTTGACAAGAAACTCTAAAAAGATGTCAAATTGAGTTTCATAAATATTGAAAGATAACATAATTGATGAGATTGTAAAAACATGCACTCAAACATATAACCCCATAATAATTAGACAAGTTCCTAGAATAAATTTAAAATAAGATAGAAAATCTTACCTTAGATTAACATTCATAAGAATAGGTTGATGTTGGTTTTAACTTGGACCTAATTCCTATAGACAAGATAAAAGGATTGATGTATGGAGAAAAAAATGAAAAGTAAATATGACGCTTTGGTAAAAAATAGGACTTGGGAGTTAGTTGATCCTTTAATTTTTTATAAACCCATTGGTTATAAGTGGGTATTTAAAAAAAGAAAGTAGATGGATCACTTTACAAACACAGAGCAAGGCTTGTTGCAAATGGATTTGCTAAAAGAAAGGATATAATGCAATAAAACCTTTTCACCAATAGAAAAATGGACTACTATTCAATTTATTTTGGATTTAGTAGCACAAAATGGATAGAAATTCATCATATGGATGTAAAAACTATTTTCCTAAGTGGTGATATCAAATAAATAGTTTTCATAAATAAGTTAGAAGTTTTTTCAGTCAACAACCAAGAACACAAAGTGTGCAGGTTGGTAAGATTGTTGTAAGGATTGAAATAATCCCCAAGATCATGGTATGAAAATAATGAAATGTACATGAAAAAAATTAAAATATATTTGATGAAATGTTTTGAAATAAAAAATTTAGGCTACCTTCATTACTATTTGGGGTTTGAAGTCATTTAAAAACCTAAGCACATTTTCATCACTCAATAAAAATACAGTGGTGAAATTTTGAGCAAATTTGGAATGACAGAGTGTAAATCACTTTTCACACCCATGTATTTTTTTTAAGTTGAGATCAAATGATACCACAAAATTTGTAGATGCAACTATGTATAAAAAATTATTTTGAAGTTTGATCTATGTAGCCATAACTATATCAAACATTTCTTTTGTTTTTGGTTTTTTTCTATGTTCAAGCAATAATCTAGAGAAAGTCATTGGGTAGTAAAAAATAGAGTTATTTTGTATCTTAAAGGAATACAAAAACATGGACTCAAATACTCCAAGGCAACATACTTCAAACTAGTTAGATATTTATATTATGACTATGTAGGTGACTTTGAAGAAGAGAAGTCTACCTCAATATTCTTAATGAATTTTGGAATAATAGTCATCTCTTAGAATTTAAAGATGAAGTCAATTCCAAAAAAATATTCAGCAAAAGATAAATATTTTCCATCTTTAGAGGCAACTAAGAAAATAATATGGCTTAGAAGGATTCTTGTAGATTTTCAAGTAAAAAAAGTTCTCATCAATGCCCCTCATGGTCGATAACACTTTAAAAATTCAAATGGCTAGAAGTGAAAAATTTCATGACTAGACCAAACACATCAAAACCAAATTATATTTTATTTGGCATTATGTGAAATAGGCAATGTAAAATTGTTACATTTTCCTACTGTAGAGAAACCAAACAATATCTTGACAAGAACATTTGGAAGAGAGTTTTAAAAAAAAAATTTAAAGACATTCTTGGTCTAACTATAATTCCTATAAAAGGGAGGGATGTAATATTATTATATATAATATTAATTTTATCCTAGTTGTAGAATAACTTTTATCTTTTAGTGGAATATAAATAGTTGTTGTATAAGATGAAATAAATAACCATCTTGTGACTATATATTTGTATCTAATCTTCATTTTGAATACAATAATATAATTTTTGTTTTCACAAAATTTATTCAACCCATTCTTATCTTGACATTGGCATTTCATTACATATAAATAATAACTATATAAATATAAATAATCACATATTTACATAAATAAATGACATGAAAATGATTGACATTAACTCCAATGCCATTACTAGTACCCATTGCACAAGTATCTATTGTAATCACTTACATCTATTAATTTGTATTGGATAATGCATAATCAATACAAGCAAGATATTTTTTTTCATATTTCTAAGTTTCAGCATTAGCTTTCTAATATATATCTTATAAAAAAATAAAAATAAAATAAAATAAAATTTTATCTATTGGTTGAACTCAAGTGCTGTGACTAATTGCAGGGGAATTCAATATTTATGGAACCTAGAAACATATATATTTTTCATCCAAATAATTTTTTATAATGTTAAATCTACTAAAATGATAGCTCTGACATTATGTGTCCATCACATTTGTCCTTTGTTTAATTAATATTTTTCTTTCTTTCTAGTGCTTTTTAATTTGCACATGGTTGTCTTATTTTTATTATTTTCATTGAGTCATGGAAGAGCCAGTTGTTTGAACCTTAGAAATTAAAGATAAGTTAATGATGTTGACTGAATGAATGATCCCATTACATTATAAACTAAGGGTACAATCACATGTATTTCTTAAACTCGATACTCATCTTATAATTCAAATGTTAACCCTTGATATTAGAATGTTATTTTTAAAATCTAGATAGTTTATTTAAAATATCCATTCCTAATTAACATGATAATTTTGATGATTTAATAAGGGATTACCTAAACCTTACAAACAATATAATCTTCTAAGCTATGCAAAACACTTGTAAAAAAAATATATCTCCCCATGATTGATTATAAAAAGAAGACAAGACAATAGAAGCTTAGAATGGCTCTTGAGTCCAACCTATCTCAAAGGTAAGCACACATATTAATGTTCATACAATAATAAAAATAATTTATTTACTAACACATATCCAACTGCATAAAAAAGTGAATGACCATTATAGTAGTATCAGTAATGATAAAGAGATTTGAATTAAATATTTTATGCTTTTTAGAGTGCATATAAAGTGAGAAAATATTTTTTTATAAAATATTGTGAATTATTTTATCGATGTTTTGGATCAAAACTTGTGATCTATTATAAAAAAATAAAAAATATATTAGAATAATAAACACAATTTTTTTCTATAAATAATTCTAGTAAAATATATTGATGTCTAATGAATTAAATTTTTTATTAGATAAGGTTAAAAAGTGGGTTTTAAAAGGCCACAAAGCCTTTTATAAGGAGGAAAATAAGAAAAAATGAATCTCAAATGGGACTCTTCTACTAGTGGTAGCGAAGTGGGTGGCAAGGTACAACACAAAAAATTCCTCTACCAAAAAAGAAAAATCTATCCATTCTTACTACAATTTTTTATAGGTCTTTAGATCATCTTCGGTAAAAACTCTACCCAAGTGAAGGGTCATTAAAAAGGTAGGATGATAATGCTCAAAAGGAATGATTCAACCGATAACAAATAAAGTGGGTGATAAGATAAAACACACTAGAAACTTCTCCCAAAAAATAACCATCCGATTTATCAGATAGTATTCTTCCACAAAACTATCACTTATCTTTCATTAAATCCCCATCCAAATTATACAATCCTTTAACATTATAATCTATCATTACTTGCCCTTTGTGATGGGAAGAATCTTTATTCTGACTTAGTTTCTTCTTTATGTTAACTATAGTCTTTCCTTCCTTATCTACTTGATTTGGATTAGGGGAAAGAGGGATAACTATTTCAATTTGGCTTGAATCTAAACCACTTCCCATAGAGATTTTGATGAGCTAGGAACTTAACTCCATAGGGGGATAATCCTTTATATCTTGGAGTAATTAATTTGGATTAAAGGTTTCAATGTATTTTGAAGAAGATTCAGATCCAAAGCTATCTGAATCATCCCCTTCCACAGTGAGGTAGCTAGAATGAAAGTCCTTCCACTAGTATGTATCCTTATTTCTCACTACATTTCTACATTTGGAGGATAAATTTCTAATATAAAAAATAAAAATGAAAATGAAAATACAACCCTTCATATTCAAGGATTTGGCTCCACAATCGATCTACGACCTTCAGGTTCATTTTTTCAAGTAGATTCTTGGAAATGTCTATATTGATTGGTATTTTGGTCAAGGTGGCATGGGAAAATGAAGAAGTGTTTGGGTCAACTAGAAGATACTCCCCTAGGGTGTTTTATATAGAATTAAAGTAAAGGTTAGAATAGAAATATAGAGGGAGGTGGGGAAGATGAACCCAAATGGGTCTGATATTGAATGGTTTAGTGAGGGGATTGAAGTGTGGAAACTATGGTTTCAGGACTAGGGGATGGTGATCTAAAGCCCACTATTGGTTTTGAATCAAAACCTTGTTCTCAATGAAGCTAAATTCAAATATGAAGAATATTTTTGCATAAGGGTAAATTTACATCCTAAATTACATTAAAGGTTGCCTGTTCTCCAAGATCTAGGCATGAAGAGCAGGGAGTTTAGGCCAAAGGTTGACAAATCTGCAAATGATAACTTTATTAGAGAACTAGTCTTATTTTTGTAGAACTGAATTAGTCTCTTCCTTGAAAAGATATAAAATAGGTTGGGTCTTGGTAGGCTTGAGAGGGAAAAATATAGATCTGGGCTTAGTTTTGTATGAGGATGTTTCCTCAACAAATTTTCTATTCATTTTTTTGATCTAAAGCTGGTTCAGGGTATTCCCCTATTAACCCCTAGAACCTATGATTGCCTATATATATATATATATATATATATATATATATATATATATATATATATATATATATATATATATATATATATCTACCCCTTATCATTTTCTCATCCCTCTACCCTTGATTATGAGATGCACCATCCCTCTATTCGTCATTTTGTTGAGCTTCATTCTTTTTGCATGATGTAACAATTTTGAGCAGGAAGGATTTTGAAATTATCATGAGTGAGAGTTTCAATGTAACATTATTAAATATAAAAGTAACATTATTAATATAAAATTAGTTGATACATTTTTAATTAAATATTATAATTAATTACACTTAACTCATTGAAATCCCACTTATTATTGTGATTGCTTTTTTAACTTATTAATGATCAATTTGAAAGGATGACTTAATTCTAAGCCTTAATCCCTATTCAAATTATGAGCATGTTTTCCTATCTTAATGGATTCTCTTAATTTTTCCTTGTGATAATGATTCTCCACATTAGAACCTAGGCATCTTCAATGTTTATTTTTATAGGGGTGCTCACCAAATATTGAATTCTCTTTCTTTTTCAATCATATATCAACAACATGTTTTTTAATCTTAGACTAGATGGACCTCCTTATTTCTCTGATATAAGGGATATCACATGATCACTTTATCTTATAAATACTACTTTTTAAACTTGGGATCAAAGTATTCTTAGTTGATTTCAAAGAGCTTGTGAAATTTGTTTGCTATGTGGATATGTAATGAGCTACATCATTATTAACTTTCTAAAATAACGACATCAAACAAAAAATATCATGACAAATGGACCAGATATACTATCTTTGATATTATTTTTTGAACATAAACTACAAAAGCTACATCATGACACTAATCAAAATATAACATGCATCCAACACCTTTGGTATTACCTAATACAAATTTAACAATAATTTTTTAAAAAAGAAGTTTTAGTGCTAAAGTTAGTGAGATTTCTTCATTTTATTCCAAATTTTAATTTTAATGAGTTTTTTTCAAAGTTCAAAAATATTTATTCCATAATTTAAAAAAAAAATCAATACAAAATATTATTGTTCTATAAGATTATTGTTCTATAAGGTTGAAAGTGCAATAGCTTAAGTAAATCTCAATATAATATTGAAATCTAACTTACCAAATCATTTAGTCTTGTATGTAGTAGCATATTCTAATTATATTGAAATGACATTTATAAACTTCAAAATGTTTGAGGTCATTCAATCAATCTTCTGAGTGGTAGCATATTCTACCTACATAAAAACATCTATAGACTTGAGAGTGTCTGAAGTTATTCAATATTTTGAATGGTAGCATATTATACCCACATGAGAAAGAAATATATAGAATTCAAAGTGTCTGATGTCATTTAATCTTTTGAGTGGTAGGAAATTCCACCAACATGTGGGGAAGAGAATGACAAGTACAACTATAAACACTGAAATAATGGAATGATTCAATGGTAATGCTAGACTATCATGACCTAACAAATTGATAATCATGTCTTCTTAGCATTTGATTAATCTCTTATGGATTAATATTAACTAGGTAATGTAAAGCCTAGAGTCCAAATAGATGTCCTTCACCATTTTCTCACTACTAGATCCAAGGTGGAGGGAGATAGCTCAAGCAGAGGCAATCCAAACACGAGTGAGGAGTCAGTGTTTAATCCTAGGTAAATTATGGAATGTTTTATCATTTTCACAGAGTCAAGTGACCATTTCATTCCATTTGAGGGTTTTGTATGCCCCTGTTCAAGGTTACCCTTTTTTCTTTATAGACTGTGTCTTAACACATAGTGGTTTGCATGATTGTGAACTATGTTTATGAATGTAAATCTCTGCAAACATTTTATATAATAGTAAATATTTTATAACAAATATTCTTGAGTTTCCATATAGTTTACAAGTTTTTATTCTCATAAAAAACACATACTCAATCCTCCTTTTCATAGGAAAAAAAGTTATATTGTTTGAACACAGAATATCCTTTAACAGACAGTCATTTTAAATGACAAAATAAAGTAAAGCTCAATGTTACCTTATTGAAATGATAGTGCATATGATCCTATATAAAAGATAATGGTGCATATGAACATTCATAAAACTAAATACCTAACTTATTTAGGATAGATTCATTCATATTTGTTATCATAGAAAGGCAAGTGGTCATTGAATAAGATGAACAAGGAAAGAAATCTAAGATTCTTTTATAAATGTGAAAAAAATATAATCCATAAGGTATTAACATAGACAAAACCCAAAACATAGGAAGCAAGAATAGGTATGGGGAAAAAAAGAAAATGATTAAAATAAGCACATTCACAATGTGTTTATAATCCTCCTTTGCATAAATTATTTAGATGAAAATGCAAATAAAAATAGGGGAAATTGTAATAAATCCTTTAAAAGGATATTTGTCTTCAATTTACCTATATCTAATATTTATTGAGCCCTATTTCTCCTTGGTAGAGGCCCACTATACATAAGGTTAAGCTCGCTTAGGATTTTGCCTTTGCTAATAAGTTATTTTTATACATAAGCACAAGCTCGTATATGCAGGGTCATATGCACTACAAATTTAGAGAAAGAGAGTTGTTCAATAGGGTAGAACAAGGTGTATATGAACCTCTCTAGTATTTTCCAAGATTTAATATATTCACCTCTATTTTTAATTCATGTGTTTTTATTCGCCATTTCATGTGTATTTATGCTTTCAAGTGCCTAAATGTACTCTATTCTTTGTGATAGGGTCATCATGTATGTGTTCTTTTAAGTAAATTGAAAGTGTTACTCTTATCATATTTCATGTGTTTGTGTATACTTCCACAAAGTAAGAGTATGTGAATCCATGTTTGTTGTACTCCCATTGTAGGGTGTATAAGAGCCTCTATAGTATTTTCCAAGCTTTAATTTTTTGAGCTCTATTTTTAATTATTAATTATTTATTCACCATTTCCTATGTATTTGTACTTGAAACTGCCTAAATGTAATCTATTATTTGTGATGGGGTCATCATGTATGTGTGATTTTAAATACATTGAAAGTTTTATTCTTATCATATTTCATGTGTTTATGAATACTTCCAAAAAGTAAGAGTGTGTGAAACCATGTTTGTGTTTGTAGTACTCCCATTGTACTCTGCAATCTATACTTATTATTTTTGACTTATTAATTAAAAATGTTTAGTGAGCTTATTAAAAATTACCATCAATATCTTTCACAGAAGCTACAACTGAAATTAATTTTTTTTGCATACAATCTCTATGGACTTGATATTTTAGGCATCAAAAATATTATTGATAACCTTTGAAATTCACAATAAGCATGTTTTGGTTCTATTAAAGTTTTTAAAGTGTAATGTATCCATTACATTTTGTCTATCTCATATATTACATAGAAAGGTTCATCTAGCTTGTCCTTGAATCACCACATGAGGAATTGCCATATTATATAGATTGTTTCCAAATGAATTGGTATGTTAAGTTTCTATAATGTGAAAATACAATCTCTACTTTGGAATGTTACACTATCTAAAGAAAATGTAATTCCTTCTCATATTTACATTTCCTTATTGGAGGCTCTTACTATATACTTTGAATATGGGGTGTCAATTTCATGAACAATGTTTGGCCTAATTATTCTGTGTTTGCTATGTTACATTACCAACTAGTTGAATTACCCTAGCTAATGGCACAAAAATGTGATCTTGTGATGACCTTTAAGGTGATTTCTATAAGAATTTCATTGGTAAGGATTAGTGTTGTAAATCATATTCTTCACTTATTTTAATGCAAGTTGTTGTTTGTTGGCAACAAATACTATGAATGTTAACTACTATATATTTAAGATCGATGAGTGAGAATTAGATGATTGCTTTAAAGAAATTTATGCTGAGATTGAACAAATGGTATGCATTTTTAGCTACTATACTCAAACATGAATTTAAGTTATATATATTTTTTTGATGATAATATGTTGTGACATGCAATGTGATATGGTAACATGTCAAGTAATAAGGTAGGTGATGTAAGATGATGCAGGAAGGTGATGTGGATTCTTTTAATGTGAAGACAAGTCAAAAAAATGCCTTTACATGAGAATGGTGAATTTTTATTAAGTGGATAATTCTTGATTCCCACTTCATATTAGTGGAAGTAGGTGAAATTATTGCCACTCCATCTTAGTGGAGGTGGGTGAAATTATTCTTCTTTTTGTAAGTTTCCTTCATGAAATTCCTATATAAGGATGTATTCTTTCTTGTTTTAGATAGGCTTGAAGTGTGAGAGAAGTTATAATCTTTGATTGAAATCTTGGGTAGCCTCCTTGGTGTTAAGACCAAGTTAGAATTTTGGGTTGGGAGAAATCTTGATAAGCTTGTTAATGGCATGTAATGTTGGCATAGCTTTTGTGTTGTAATGTTGTGAGAATTAATGAGTATTATTGTAGAGATTATCTGTTGAAAACCTTGAGAGTTTCATTTGTGATAAATGTGAATGATTTTATTGAGAATTTTGTTTCAAGATTCAAGATAAAAATTTATAAATTTGAGAGAGAAGTCTTGATTGAATTATTGAGAAAGTAAGAGTTATAGGAAGACCCACATCAAGCAGTATCAGAGCAAGTATAATCCTAGGGAGGAGATGATTTTTGTTTTTCTAATTTGAATTTTGTTTTATAGGTATGGAAGGAAGGCAAGCAAGAGGAGGATTGGTTCAAATGAACCAAGATTTACAAGAGCTAAGGACAGATATGACACAAATAGTCACCTTGTTTAACAACATGGGAAGAAGGCACCATGATGAAGATATGGAAGGAGATATAACTCATGATGAAGATCATGATGAAGAAATGATGCCTAGAGAAGAACTAATTTCATTTGAAGAAACAATGGTTAGAGATTTAGAGGGGAGAAATTATGGTGTCAAGGTTGATGTTCATGATTATGGGGGAAGCTTGTAACCAAAGGAGCTAGTTGATTGGCTCAATAGCATGGAGATGTTATTTGAATGGAAAACTATGTATGAAGAGAAGAAGGTGAAATTTGCATTCATAAAGTTGAAAGGTTATGCCATGATCTAGTGGGATTATTTGCAAAAGGAGAGGCAAAGAAAGAAAAAGGCAAAAATTAGCACTTAGAGCAAGATGGAGAAGAAGCTTAGGGAGAAGTTCCTTTCATTAGACTACTCTCAATCTCTCTACAAGAGAATTCAAAATTTGAAACAGATGGATAAGAGTGTATAAGAGTACATAGATGATTTATATAAGCTTTCCATAAGAGTGGAGTAAGAACAAATAGATGAGAAAATGGCTAAAAGGTATGTGAGTGGTTTAAAATTTTCCATTCAAGATGAAATTAGCTTGCATAGAGTAATGAGTATGGAAGAGGCTTATCAATTAGCCTTAAAAGTTGAAGAGAAGTAGAATAGGTTTGATGCTAGAAATACATTTTGTCTAAGAAGAGGACAATTTAGAGGAAGAGGTGGTTTTAATACCACTAGAGGTGGATTCCAAAGAGGGGAATCATCAAAAGCTATGGAAAATAAAGGAGATGATAGACAAGGCTTCCAATATCATCAAAGAAGAAGAGGATTCAAAAGAGGATGTGGATATGGAGGTGCAAGAAGTTGGTTTCCTAACAAACCTAGAGCCATTATTTTTTACATATGTGGGGAATAAGCACATAAAGAAAATGAATGTCCTAAAAGACAAGAAAGAAGACCAAATTACCCTCTAAGGGCGAACTTTGTGGAAGCTGAGACTGAAACTATAGTAGTAGATGTTAGAGAAAACCTTATGATGAGGAGAACCATGATAGCTTCAAGGCAAGAACTGGGGCAAAACAAAGGAGGTGATGAATGGTTGAGGACCAATATTTTCCAAACAAGATACACTTTGGGTGGTAAGGTATGCAAGGTAATCATTGATGGAGGTAGATGTGAGAATATGGTTTCAAAAGAAATCATAGAAAAATTAGGATTGTATTATGAGAAGCATCCTAGTCGTTATAAAATTTCATGGTTTAAGAAAGGGAATGAAGTTATGATTAATAAGAGATGTTTAGTTAAGTTTTCCATAGGAAAGAAATATAAGGACGAGTTGTGGTGTGATGTTTTTCCCATGGATGCATGACATGTTTTGCTAGGGAGGCCATGGAAATTTGATAGGAAGGTCATCCATGATGGAGCCAAGAACACTTACACATTTCATAAAGAAGGTACAAAGGTGATATTATTGCCTCTTAAGGAAGAGATAAAATAGGAAAATTTGTTAGCCACTAAAGAATTTTTTGATGACATGAAAGTTTTTGGTTATTGTTATGCACTAATTATAAGGAATGAAGGTGAAGATGTGATGCAGATTCCAAAAGAAGAAATAGAAGTTTTTAAAGCATATGAAGATGTCATTCCTAATGATCTACTAGATGGTTTACCATCAAAGAGGGACATCCAACATCACATTGATTTGATCCTAGGATCATCTATACCTATTCAAGTACCATATAGAATGAGCCCAGTAGAGCATGCAGAATTGAACAAGAAAATTACCAAGTTGTTGAGAAAGGGCATAATAAGGGAGAGCATGAGTCCATGTTCAATACCAACACTATTAACTCTAAATAAGGATAGAGGATGAAGAATGTGTGTAGATAGCATAGCTATCAACAAGATCACTATTCAGTATAGATTTCCTATACCTTAATTAGATGACATAATGGATATTCTTACAGGATCAAAGTATGTTACAAAGATTGATTTAAGGAATGGCTACTACCATATCTGAATTCATGAAGGAGATGAATGGAAGACAACATTCAAGACTAGAGATGGACTATATGAATGGTTAATGATGCCATTTGGGTTGTCTAATGCACCTAGCAAATTCATGAGAATAATGAACATAGTGCTACATGATTACATTGGTAAGTTTGTGGTGGTTTATTTTGATGAAATTTTGATATTCAGTAAAGCTAAAGAGGAGCATTTGGAACATTTAAGAATAATGTTAGAATTTTTAAGAAAGGAGAATCTCTATGTGAAATTGAAGAAGTGTAGGTTTATGTAAGAAAGTTTGATATTTTTGGGATTTGTAATTTCAGTTGATGGTGTTAGAATAGATTAAGAGAAGGTGAAGTCAATTATTGAGTGGCCCATTCCCAAGAGCATCATAGAGGTAAGAAGTTTTCATGGTTTGGAAATTTTTTATAGAAAATTAATTAAGAATTTTAGTAATATTATTGCACCAATAATGGATTGCATAAAAGGAAAGGAGTTTATGTGGACAAGAGAAGCAACAAAAAGTTTTGAGTTGTTGAAAAGAAAAATTACAAAAAAGCCTATTTTGTCCTTGTCTGATTTTGACAAAGTGTTTGAAGTGTATTTTGATGCTTCACATGTGGGAATTGGAGATATGTTAAGCCAAGAAGGGAGGCCCATGGCATATTTTAGTGAGAAGTTGAATGAGGTAAGAAATAAATATTCTACCTATGATGTTGAGTTTTATGCAATTGTTTAAGCATTAAGGCATTGGAGACATTACTTGATCTCTAAGGAGTTTATTTTTTACACTGACCATGAGGATTTGAAGTATGTGAATACCCAAAATAAGTTGAGTAGTAGGCATGCCAAGTGGGTATCTTTCTTGCAGGGATATAGTTTTGTGTTGAAGCATAAATCAACGAAGCAAAATCAGGTAGTCGATTCTTTGAGCAGAAGAGTTGGGTTGATAACTACTTAGGTAAGTGAAGTGGTTGGATTTGAGTTTATTAAAAAGTTGTATGATATTGATCTAGATATTTTTAAGATAGTTAAGCAATGTAGGAATCCATTAACCAAATATGCAGGTACTATTTAGAATGAATACCTTATTCAAGATGGTTAGATCTTCAAAGGGAGACAATTATGCATTCCAGTTGGTTCTTTGAGAGACAACATTGTATGAGAGTTGTATAGTAGAGGTATAGCTAGTCATTTTGGTAAAGCTAAGACAATATCTTTGGTGGAAGATAATTACTCTTGGCCAAAGATAAAAAGAGATGTGGCCAGATATGTTTTAAGATTTAGAATATGTCAAGTGGCTAAGAGACATGCACAAAATATGGGATTGTACATGCCATTACCAATTCCAAGTGAACCATAAGTATATTTGAGAATGGACTTTGTGTTGGGATTACCAAACACATAGAGAGGTAATGATTCTATTTTTGTTGTTGCAGACAGATTTTCCAAAATGGCTCATTTCATTACATATAAGAGAACTAGTGATGCCACTAGATTTGCTGAAATATTCTTTAGAGATGTTATGAGATTACATGGTATTACAAAGACCATTACTTCAAATAGGGATACCAAGTTTATAAGTCATTTTTGGAGGACTTTACGGAAGAAGTTGGATATAAATTTATAGATTAGTAGTGCATATCATCCACAAATAGATGGACAAATAAAGGTTGTAAATAGAAGCTTGGGAAATTTGTTGAGATCCATTGTTGGAGAGAAGCCTAAGCAGTGGGACTTGGATTTACCACAAGCTGAGTTTGCATACAATAGTTCAATGAATAAATCAATAGGAAAATTACCATTTCAGGTGGTTTATGGGAAAAATCCAATGGGAGTTTTGGATTTGGTATAGTTACCCATTACCAAAAGAGTAAGTGATGATGCTGAGACTTTTGTAGAGCATATAAAACAATTACAAGTAGAGGTAAGAAAGATTTTAAAAATGAGTAATGAAAAATATAATATTGTAGCTGATACAAAGAGGAGATCAAAGTCTTTTTTAGAAGGAGATCTAGTGATGGTATATTTAAGAAAAGAGAGATTTCCTATAGGAACCTACTATTTCTATAAGTTTTTCACTTTTCACATTCAAAAGAAATAAGAAACTAAGATTATGGTAAGGGGTTTGTATGTACCCGGATGAAGTTTGCGCACCGTTATCCAGATGAATGAAGGAGCTCCTCTCTGGCTGTGGAGGATGACACCTGTAGAAGAAAGAGACTTAGACAAGGAAAATGTTAGATAGATAGATGGTGGACTGCCAAGCAAAGCTCGATCCCAGAAGTGTAAAGACTTCCTAGAGGGATGACAGTCCACTAGTTGATAAAAAGAATGTTGCTACAAAGAGAAATGGTGAAAGACTGAACCAAAGAAAATGTGTACCTATATTCTGCTGTCAGTCTTCCACAGTCACCAACATTGGTAGTTCTATCAGCGTCAGTTTTAAAGGTTGCCAACGTCAGTTAGTCTACCAATGTTGGTAGGGGCAATGGTCGATGTCAGGCAGGGCAATGGCCTTGGATGAGTTTATGGTTATTGTCTATGGTTGACAGGATGGTCTGTGGTAGTTTGAGAGTCTGTGCAGGTTAGTAGGGCAATAAATAGGGTCTTAGGAGGGACAAAGGGTAGAGGATAGGTTGTTTAAAGGAGTAAGGATATGGGGAATGCCTCTCAGCCTCTCCAAGAAGAAAGTCAGGTCTAGTCTGGTTGATAGCTGAGTCTGGTTGATAATATTTAGAAGTAATGAAAAGAAACTAATTGCTTATACATTCTAAATACATTCTAAATTACTGAAATAATAAAAAGGGCAGAAGAATACTTAGCTCTTGCTTGGTGTAGAGCCAGAGGTGTTTGAAACACTTGTCGCTATTGTGTCTATAGCCAGAAGAGCATTTGGTTGAAGTCTGATAATTGATCTCAGAGAGTTCCTGTTGATATCCAGGTTTGAGAGCCGAGAGAGGAAGAGAGTCTGAGATAGAACCTGAGAACAAGAGAATTTGCATCTGGGTCTATGATTCATTTTCTATTTGGCCTGTGAGTTGGTTTTAAGAAACTAACGTCGGTGATCCCACCGGTGTCAGCCGACAATTGACCGACGTCGGCGGCTGGAGGATGGGTAAAAAGGCTATTTTTAGCCTTTTGCCCATTCCTCCATCTGCTGAGTTCAGTGGTCGTGGTTAAATAGTCGAAGGTGGGTTTAGTATGTGTGGGGATTAGTGAGAGAGTTGGAATGATTAGTAATAGGGTAATAAATGAGGGTATCCAAGGGTGAGGTGTCAAGGTGATGTGTCATGGGTGAGGTGTCAAGGGAGGTGTTATTAATTTAAAATAAGTTATTATTTTAAATTAATAAGTGTGTGGGTTAGGAATGTTTAGAAGTGGACCAAGGGGACCAAGGGGGAGTCGACCAAGGAGTAGACACAATTTTGGTGTCTACATTTGCCCTTTTTTGTCTTGTTGGTTGTTATGCTGAACTGCAAGACAAAAATAGGAGTAAGCTGCCCCAGGTATGGGATGAGGTCTTTTTTGTCTTGTTGGTTGTTCTGATGAACTGCAAGACAAAAATGAATGTAGGTTTCCCTGATTATGGGATGAGGTAGTCCCCCTCAAAGTGGGAGTTGAGGGAAGGGACACTGATATCAGGTACTGATTTGATAGATAGTGGATGGATATGGTGAAGTTTGAGTGTGAACGCTACAAAAGTTGAGATTGTGTGTATACCACTTCATGTGATGGTCAGGTCAAATTATCACAGTTAAAGGTCGAGGAGTGCTAAAATCAAAATAACTAGTCCCCAGCATTTAGTCGTAGTTGATTGGGTTAAATGATCAAAGCTGTAGCTCTAATGGTCATTGTGTTCCAAGTATCCCAGGCTTAGGAAGTGCTCCTAGAAAACATGAAAAGGTCACAAGTAGTGGGGATCAACTTGCTCGCAATCCAATACTTTTGAGGGTCATAATATGGGTTGTAGACAATTTGGCTAACTATTCGTGAAGTAGCCTACATACAATCAAAACAACTAAGGGAAAGTTGTCTCAAAAGTGGTCGTGGTCTGAGGAGATAGTCACGATCTCCAAGGTTGTTGGTCATGATTCTGGGTTGGCATATATAGTTGGTCCATTAAATGGATGGACAAAGGAATGGTTGAGCTAACCTCAGAAGACATCATGTCATTTGAGTGCTGCCTACATAGCCCTTATTTGAAGGGCCTCAGGCCAATGTAGTTCTCCGTAAAAGGGAGGGAGAGGGTCGGTTATGGATGTGGGTTGGACTAGGTTAAGTCATGGTTAAAGGTGAAATGGTTTGTCCATCAAGTAGAAGAATAAACAGATGTGGCCGAGCTAACCCCAGAAGACATCATGTCATCTGAGTGTTGCCTACATAGCCCCTGTTTGAAGGGCCTCAGACCAATGTAGTTTAGGCTGGTTGATAGGTCGGTTTGGTTAGGTTATAAATGATGAGGGTAAGATGATGTTACAACCTTTTCCATATTATGTAATGGTGTATTCTGTAACATTGGTTGTGGTTTTCCATCCCTAGAAATTTTCCATATCGGTGATGGATGTATGCTAAAAATGAAACGAGTATTTTTATGCTTCAACAAGTAATGGTTTATGCTTAACATAAATTATGTGGTCGATAGTTTCCATGTGTATTTTTGTCCATAGAAACTATGTGAAATGGATTATGTCATGTTGGGATATGATATGTTAGGATAGGGTAACCCTTTTTAGTAGGGATAACTTTGCCCCTTTTTATAGGAGACCCTGAGAACAACTATAAGTCAAGTCCATGACCTTTTTTTTTTTTTTTGGTAGACTGATCAATGCGGAAAGTCTACATGGGGATGTCATTTTGTTTTGTGGTCATATGTGAAGCTGATTGATGCAAAAAGCTTCTGTGAATGTGCTGTTTGTAGCAAGATTTTTTTTTAGGCATAGCCATCCTTCGAGGGATTGGTCTATATTTTTTATTTATATATTTTTGAGGGCTTTGAATAGCTGTCCTTCAAGGGAGCAGTCTATTAGCTATAGCAATGATGATGCAGCTGTCTTTTGAGGGAGTAGTTTGCATTTAGAGTTTATGACCTTTTGATATTTTGTTTGACATCTCCATTTATTTTTGACAAGATTTTTAGTCATGGACAAGACTATCGAAGCTTAAGGGCTCCCTTTTATTAGGAAAAAACATCCATATTTTATAAAAGGGTCACATAGTGTTTGTGTAGGGGAACAGAGTTAAAAGGGATGAGGATTAAAATGATAGGGATTGCTCAAGGGACGAGCTCAAGTTGAATATCAAGTGAATGAGTACTTGATTAACAGTAGAATGGTCATAGATGCAAGGCATTAAGGGGCTCAGTTTCTGGCTAGCCTTCAAGAGAAGACAGATGATAAGTCCTTGATCCATACTTGCACATTATGATATAAGGTCTGAGCCAATTAAGAGCAAACTTGCCTCATTTACTTCTCTCCATATTGGTCACGTGTTGGTTGATGTTGGACATGAAGTTGGTTGATATATTGTTGGCATGTTTGGTTGGTTGATATTTGGTCGATGCTTGGTTGATGTTTGGTCAAGGCTTGGTCGAGGCTTGGTCGATGCTTGGTCGATGCTTGGTTGATGCTTGGTCGAGGCTTGGTTGATGCTTGGTTGAGGCTTGGTCGATGCTTGGTCGATGCTTGGTTGAGGCTTGGTTGAGGCTTGGTCGATGCTTGGTCAATGCTTAGTCGAGGCTTGGTCGAGGCTTGGTTGATGCTTGGTCGAGACTTGGTTGATGCTTGGTCGAGGCTTGGTCGATGCTTGGTCGAGGCTTGGTCGAGGCTTGGTTGATGCTTGGTTGAGGCTTGGTTGATGCTTGGTTGAGGCTTGGTTGATATTTGGTTGAGGTCATGATAGTCAGTACAAAGTTGAATTCCCTTAGTTGCTTCTTGTGACAGGGAGAATGTTTGATAGATTTGGTTTGAGAGGGCGAGATCCTAATCTTCCAAGTTGGAGTTTGGAATATGGATGGTGATGGAGGCAATGGTTGGTAATGATTGGACTAAGGTGATTAGTGGTTAGGGGTCTTCAGGTTAGACCTCCACTACTTGTAAGGCCTTGATCAAGGCTTGTCAATGTTGTGGAGAGCTTTGTATTAGGTCATACAAAGATGTCTTCACAGGGGTTTGGTGAAGTTGTTTCACCTTGGGGTCATGAAGTGGCTGTAAAGATGTTGGATGGGATGTGCCCAAGATTAAAATCTTAGGTTTGGGTGGTTGAATAGGTTTGACAAATGGGTAGGTCCAAGGAATAACAACTTTCTCTTTTGCTTTATCCTTCCTAGTTTGTGACCTGGTGGCCACATTGATGGTGTTAATTTCAAACAAAGGGGTTGGAGGTGATAGAGGAACCATAGTTTGATGATGGGCTTCTAATTTAGATGAGGATGTTTGAGAGGTATGGGGTGGTGTCGATGGTTTAGTTAAAAGATGGTCAAGAGGATCCTTAGTGAGAAGGGTGTCCATTTTGAAGTGTTGACGAATGACAACTTTAAGAGCATAAAAACGCTCAGTGTCATGTCCAGATGTGCGATGATATGCACAAAATTTAGTGTCATTGAACCAAGATGGTTTTGATTTGAGAGTTGATGAGTGTGAAGGTGAGAAGGGTTGGGAGACATGAGACGGTGTTGGAGATTTGTTGACAGTATCTTCAACAAGAAGGGTGTCTTTTTCCATGAATTGGTGAATGACAACCTTGAGGGCACAATAATTTTTAGTGTCATGTCCAGCTGTGTGATCATATTGGCAAATTTTAGTGTCATCGAACCAGGATGGTTTTGGTCTGAGAGGTTGAAATGGTTTGATAGGTGGAAGAGTGATGTTAGAAGTTTGCAAAAGTCAGCGTAACAGCAAGGTATAAGAACCTGCTAATGGGTCTGCATGTTGTGTTGCAATAAAAGTTGACAACTTCTGTTTAGACATTGTTGAGGGAGTGTTTCATACCATCATTTTGTTTGGCAGTGTGGCCAAACACGTAGATGACACTTTAGTGGTAGGAGGCGTTGGATGTTTTGAAGGAGGTATGTTTTTGTTAGGTGTTGGTAGTAATGGAGGTGATTTGTTTTTGTTGGGTGTCAGAGTAGGAAGCACTCCTATTAAGGTAGAAGGATGTGGGCCCAAAATGGAGGGCAATGATGATTGTGGAGGAGGAGTTCGCCGATGTGGTTTAGTAGCCTTCTTTGGTTTAGTGTGAGGACTACTATTGTGTGAGGCAAGGTTCAAGTCTACCTTCACTTGTGGGTGAGTGAGGTTAGATATGGGGTAAACACCGAGGGATTTAACCAGTGTTGGTATGGTGGATTTTTGTGAGGGTTTAGGTTCAAATGTGGATGGTTGAGTTTTTGAAGGTTTGGAAGTAGAAGCCTGGTCCTCATTGGAGACTTTTGTAGATTTTGTCATAGGAGGGTCGACAGCACGAGATGAGACAGGATGTGTTAGGTGAGGAGCATTGAGTCACTCCCATAATGCCTCATGTTCTAATTTCCTCGAATGGAAAAGTCCTAGTTTCTCCACCAATCAAGAGAATGGTTTGGAAGATGTTGGATGAGGCCTTGGTTCTTTAGAAGATGTGGGTGGTTGTGAGACCGAAAATGTGTTAGATGCAGCGATCTCAGACCTAAGGTGTGAGAGAGAGTCATAACTAGATCATCTTCAGTCGAAGTAGGTGAAGAGATAGGTTCTTCTCTTGGTGGAGAAGGAATTGGAGAATGTGACTCCTCAAGAGGATAAAGGGTAGGGATGATTGTGCCTTCTACTTGTGGTTGAGGAGCAAGAAATGTAAGGTCCTCCATTGGTAGTAAGAAGGATGAAGGTGGGGCTAGTGGCATCGGTATGGTTAAAGCCTCCTCCAATATAAGAGAGGTCGATAGAGAACTAATAAGAGTAGAAGGTTCGTCTACCTGGGGAGTAGAAATGGGAGAAGAAGGCTCTTCTACCTGTGAAGGACCAATGGATGGGCTAACCTCTTCAGACTGTGAGAGAGGTTGGTTAGGCATAAGAGGTGAGACTGTGTTGACTGTGCGTATATTACGCTCTTGGGAGTTATCAGCCATGGTCTGCACATTGTTTTGGCTAGGGGGATGGTTAGGGAAAGGTTGTCTAAAGATGTCTATGTTTTGGTTAGGTGGCACATTTGGGTTATCCAAAACAAGATCACCTTTATCTATCATGTCTTGGACAATGTTTTTAAAGGTTTTGCAGTTGTTTATGTCATGGCCTTTGACACGGTGATAATGACAAAAGTCATTTTCCCTATACCATGTAGGGATGGCTTTTGAAGGGTCAAATTGAGGTGGTGGTCGAATTTGGGGGAGATTGAGGGCTCCCTGTTTGACAAGTTTATCCAACACGGATGTGTATGATTCTCCTAGTGGAGTATATTGACGTTGTACGTATCGTTGTTGGAATTGTTGTGTAATACTTTGAGATGTGGAAGGTTTGGATTGGTTAGTTGTTGTTGAAGATGATGGTCTAATGACTATAGCATTTGCTCATCCCTTAGATTTGGGATTGGAAGAAGAAGGTTTGGACGAAGAAGGGTCATTGGATTTTGCATTAGTATTTTTACTATTTAATTTGACTTTGTTTTCTTCGACAGCACAGAGTTTAAGCTTCTTGGTCATGGTGAAAGCTTCATCAAATGTATGGAATGTTTGGACCCATAAGGTAGATGAAATGTGTTTGGCACACGCTTGTGAAAAGAGCTCAATGAGCTCAGGTTGAGGTAAAGAAAAGGAGAGTTGGTATATTAAGCCTCTCCAACGGGCAACGAAATTGGCTATTGATTCATCGTCAAATTGTCTGATAGAGTATAGGTCTGTGATGGAGACCTTTTTGGTGATGTTGATTGAAAAGTGGTCAATAAAAAGTTGAGCTAGTTGGGTGAATGTAAAAAGAGAGTGATTGGTAATAGAACTATACCAATCGAGGGCAGCACCAGAAAGCGACATGGGAAATGTGCGTAGTAGCAATGCATCGGCATGTGCTATAAGGTAATAAGCATGTTTAAATGCTCATAGATGTTGCTGTGGGTCATCCTTACTCTGGAAGCAAGTAAACTTGGGAAGTTCCCATTGACTAGGATATGGTTGGATTGGGACTGAAGAATGAATGGGTTCATTACAGATTTGTTCATATGAGAAGAAATTTCTTGAACCCAAAACAA
The DNA here is from genome assembly GCA_037957365.1 of Torreya grandis. Taxonomy (NCBI): domain Eukaryota; kingdom Viridiplantae; phylum Streptophyta; class Pinopsida; order Cupressales; family Taxaceae; genus Torreya; species Torreya grandis. The sequence continues at coordinate 2,051,870 of JARHVA010002866.1, forward strand.
ATGTCTCAAGATTAGACATCTTGTCCATCAAAATATTGATTAGATCAGTTGGTGGATTTATAGGTGGGGCACCCCCTAGGTTGTAAGGTGCTTGGAAGGTGCTAGGAGGGGCATATGACATAGTTGGTTGTGCTTGTATAGGTGCAACATATTGGTAACTAGTCATAAGGACTGATGTTGAAGCCAAGGGTGGTTGTGTCATGATGCTAGGAGGCACAACTTGGCTTGATGTCACCAGAGGTGGTTGGATGGTGGCAACATTAGCCAAAGGATGAGTAGCCACCCTTGTGTTGATGGGTGCAAGAGTAGGTGGGATGGAGACAACTAGGTTTTGGAATGGTGTAGAACTTTGTTGAATAGTTTGCGGTTGATGGGGCACCAAAACCTTGATGGAAGTTGGTCCAAAAATATTAGAGGCCACACTTTAAAGATTGGTCATGGTTGGGTTGTTGGCTGAGGCAATGGCTTGGGTGTCTATGGGTTGAATTATGGAGGTGGTTGATACGAATGTTGTCTTAACTAAGGAGGTTGGCATCCCATAAATTGGGTTGCCTAAAGAGTCTCGCATTTGACTTCTCACAAGATAGTGCTGAAGGGCCTTGACATTGAGGTCAAGGAACCTTTCAAAGTCTTGGTCCCCTTCGAGAACAATAGGGGGTTGAGTTGGGGTTGGTTGTGTAGGAGTTCGTTCAGTCTTTGAATGATACTCCATTAGAGGACTTCATATAGAAGGCGAAGGCGGGAGTGGTTGTTGCCTTGCGTGGTCAAGAAGAGTTTTGGTTTGACTATGTGTCAAAACCATCCAAGGCAAAAGGGGGGTTTAGGTTCTGAAAACTGTATGTTTCAACCTCAAAAAACTAGAGTTGGTGTTTTTAACAGCAAAAGGGTCAGGTTTTTAGCTTGCTATTTTGAGAAGAAAATTTTTGACAGTGACCGGAGTCAGTGGAAAAACCGATGTCAGTGAATAAAATTGCTGATGTCAGTCAGATAACTAATGTCAATGAAGATAGTTGCCGACGTTAGTGGAAAAACCTATGTCGGTGACTGTGGATTTCTAGAAACTTCAGAAAACTGAAAGTTTTTGGAAGAAAGAAGAAAGTTCTGAGTTGTTCTTAGAGCTCAGAATGTGACCTCACCAGCTCAAAAAACCAGATAGAGATAGATAAATAGATGAAGATAAGCAAAATCTAAACATTAAATTCCTAAGAATAAGTTTTAGAGTCTTGTTGGCTTATGCCTTAGAAGAGTGTGTTTGGGAAGTTGGCTTTTAAAATAGGTACTAGAAGAAGCAGTCTAAGGTTGGTTTCAGGTTAGTTTCGGTGCTCAAAATTTTGTAATAGGTTTTGTACATGGCCTGGTGCAAAGGAGCAAGCTCCCCTCACTTCACGATCCCAGAGATAAGCTAGGTTGCTTAGCTAGTATATACTTCCCCTAGAGTTTATACTCTGCCAGAGAACAGAGTGGGCTCTCCCCTTGGTAGTGAAGTCCAAGTGGGATTACCAGGAAGGGTAAGGTATCCACTAGGTGATGAAATCCTAGTCAGACCTTGTCTCAGGTATGTTTAGATGTTTTGATTTGTGATAGTGGTCTGGTCGTGTAACATAAGTGTGCTACGATTTATTCATAATGCATTTTTTAATTACTAGATGTGAGAGCTAAGTATGCATTCAGGCATAAATGAGATGCAATAGATTTTAAGCCCAAATTGAAATGTTTTGTTTGGATGCCAACAAGTTGAGAAAAGGTTAAGAGTATGAATTTCACTACTCTAAGATGCAAGAGGAAAGGTGACAAGAAGAAAAAGAAAGATTCTTTTTTACTGGCTAATGGTGTCTTTTCGAAAGAGATAGAAGAAAAGGATGCAAGAAGAGATCTAATGCACCTATATGAAAAGTTTTCTTTTAGAAGAAAAAGTATGAACCCAAGGAAAACTTCCAGGATCCCACTGGGCATGCCAAAATGTTTTTATAAGTTTTTCACTTTTCACATTCAAAAGAAATAAGAAACTAAGATTATGGTCAGGGGTTTGTACGTACCCAGATGAAGTTTGCGCACCATTATCCAGACGACTGAAGGAGCTCCTCTTTGGCTATGGAGGATGACACTTGTAGAAGAAAGAGACTTAGACAAGGAAAATGTTAGATAGATAGATGGTGGACTGCCAAGCAAAGCTCAATCCCAGAAGTGTAAAGACTTCCTGGAGGGATGACAGTCCACTAGTTGATAAAAAGAATGTTGCTAGAAAGAGAAATGGTGAAAGACTGAACCAAATAAAATGCGTACCTATATTCTACTATCGGTCTTCCACAGTCACCGATGTCGATAGTTTTTCTAGCGTCAGTTTGAAAGGTTGCCGATGTCGGTTAGTCTGTCAATGTCGGTAGGGGCAATGGTCGATGTCAGACAGGGCAATGGCCTTGGATGAGTTTCTGGTTATGGTCTGTGGCTGACGGGATGGTCTGTGGTAGTTTGAGAGTCTATGCAGGTTAGCAGGGTAATAAATAGGGTCTTAGGAGGGACAAAGGGTAGAGGATAGGTTGTCAAAAGGAGTAAGGATATGGGGAAGGCCTCTCAACCTCTCCAGGAAGAAAGTCAAGTCTGGTTTGGTTGATAGTTGAGTCTGGTTGATAATATTTAGAAGTAATGAAAAGAAACTAATTGCTTATACATTCTAAATACATTCTAAATTACTGAAATAATAAAAAAGGGTAGAAGAATACTTAGCTCTTGCTTGGTGCAGAGCCAGAGGTTTTTGAAACACTTGTCACTATTGTGTCTGTAGCCAGAAGAGCATTTGGTTGAAGTCTGATGATTGATCTCAGAGAGTTCCTGTTGATGTCCAGGTTTGAGAGCTGAGAGAGGAAGAGAGTCCGAGATAGAACCTGAGAACAAGAGAATTCACATCTAGGTCTGTGATTCATTTTCCCTTCAGCCTGCGAGTTGGTTTTAAGAAATTGACATCGGTGATCCCACCGGCATCGGCCGACGGTTGACTGACGTCGGCAGCTGGAGGATGGGTAAAAAGGCTATTTTTAGCCTTTTGCCCATTCCTCCATCTGTCGAGTTCAGTGGTCGTGGTTAAATGGTCAAAGGTGGGTTTAATAGGCATGGGGATTAGTGAGAGAGTTGGAATGATTAGTCATAGGGTAATAAATGAGGGTATCCAAGTGTGAGGAATCCAAGGGTGAGGTGTCAAGGGTGATGTGTCATGGGTGAGGTACCAAGGGAGGTGTTATTAATTTAAAATAAGTTATTATTTTAAATTAATAAGTGTGTGGGTTAGGAATGTTTAGAAGTGGACCAAGGGAATCGAGGGGGAGTAGACCAAGGAGTAGACACAATTTTGGTGTCTACACCTACAACAAGTTAAAATATAAGAATATTGGGCCTTGCAAGATTGTGAAGAAGATCAATGACAATTCCTATGAGGTAAGTTTTCTAGAAGAGTTTGATATTTCTTCAATTTTTAATGTTTCAAATTTTCATGATTTCCATGGAGAATTAGATGAAGGAAAGGATGAAGAAGAGATCAACTGGAAACATTAGATGCCAAAGAAGAAGGAGAAGATAGTATAGATTCTGGACATGAACATTATGCACACAAGGCACGAAAGCTATGATAAATATTTGGTACAATAGGAAGGATTATCACTAGAGGATAATACTTAGATCACAAAGTGGGAGTTGAAAAAGATGGACAAAAATAAGTGGAATAGTTTTCATCAAAATCAACTTGTAGGAGCTGAGTTATTTTTAACCAGAGGAGAATGATGTGGTGACATGTCAAGTGACAAGGCAGGTGATGTAAGAAGATGTAGGAAGGTGATGTGGATTCTATTAATAATATGACTTTATATATATTATTATTCCTTAGTAAACATATTATAAGAAGTGTATAATGAAAAAAACTCTCTTAAGAGAATAAAACACATAAAATAAATAGATTTAGATTAAATTAAGCAAATGTATTTTAAATACACCAAAAAGTGAATTGGAAATAATAAAAATAAAGAAAAACATAAAATGGAAAAAATCAAGGAGATTAAAAAAATAAAAGAAAGAAATCATAAATAATGAAAAATAAAAAGAAAGAAAAATAAATAAAAGTGAAGTGAAACATCCATAAAAATAATATTAAAGATATTTAAAAGAAATGGATTAAATAAGGGAGTGAGTCATTAAAGCAGGACGATGAGGCAATCAAAGAGAGAGAGAGAGAGAGAGAGAGAGAGAGAGAGAGAGAGAGAGAGAGAGAGAGAGAGAGAGAGAGAGAGAGAGAGAGAGAGAGAGAGAGAGAGAGAGAGAGAGGAATAATAATAATATGAATATATATATATATATATATATATATATATATATATATATATATATATATATATATATATAAATAGTTAATTAATTTAGTACATGAACTAATTATGATGACTTAATAATGATATTGCTAATATAAAGTCATTTACCCTCTATTATCAAATTATATTAAGGTGTTAAAGTCAAATAATGATATTCTCAAATATCATAAAGGTAACTTATTAATATTTTAAAGGCATAAGGTTAGCCTACACATGATAGTAATGCACTACTAACTATGTAAATTTACGTCTATAAAAAATATTAACAATTATGACTCTAATAACATATCATAATCCTACTAGGTCAATTTCTCATAAGTATTAACTATGATAACACAAAACTAACCACATGAGGTTGTATCATCTAAGCATAAATCTAAACTAACACACTCACATATACAATTATCCAAGTGCAGATAACATAAGAAATATACTAATGCTAAAAATTCAAGCAATGCATTTAATATATACTATTTAATGTGGTGTGTGTAGGGTTTTATCCATTTCTCTATCATCTTTGCCTACATCACTCTTTCTGATGATGCTCTCCCTCCATCATGTTCTGCGGGATAAATCTCTTTTGCATCAAACTCACAAAAAATATGTAGTTAGACCATAACATTGTGATATAAATATTATAAAATACTATTAAAATAATAAGTTAACATGATCTCAATATAAATAATATAAAATATAGCTTACTCATAGTAGTGAAGTAATAAAACCAAAGAAACATACCACTACCCCATAACAACATATGACTTATAGCTTAGTCAGTACTAATTAAATCAAATTATCAATTATAGAAAATCCACGGATAATCAAGTAAGTTTGCTTAGCAAGAAATTGAGATGTAAAAAAATTTATGTTTTGTTTTTACTAGTTCTTCAATTTTTTTAAAATTATATATACAATCAACTAGGTTAAACTAATCGACGTAGTTTATTTTTGATTTTCTAAAATTCAACTAGATCGAGGTAGTCAACCTAGTTTATTCTAGCCCTTTTTTAAAATGCTAATTTTCTTCCAGAATTTAACTAGATCAACCAAGCTAACTCCATAGGACTTGGAAAACCTACTATAATTTCATCTTACTATTTTTCTTCCTAAAAATAAACTAGATGCACCTAGTTGACTTTGTAGGTCCTAGCTGACTTAGTTCAGTTGGTGTCTAACCTAGTTTTTTTTTACCTTTATTTTTAAACACAATTCAATAGATGGCTGATTTAGTTCAATAGGTAGCCAACCTAGTTATTTTTTACCTCTATTTTTAGACATAGTTTAGTAGGTGGTTGACTTAGTTTATTTTGCCTCTATTTTCAGATATAGTTTAGTAGGTGGCTAACCTAGTTTATTTTTCCTCTATTTTTTAACACTATCTAGTAGGTGGCTAACTTAGTTTAACAAACTAATAAATTAATAAATATTATAATATGGTCATGTGTGGTAGGTATTGATATGTTTGATTAGCATAGCTTGTATGTATAAGAATCCCTTATTATTAATCTATAATCATAAAATCTTAATCTTGAAAATAGAGCTCTGATCAAGAGAAATGCCCTTGCAAGTTTCTAGTTAAATGATATTATGATAAAATCCAATAAATATATGATCTAGATATTTATGGTAGCTTTTTTAGAGAAACTTATTATTCGAAAGTGTGTATGGATAAGTTATGTAATTCATTGAGCAGGTAATCATCAAAAGGATTTATCTTCTCAATATTTATTTTTTGTTATATAATTAGTGTTTTCATGCTTGTTGAGTTATTATTGGTGTGTTTTCAACACTAAGTGGTAGATCTAAGGTAAACATAGTTTTATCATTTAAATTATATTAATGTTATTATACTATCACTTATATTTATTTTATTATATCATTATTCTATTCATTAATTAAGTGTTATTGTTGTATCATGTATGTATTTTTATGTTTAATTAAATTATAGATTCATATATTTGGATAAAAAAATTTACTATTAAAATATTTTTTCATAAGTATTTATCATAACATGCCACAAATATTATCTATGTGTGATGAGACATGTAGAGATGAGCATATATAATAAGTGATGGTTATGTCAAGCAAGGAGCGGAGTGAAACATTCAATTAATGGTATCATATGTTTAAAGGAAAAAGACTACATATATAAACTATTTATTCAACATATTTTAACTTACAAAGTTCACATCTTCAATAATTTGTTTTGATCGCATCCAACTAAATAAAATTCTTCTTGTTGTTCTTATGCTTATATTAGATATAGATAAAACTCTATTCTATCATATTGAGGCCCAATGACAAAATAATTTAATGTAAAAACAACCCAAACCTTTGGCATTACCCACCAATGGTGATGTAGGTGTAGTTATTCAATCAAAACTACCTAAAGTTTGTATTTGTGAAACCCTTCAAGATCAAATAGTAATTATAGGAAGGTTGATAGAAGGGTTGAACTAGTACCAGGGGGGTTTAAGACTATATTAGAGACAATATTTAACCAAATTATCTCAAGTTGAAATTTTTTTTAAAAAAATGTATTGTCTCAAAGCATGTGTCTCTAATTATTATCTCAAATAATTGTATTTCTAGAGATAATATGGAATAATACTTATTTTGTTTTTTTAGAGACAATATCATTTTTGTTTATTTAGAGATGATATAGAATATTAATTTTCTATCTCTCAAGAGGACATAATTTTTACCTCTCTAAAGATGATATAGAATAATACTTATTTTATTTCTTGATAGACAATATCATTTTTGTCTCTCTAAAAATGACATCAAATACTACCTTTTTGTCTCCTAAGAGACAATATCTTTTTTGTCTTTATATAGATTATATAACTTTAATCCCAAATATCATTTCTCTAAAAATACTATGAATTTAATGAGTAAAAAAATAACTATATTTCTTCTCGAGCAACTAGTAGATAAGTATTGTCAATGGCATAATATTAGGTTAACGATACGTATTATAAAACAAATATAAAAAATAATTTGGATGGAATCTTGTGTCCATAAGTGGGTCCACAATAATTTTATTAGTATTTAAAAAAATAAATACAAAAGGGTGCCTAAATCTCATTAACGCTTGACATAGAATGATACACCTATTTATTGAATTAAAATGAAATCATAACTCATCTAGGAATGACATAAATTTAATTTAATTGTATCTAAATTCTATTTTATTACTCTAGAGACTTATTATTTGGATGTCTAATTTATTTTCATTGGACTATTGAATTTTATTCCCAAGTAGCTACAGTAATTATAAAAAAAAAAATAGGAACATTTCAACACAAATAGTGCAATTATGAAATACCCAAATATATATCCAACTATTGCTCATCATCTACACCATCATCACTATTGCTTCCAATTATTTTATGATTTAATATTATGAAACATATCCATGTCTCAGTTTGACTATGGACAAAGGTTGAATAGCTTGTTAAATGTAGAATAGTCAAAGGCTGTAGCTGATTGAAGCTTTCTCCAAGTACAAAAAAAATTGAAAGTTCAAAAGATAAAAATTGTAAAGATTAGAACTGACTAAAGATCCATGAAAGGTTGTGTTTACATTATTTAAATTATAGTTCTTACAATTAAGATAACTTATGACATTTTTCAAGCACATTTATTTGATGAATGCTTTTACAATGCATAACATTCAATGAAAGAGGGAACTTCACATTCCATTTCTTTTAAAAATTATCATGTTTTCCATTGCTAAATAAAACCAAATTTAGAGAAGTTTTGATAAAAGTAAATTAATTTGACAAAATCACTTACCTCATGAGTGTCATTGCAAGTACGAAGAATTAAAAAGAAATAATTTAAATGGATTGTTTTTTTGAGATTTGTAACATCAATAGTCATTGGGAAAGTGTGGATACTGAAGTTGAAGAACTTTAAATTTTAAATATTTTTCTTGCATTTACCATTGAGCCGAATTGAGTGACATAGGTTCAAAACTCTCAAATATTTATGCATCCTATCTACATGCTCTATTGAAAATATAATACAATATCATCTGAATCAGGAAGCCAAATTCATTTCATTTCTTGTGGCATTTTTCAAAGTGTTGTAGTGTATGAACTACATCAAATTTTAATCAAACTGACCCCATATAACTAGATATAAGAATTTATTAAACATAATATGATTTTCTTAACTTGTGAAACTAGAATATTATACAAGAAAGAAGAAAGAATAAATAAGAATATAGTTGTTTATCCTCAATAAGTCAAGTACAATAAATAACATACATGTTTATCCTCAATGGCCTCAAATAAAGATTGCATGTCTATAATTTTTTTAGATCGACACAACCTTATTGTGTGGTTCTAAGTACATCATGAACTTTTATAATTATTTATTTTTCATCTTATTCTCTAATAAATTTATCAAAAATGTAGATGCCATTATCATCCATATATAAAACATTGTTGTCATTAAATAATTTTACAAGTGGAACATATTCTAGTGCTTGAAGTTGTGTGTTTCTAATAATATACACCATAATGTGTAATGGCTTATTATTGAGGAAGCAGACTATGTCCAGAAATGACTCTCTACAATCTACATCCAAACTATTACACTTAACATCCAATACCTTGTCACTCATATATATCTCACCATTTTATGACATCTTCTTTATATGGTGAAGCAATCTATTATATGTTGAGACATCATTTAGAAAAAATGTCATTTTAAATCCAACTATTTCTATGGTGTCACCTACATTAAAGACTTTTAGAAATGATGTGTTAATAATAACTAGAGCTATTTTACATAGAATATTTTTTGTGTGTTTTGAAGAAAGAAAATTTTCATTATACTCATAATGTTGAATATGTTGTTTCAAAAGAAAACTAGTCTCATTAAGTTTTCTATTGGTGATAAAAATCCATATTTATTGTGAAATGCACGTCAAGTCTACATGAATAATTTTTTCTAAGTGCACTTCTCAATCGACTTTTTTATAAAAATAAATAAAAATATATATGCTCATGCATTAGCTTAAGATTCTAATTGGAACAATTATCATCCATAAAAATCCTACAGAACTTGTGGACATAGTGAAAACATCATAGCTTAAGAGTTTGTTGAAAGCATCATTAAAATTTTGTTAGGGGTGGTCTTACCAACACCACCAAAATCATAAACAACCACAATGTTTCTTTTTCAATCAATGATGTCCAATCTTAAAAGCTTAGTTACACATTCTCTTGCCTCCTTAATGCCATGTGTAAAAATCAAACTAGACTAACTTTAGAACTTATTACATTTAATTTTTTTTTTGAAAGACTGTAGATATCTTCTTAAAACACAAACATTATTAGTTAACGCACTATTGAATCTGAGTTATACATTGAATAAGACAATGAAATAAATCATGCAATATATTTAATAGTCAGTTTAATATTAAGTTAAAATATTTTTAGAATAAGAAATCCATTAAAGGTTTTATATAATTTTAATTTATTATCATGAAAGCAAATATTTATTTTTATAATTTATGTAAACTTTGAATAATCCATTTTTTTAAAGCATTTACATATGCATATTTTATAAATATAATATAATTAACCTTTTTGTAAGGAGAATGAGTAAAAGAATTTGAAGAATCAATTTTATTCAATAAAAATAAAAATTGTTGTTTTAATTTCTGGGTTATGTGTACTAAATAATTGGCTATGAGTTTCTTGTTATCTATCTTTTTTGTGAATAGTGTTTTATTTTATATATTTAAAAATATTCAATTGGTATAAGAGTTAGTTTTGGGTTTTTGTTTTTTGTTTCGAATCTTTATAAAAATTGATTATGTCAAACTCTAAAAATCTTCCCATTTTATAATTTAGTGAAAATTACTATGATTATTGGAGCATCAATATGATGACTCTTTTGATAATAAAAGACTCATGGGAGGTTGTAGAAACTAGTTATGATGAACTATATGATTGGACCATTGTTCCACTTAATGACAATCAAGATAAGGACTCTAAGAATAAGAAATCACAAGCTTTGTTTTATATTTAAAAATCACTAGATAAGATCCTATTTCTAATAATTTTAGGTTCAAGGACAACCAAGATGTTTGGAAGACTCTTCAAGAAGTTTACCAAGGTGGTGAACAAGTCAAAGTAGTTAGGTTGAAAATTTTAAAGAGAAAATTTGATAATTTAAGATGCAAAAAGCCGAAAGTGCCGATGATTTATGTGTAAGAGTAGAGGATGTATTCAACAAGATGGATACACTTAAAGAAATGTTTTTAATAAGAGGTTGTGTTGAAAAATGTGTTAAGGTCTCTAACACCAAGGTTGAACCATTTTTACATCATTATTAAAGAATGAAAAGTTTTGAATACTCTGGAGTTTGATCACCTACTTGGATATCTTGTGTGCCATGAAGAAATAGTAATAGACACATTAAATGAAAGTTATGAGAAGGATTTTGCCTAAAAATTAAAGATCATAAAGAATGAATGTACCAACACTACCAAACAAAACAACCATGTACACATAAAATAGAATAGCAAAAGCAATCAAGGACAATGGAAAGACATGAATTAAAATTATTCAATAGGATATCAAAGAAGAAGAGGTGGTTCAGCTCCGAGAGGAAGAGGTAGAGGTAAATTTTATAAGAGAAATATTCAATACTACAACTATCATAGGTATGGTCACTTTGATTGGGAATGTAGATAAAAATCATCAAATGAAAATGTAAGTGCTAATTATACTAAGATAATTATGCTAATGAAGATGATGATGCTTCTCCATGCAATTTATTCATTTCATATGACAAAGTTGAAAATAGTCATAATGAGTTTTAGTATCTAGATTCAAGTTGTTATAATCACATGTTAGGGAATAATGAGTTATTTTCTACAATGGATAGAAGTTTCAAAACTTAGTGATGATAAATATTTTGAGGTTGTAGAAAAAGGAAATATGAAGGTAAATACTAAATAAGGTACATAATACATTAATGATATTTAATATACCCCAAAATTAAAACATACTTTGATGAGTGGTGGAAAACTATGTGAAAATAACTATAAGGTGGTTTTTGATTATAAACAATGCACAATCTGTGACAACTATAAATGAAATAAGGTTATTATAATTTTACCTATGTCTAATAATAAGATGTTGCCATTTAAGTTTGGAGAGCATAATAATAACCTTTTAAATATGGAATAAGAAGATAAAAGTTGGTTATGGCATCTCAGGTATGGACACTTGAATTTTCAAAGTTTAAAGTTACTAACATCACAATAATTTGTCTATGGTTTGCAAAAGGTTGAATATCATAAAGAAGTTTGTGAAATATGTGTTAAAGGAAAACATGGAAGAGAAAAGTTTCCAAAATTTAGTGCATGGAAGTCTTATCAACCACTTCAATTGGTTCACACTAATAATTACAGTTCTATGCAAATAAAATGTTTGGGTACATCATCATATCTCATTACATTCATTAGTGATTATTAAAATAAATGATGGTTTTATTTTTTGAAGCAAAAAAATGAAGCATTTGATACATTTAAGAGACTTAAATCCCTTGTAGAGAATGAAAGTGGTTAAAAAATAAAGTTCTCAAGGACTAATTATGGAGGTGAATTATGTTCAAAAGCTATAATGAATTATTGTGATTTGAATGGCATCGAAAGGAAACTCACAAATATATACACCCCTCAAAAAAATGGTCTATCTAAAAGGAAGAATTATATAGTGGTTGAAATGTAAAGGAACATGCTACAAACAAAAGTATTGAACAACTATTTTTGGGGTGATGTAGTCACTAAAATAATATATATTCTCAATCGAAGTCCCACTAGTGCACTTACAAAGATGACTCCATATGAAGCATGGTATGAAAAGAATCTTAATTTTATATATTTTAATTTTTTTGGTTATTTAACCTATGTTCATGTAGCTAATTATAAAATAAATAAGTTAGATCCAAAGAGTGAGTCTTATATTTTTGTTGGGTACAGTGAACAAAGCAAAGATTATAGGATTTATAATCCTATCACTAATAGTATAATTATGTCAAGAGATGTTATTTTTGATGAAGGGAGAGTGTATAATCATGATAAATATATAGACTATATTGATAAGTCTAAATCTATTTTTATTTATGATATTTATGATGATATTGATAACAAGAAACCCACTAGTACTTCAGTGCCAAGTAATACAAGTTCATTAAGTATCCCCTCATCTAGTGCTTGTATTCCAAGCATTGTTCTAGATTAAAGTCATAGTTATTCAAGGAAGGAAAATATATTGAGTGAAATTTATTAGTGTAAAATAATCCAAACACATTAATAATCTCCAATAGGTGAGACAATAAATTATTCATTAATTACACAAACTAATTTTGAACCATCATGTTTTGAAGATGCATGTACTAATGATGTTTGGGTGATATAGATGATATTTTTTGATTATGTATTACCTTAGTATTTTAGACTTGTAAAACTTAGACCTTGGTTGTTCCTCTTATTTCTACACATGCCTTGCTTCTACAAGCCTCACATTTTCTCTATCTTGTTCCCCCTCGGCCTAACTCTTAGTCTAATCGATCTTGTTTTGATGATTTAGAAATCACATATTATCCATAATTATTAAAATATACTTATTTTATACCTATAAATTTTTGGAGCTTGTGATTGCCCTCCTCTCAAGAAACTAACGCCCAAGTTAGATAATAGTGTCAATGTTACTATTCTATCCTGATTTAAGCATCTAGTGTGCTAAATTCATCCAATTTGTAAATGAAACATATTAAAATTGTTAAAATAAGTTATTTAATGTGATTTATATCTTTATAGGATTGCTATAATATAATATTAAACCTCATTCATATACCACCTTTAAATACTTATAAATTAGACAAAAAGAACACTCAATAAGCACTCAAGTTACCAAAATATTTCATATCCTACCATAATCTAATATTAGTTAAAGGAATAATTTATATATATGTCTTAAGTACTAAAGGAGTAGTCACAAGTTCATATTTTCCAAGATATAAACTAGGTGACTATTGTACTTTCTTTATGCATTACATGATTCACACATAAGCAAACATGTAGGGAATAAATACATGAGTATGAGGCCCTCTTCTACAATATAGGATATGTAGACAATTTTATTTGATAGTGACATCATTGTGGGTCATTTTTACATCATTTGACAACTAACACTTTTTTTTCCAATGTCACATTAAAGATGGAAAGGTTAGGGTTTTTCCATTTCACCAAAAGTGACATTCCATAACCCAGATTTAAATGCACTAAAGTGAAGATGAAGCCAAACCTATAATCATCCATGTGTTCTCATCCTATTTAATCACATATTATATAGAGTAAACTACCGTGAATTTAAAACACCATCATGAACACAACTTTCCTAGGTTGATGCAAGTGTCTAGAGAGCTAGAGGCACTAAATCTAGAATCTAATGACTGATCTATAACTATCTTCATGACTACTTCTCACCTTTACCATATCCAAAATTGTATTAGCATTAGAAGCACTAATTAATTTATTTATGTCATTTATATATATATATATATATATATAATAATATATTTACTTTCCATTAATAACCTATCTTAGCTCTATAAATTTAGCATATGGTACATCTGATTTTAACACATTAATTGGCCTTTTGTAGATTTTATATTCACCCTTGTTCCCTATAATTTCTATATCCTTAACCATATATACCCAAGTATGATATAATATTATTTAAGTTAGGGTTAAACATTTGGTGAAGTTTATTTTTGAACATCAAACCCTATGTTAACTAGGGTTTTTTATTTCTTTTCCTTTTATTGATCCTTAATTGTCATAAAATATGTGCAACATGGAGTACTCTATAGAATTTTTATGCCTCTCATATCCAATCCTCATTTTGATATTTATAACATTTCAAAAGGGTGAAGAGGATATTATTCCAATTTCAAAAATGGAGGATGAAAAATTTCACCCTTCTAATCAGGTTCATGTTATCCCCTCTTCAAAAGGTAAGGTGGATCATACGGTTATACAAATAATAGGTAGCCTTAAAAACCTTCCAACTTTTCTTTATGGTACACATAAATTTTCAATTTTAAATACCTATGGATTTTAATTTTTAAACCCTAAATGATCCATTAAAAAATATGATCAATCAACTACATGAGTTATAAAAGTAACATCAATATTTAGAATCAAAGATTACTTTATTGCAAAATCAGATTATTACATTACAAAATCCTAAGCATATTATATTATCTAAGGTACCAAGGAGATAATTTACAATTCTACCTGAGTCCCAAATTTCATTATTCTCATGGTTTCTATAGTCTCACCTTATATTTCTCCCTCCCCATAAATATCTTGATGTAAATAGACCTCTATCCAAAGGGTATGATGCAAATGCTTATTGTGACTATCATCAAGGCCCTAGTCATGCTACAAATAGATTTTTTAGTTTAAAATACAAGATCTAAGATCTTATCAATGACCAAAAGATTACATTTGAGGATCCTCTAAAGGAAATAGATTAAAAAATGAACACATCACCAGGATTTAACAATTACCTTATACATGGGTGGTGCTTATTATTGGCATAACCATATTAATCCTGCACAAACCAAAAAAACTTGCAGCATAAAGAATTTTTAGTAGCATGGTTTTAACTTATAATATTTACAAAATAAGGTCACTTGGAGATATTCCTTAGGACACATAATAATACCAGTTATTTGTGGTCTTAAAGTAAATAAAACATAGGTTTGGGTTATGCCTACCACATCTCCATATGCATTTACACTTGAAACTCTTTGGATATACCAAATAGAAGAAAAAATTGATCAAAATCAACAAGGAATTTCTTTCCCTCATGAAGGAAAATTAATACATATTTCAAATGATAACATTACATATTTTACTACACATGAAAAATGTGAGGAGGAACATGCTATGTCCCTTTTAAACCTAGTTATTCATGATGCAAACAATGTAAAATATCCAACTTGAGGTTTTAAGATTTACAATGGTATCCATGATCATCCATTAGATGGCATCATAGGATGATATTTACTCATCATAAAAAATACTAAAAAAATAAAAAATAAAAATTTAAAAATTCAAAAACACTTTCGGCACCTACATGTTCTATTAGCTCCTTGGCATTTATGTGTTAATTCCATGTTGAGAAATAACACATCATTTACTCATACATACACATACACATGCATACATAGATACATGATAAACTTATGGGTGTTGGGAATTTCCTCTACTCACATCACAATGAAGTTGTCGGCATCCATCTTCTATGATATTGATACACATAGGTTATATGATTCAATGATCACTCAACAATATCATGTTTGAGCTTACATATGTACTTACAAATGCTTATTATCCATGATTATACATTATAAAAGATACTTGATATGTTATGTACTTGACATTTTTTTCTAAAAAAATTGATCCATGGTCAATTATGACATGTTTATGTTGGTTACTTATGATTTTTATTTACACACTTGAGTGTTTTACCTTGATTTTATCTTTATTTTTTTAGCATTTGAATATGATCCATTGTATGTGGCCCATGAGCATGTGTTTTAACTTCTTGGACATTTAAATATGTTATAGATTGTTATATGGACATTTGAATATGTCATATCTTGTTATATGGACATTTGAATATGTCATTCCTTGCTTCTGTGGACATTTGACCAAGTCATGTCCATTTGATTTTGAGGCATTTGAGCATGCCCCTTATTTGTGGTCTCCTTGGATCATTACTTTATGACTTGATTTTGAGTGCTCTTGTGTGTGTGTATGTGTTTTCTTATTGATATGTTACTATTACTATCTAGACAATGACATGATACTTATCATGCATCTTAGTCCTACATGTGATCACATTGGTTATATGTGCTTCAATGATACACTTACCTAGATATGTTTACTTATATATGATACGTGGTTATATTCATAGATTTACATTTATCTTACCCTTTTGGGGTGAGCTAGATACTAGGTACTATTTTTACCTCACCTTAAGGAGAGTAGGGGAATATTATATGGGACATATCATGGTGACATAGATTCCACATTTTCATAGATTATAGATTAAACTAGGGGCAATATTTGGAAGCATTTCCTCCACATTAACATAGTATATGGTACTTACACCATATTATAGATTCAGTAAGGGCATGCCATGATGAAAAGGCTTCTATACATTCATAGTTTTCAGATTTAGTAGGGAATTACTTTGGAATCATGTTCTCAACATTCATTCGGTATGTTACTTATAATTCATATATTTAATAGGGGCATACTTTGGAATAATTTTATCCACACCTATTCATTTATTAACATCTCTAGTTTATAGCATGAGCATGTTTTATAAACATGTCCTCCACACTTACAAAATTTTATGAATTGGCCAAAACACACAATTATATGACTTTGATACACATTTATGGTATATTTATATACATGGTACCATTGTTTTACATAGTTTTAACATGATAAAAATCTAAGGTGCATATTCTATGAAAAATGTGCCTAATATTAAAAAATACCAATAAAATCTATATTCCAAACTATTGTACGTATTGATACTTAGTGGACTTTTATAGACATTAGCGAGCCAATCTACTATAATATTTGGTTAACATTTTGAAATCATTTGGGTGATTAAATAAATCAATATTTCCAAGTTTTTAATTTGGATTTGATCATCCAAACTCACCAAGTTATGAGTATCATTGGGTTTCATGGTTTAACTAATCTCAACTACCAGGTGGCAACTCACTTTTGCTCCAAAGTTGGGGGCATGTGCCTTCCAATGTCTCTCTCTCTCTCTCTCTCTCTCTATATATATATATATATATATATATATATATATATCCTTAGATATATGAAATTTAAAGATTTATATGTATTTATTTTAATCTCAGTTTTAAATCCTTACAATGATACATCTTTTGCAAAAACAAATTACCAATAGGCAAGGTGGTTACATCGACACACATGTGTACTCCTAAACCTTGGGCTTTCATTATAAATATAGTTTAAGTACTTTTGACCCAAATTATATGAAATAATTATAAAATTTAATATGGTATTGGTTGTAGGTTATTCACCATTAAATAACTCAAACCCAAGTCTATGAAAATTACTCAAATTCAACTCATGTAAAGACAAGGTATGTATACACACCTGGGTACTTATTCCTTTCCTTTAAACTAGCAATTTTATTACAAGATTAAAGGGTGAAACTGTAGATGATATTTTTTGATTATGTATAACCTTAGACTTGTATACTTGGAAAACTTAGACTCTATTTTTACTTATTATTAAAATGCATGCCTTGATTCCAGAAGCCTTCTATCTACTCTATCTTGTGCCCCAATTATATATATATTAGTGTGACTAGTCTTATATTGATGATACACACATTCCATCTTGTTTGAAATGATTAAAGTGTACTTATCTTACACATTTGAAAGTTATGAGCCTTTTCCTACTCTCATTCTCCTTGGACACTAACATTTGGGTAAAATAAGAGCATCAACTTTATTTTCCTAACTCGACACAAGTGTCTATTGCCCTAAAGTCATCTATATTTAAAATAAAATGTATTAAAATGGTCAACCTAAGTGATTTAATGAAATTTATATCCTAATAGGATTGGTATAAATACAACATCAACCATCATTCATACACCACCTGTGAATACCTACTAATCAGATCAAAACAACACTCAAGAAGCAATCAAGTTACCAAAAACTTTCCTATCCTTCCCTATTTTGATATCAGTTAAATGAATATCCCAACTATAGGTCTAAATTACTAAATGAATAGTCATAAGGTCATATTTTCCAAGTTAAAATCAAAGTCACTATTGTACTTACTTTAAATATTGCATGATTCATATACAAACAGGGGAGAACTACATGATTTTAAGTACCCCTTATAAAGTATTGGATATGTAGGTAGTAGCCTTTGATAGTGGGGTCATTATGGATCATCTTGACAATATGTTCCCACTAACCCATTTTACCCCAAGGTCACATTGAAGATGTAAATTTATTTTTTTCCATTTTATTAGGAGTGATAGTCCATCACTTAGACTTGAATGCACTAGAGTAAAGTCAAAGGCAAACCTAGAAGAATATAGGTTGTTGCATCCTATTTCAACACATATTTTTTACATGACACTAGAATTGAGCTTAGACACTAGTGTTGATGTAATTGTCCTAAGCTGATGCAAGTGTTTAGAGAGATATATACATTAGACTTAGAATTTGAAGACTAATCTAGGACTGCCTGCATGCCTTCTTCCCACCTATATTAGATTCAACATTGTATTAGGATCAAAATTAAGTAAATACTTTATTTTATGTTATTTATATATTTTTCATAGTTGCATTTTCCATTAATAACCTATCTTAATTTAATAAATTAAACATATGGTACATCTGAGTTCAACATATTAATTAGTATATTGTAGATCCCATATTCACCCTTGTGCCCTATTATTTCTATAGCCTTAACCCTATCTACCCAAGTAGGACAACCTCTTATCCAAATTAGGATTAAATTGGTGTAAGAAATGTAAGAAGAAATATATTACATTCATAAGAATGATACTTTTGAACTTATATAACTTCCATATGATAATAAGTGTATTAGTATTAAATGGGTCTACAATACTAAGTGCAATAGTGATGGTAGTGTTGAAAGACACAAGGTATGTCTAGTTGTAAAAGGTTTCACTCAAAGATGTGGCATAGATTATGAATATACATTTTCACTAGTTTCAAGATAATAGACCATTAGAATTTTGATTTCAATAGATGTTCAAAATAAATGGAGCATACATCATAGGGATGTGAAAAGTGCCTTCTTGAATTGGTGCTTAGAAGATGAAGCCTATGTAAAATAGCCATAAGTTTTTTTAGCACAGGGTAAAGAAGACCAAGTGTACAAGTTAAAAAAAAATATGTATGGCCTCAAATAGGCACTCAGAGCATGATATGCTAAAATTGATGGATATTTTCAACATAATGGATTCAAAATAAGCAAGAGTGAACCTACTCATTACTAAAAGTAAGAAGGTAATGAGATCCTTATTATAATATTGTATGTTAATGATTTGTTGTATATAGGAAATAATTATAAGATGAAGGATGAATTCAAAATTACTATGATGAATAAATTTGAAATGAAAGATTTAGGTCTCATGCAATACTTCTTAGAGATGGAGGTTCATCAAAGTAAAGATGACATCTTCATTTATCAAACAAATTATGCAAATGATATGTTGAAAAATTTAATATGGTCGATAGTAAACTAGTATCCACTCCAACTACTCATGGAATTATGCTATGTAGATAAGATGGTGCTAAAAGAATTGATGTGATAACTTACATTACCATTTTTGGAAGCTTAATGTTTCTAACTTACACTAGACCCTGGGATATTACTTTTTCAATTCCTCTTGTATCAAAGTATATGTTTGATTTTTTTTGAAATTCATATGAAGGTAGCCAATAGGTTTTTAAGAGATGTGAAAGGTAGTATTAGTTTTGGTATTCATTAATATATTAATAATTTTTTTGAACTTGTTGGTTTTAGTGATTTTGATTGGGGAGGTATTTTGGATGACAAAACATCAACATTTGAGAGTTTTTTTAACTTGGTTCTAGTTTGGTTACATAGAGCTCAAAGAAGCAAAGTTCAGTTGCTCTTTCATATACATAAGTTAAATATAATACAGTCACTTTATTAGGTACACAAACATTATGTCTCTAAAAGGTTTCAGAATAAATTGGTGAAAAAATAAAATCAACCTACAATGATTTGTTGTGATAATGTAGGTTCTATAAAATTATCCAAGAATCCAGTCCATCACAATAGGTCTAGGAACTTTGATTTTAATTACACAAACATGTTATTTTATTAATTTTATTAGATATCATATCTTTTCATTTCTATACACATACATGTTTCACACATCTTTGAGTGAGATAAGGGCATACTACAAACACATTATATATGAACATATAAATGTTGGACCTCTCCTTTACCCATGTCATATAGTATGTTTGGGGGTATCTACTTCATTTATAATGATCGATAAAGGATTCATATAATTTATGATTATTTATACATTATCATGTTTGATCTTATATACTAATGCTTACACATGTATACATACATTCTCATATAGTTCACATTGTACACGATGTTTTTTACTAGCACATATATGTGTGTACTAGTATAATATGATTATATTGGATGCTTATACCTCATTTATTAATATTTTCAATTTATTGAGTGTATTTCATTTCGTGCTATTGTATTTCTTATGGAACATTTAAATATATTACTTCCCTATTGGTCCCTATTCAATTGTATGTAGTTTGAACGTTTGAACATGTCATTTTATGTCGATTAGACATTTGAATATGTCATTTCCTTTATATTGTGTGGAATTTGAACATTCCCCTTGTATGATTTATCCTTGGACCATTATTTTTTTTACACTGAGCTATCTTGAAAGTGTTCTTAATTGGTGTTGATATTGTATTGTTACTCTTTAGACATTGTCATGATACATATCATGCATCTTAGGGCTTGATGCAATCACATACTATGAGGTTCATTGATATATTTACTTAAACATGTTACTCTTATATGTTACATGATTCATACATAGATTATATAGTTACCTTATCATTTTAAGGTAAGATACCTATCATATTGTATTTCCCTTAGCTCAAGAGGGGAGCATATCAGTGGTGGCATGTCATAAAGGCACGACCTCCACATTTACATAGTTTATAGTTTTTCATGGGGGCATGTCAAAAAGACATGAAATCCAAAAGTAATAATTTATTAGTATTGACATATTTTAGTAGGGGAATGCCATAAATACATGACCTCCACACTTACATGAACTCCATAATAGTTACATGATTCAAATATACACTTGGGTTAGAATTCTATACATTGCACCAATTTTTCACAAAATTTAAGATTTGTGACACATATCCTTCAATTTGAGACATATTATAAGTGAATATGCCATGCTAGTGCACCAAAATTATAAAATTTACTAATTATATATCCAAAATACTATTGCAATAAAGTACCATTTTACACCAAGAAGTACTATTATTGAGTCTTTTTTTTGTCTACAATAGTTGGTTATATTTATAGTTTAAATTGATTAAATCATTCCAACTCACCATATTTATAGGTTATGTTTATTAAATCACCAAAAATCACCATATTTATATGATGAGCTGATTAATTCACTCACCCTCACCATATTTTATATATTCACACTTGAGTTGTGTGCTTGAGATTTATTGATCTTAATTATTATGTCACAACTAATTATTACACTAGATTGGGGGGGGGGGCGTATCATACCTTCCAATGTCCCATTTAAAATATCCAAGGTTTAATTATGAATCTCTTTCATCTTTAATGCTTCATAAATAAGCATTTTTATCAATCAAATTAAAAAAGGGAAACATGGTTGCACGGACACATATGTGTACTTATTCCTTTCTCTCTTTATTTTAAAAAATTTAAACTATTTCAAATTTTATATTATACAAAATTATTTATACATTAACATGCTATTCATTTCAGGTCATATACTAGTACAACACTTAAATTAGTCTCAAATAAATGCAAGGTATGATGTACACACCTAGGTGTAAATTTATTTCATTTAATCTAGTGGTTGCATCCCTATGAATTATTAGATTGGGGGGGAATGCAGCTACTAAAACTAAATACTTATAATATCTTAGTCTTGTACATTTGATAAATACCAATCATGTATCTACCCTTTAGATCTAGACCTTCTTTTGGATGAGAGGTTTACATTTTCCGTCTCATTATGCCAATTTAATTGTCTTATAGTTTAATACTTATCATAATGATGACATAGACCACCTATACACTACAAAAATCTCAAACTTGATATATATATTATACTATTAGTTATAGATCCATACCTATTTTATATCCTTCTGTCAACTACTAGCCATAGAGGAATACTAACATCAATGTTAGTGTCTATCTCTTTATCTAGTGTCTAGTCCTCAAAATTCATCCAAATTGTAAATTATTTAAAACCTATGGATCAACCTATTTATTTTATTGAATCCTATCATGCTATATTTTTAAAAGGTATGATATAAATACAAGTATAAGCCTTTTCATTATTAATCTAGAAAATACCAAGCAAGCACTGATCCAAGCTCATTAAATAAATTACTTAACTAAGTTTTACTTCCCTATTCCCCCATATTTTCATATTTATCATCGAATCAATCATACAAAAGGTATAAATCATCCAAAGAGCATCCCATGAAAAATATTTTCCAAGTTAGAAGCTAGGTCATTGCATGCATCTATATGTAACATATAAAACCATTTTTCACAAACACTCTCAAACATAGGGGAGAACTACATAAGTTTAAGGCCCTCCTTGGAGTATTGTCTATGTAGGAAATGCTCATTGAAAGAGGGATATTTGAGTTTAAATTGACACGGAGATCCTATTAACCAATTTTCAGAAAACACATCCCAAGGATGAAGAAGGGTGAAGAGATAGGGTTTGATACATAAGTAGATATACACGTCATAAGTTATATAAATGAATACATCAAAAAAAAGGTGACAAAAAACTTAGATAAAATAATTTGGTCACATCACAATCCATTGCATATTACTAGAGAGTGACATCATAGAACAAATAATAGCATCTACGGTAGTGTCCCAAGGTTGAAGGTATGATGATTGTATTGGAATTATGATCCTTCACACTTCTCCCTATAGATAAATCAAAACCACATATGCATTATAAATCTAGCTAAGTATCATTTCTCTTTTCCATTGCAATCAATATAACATATTTCAAATTTGATACTTTAAATATCTAGCACATCTCATTATTTTAATTTGAAATATTCATTTTTTTGAGTTTTTAATTAATTGACCTAGTTTATAATAATTCTATCCATCTTGATGTATATGATATTATACCCTCTTAACCTTCCACACAATATTTCTAGAAAAAGCATTAAATAGTTGTGTATGTGGATGATTTGCTCCTCATGAGAAATAACAAAATGTTCAATAAAAAATCAAAGTAGAATCGATGTTATTTTTTGAAATCTTAGATTTATGTTATCTTCATTACTATTTGGGTATTAAAGTGATTCAAAAACATAAGTACATTTTCAATCACACAAAAAAAGTACATTGGTGAAATATTGAGAAATTTTGGAATGATAGTGTAAAACACTTAGTACACCCATGGAGAATTTTTTTAGTTTAACATTAAATGACAACGATTTTTTTAAAAATGAAACTAAGGATATAAATCTCATTGAAAATATAAAATATGTAAACAAAACTAGACTGATTCTTTTATTGTTTGTGTTATTTCTAGAATTAGACAACAACCTAGAGAAAGTCATTGGGTACAACAAAGAGAGTTTTTTAGTATCTAAAAGTAACAATTTTTTTTTGGCTCAAATAATCTAGGGAAATAGACTTAAAATAGTTGAATATTTATATTTTGAATGTCTATATGAATTTTAAGATAAGAATTCTATCTCAAATTTCCTAATGATATTTTGAACAAGAGTCATCCCTTGGAAGTCAAAGAAGCAGTCAATTCTAGTAAATTATTTAGTAGAAGTAGAATATATGGTAGATTTAGAGGAATTCAGGGAAATAATATGGCTCACAAATATTCTTGAATATTTACATATAACATAGGTTTTATAAATGGTACTAATTGTTAATAACACTTTAAAATTTGAAATGGCAATAAATCTTGTATTTCAAAACCAAACCAACCACATCAACACTAAATTTTGTTTGATTTGATATCATATGAATGAAAGAAATGTAAAATTAGTATATTTTCCTACTGTAGAATAACAATAGACATCCTAAAAAAATGGGCTTGAAATAGAAAAATAGAAAAAATCAAAGACATGTTTGGTCTCACTATGACTTCTACAAATTAAGGGGTGATGTAATATTATTATACATAATATTAGTTTTTATCTTAAGCATAGGATAAATTTTGTATTATAGTAGAAGATGAATAGCTATTGTAGAGGATGAAATGATGAGACATATTGTGGCTATATATTTTTATATATTCTTCATTCTAAATTTATGAATTTAATTTTAGTCTTCACTAAATTTATTTTCAAATTTGTTCAACCTTAGCATTTAATTTCATATAAACTAGTGGTTTCCTAAAAAATTCAAGTTATGCTAGAAGACATGTAATTTGTTGTTTCGATGAAGTGAGTTTTTATAAATCAAAGGAGTTAAAATTAGTAGTGGTGGAAGTGATGATGTAAAATTAGGTTGTGTGTTTCTTTGTATGACATGTCAATGGGTTGTGAAGGGGTTCCATCACATATAAATCTTGAACAATGTTTTTTCGTCTAAACACTTATGAATTTGTCTTAAGCATAAGAAAAATTACTGATTACTACTAATATCAGTGGAACTAATACTACTTTTGTCATAATAAATTTGATGACTAAATATGTCAAGGTAGTTATTAATAAGATATGTAATACAAAATAATTATATATAATATATTTAGTTATAATTAGAGTATATATAATTTATTATATTAAATATAATAAAAAATAAAAAATATATTATTATTGATAATATATTATATATATTGTGTTATTATATATTTTAATAAAATAAAAAACTATATACAATAAAAATAGTGGACTTTAAACTAGTTGCATATGTAGATTTTGACTATGCAAGTGACTTTAAAGATGAGAAACCTATCTCAGGTTTCTTAACAAATTTGGAATAGTAGTCATCTCATAGAAGTGAAATAAGCACTTAGTTATAATTTTTTTTTAGTAGAATAATAGTATGTGTTAGATTCAAAGGTAATTAGGGAAATAATATGGCTTTGAAGGATTCTTGCATATTTTCAAGTAACACATGTTTCACCATTTCCACTGATGGTTGTTAACACATCAAGAATTCAAATGGAAATAAATCTAGTATTTCACCATTGAACCAAAAAAATCATCACCAAATTGTATTTGATTCAAAAACATGTGAAAGAAGAAAATGTAATTTTTTTATGTCCTAGTATAAAACAACTAATAGATATCTTGACAAAAGTGCTTGGAAAAGAGAAATTTGAAAATTTTAGAGATATGTTTTGTCTCACTATAAACCCTATGCACTGATGGATATGTAATATTATTGTATATATTATTATTTTTATCCTATGTATATCATAGATTGTCTTGTAGTAGAATATGATTAGTTGTTGTAGAATATTAAATTTGAAATATATGAATAAGAGTGTGCAAGAGTACATAGATGATTTCTACAAGTTTTCCATAAGAGTGGAGCATGAAGAAATAGATGAGAAAATGGATGCAAGGTATGTGAATGGTTTAAAATTTTCCATTCAAGATGAAATTAGCATTCATAGAGTAATGAGTATGGAAGAGGCTTATCAGTTAGCCTTAAAATCTGAAGAGAAGAAGAATAAATTTGCTGCTAGAAACAAATTTGGTCCAAGAAGAGGACAATTTAGAGGAAGAGGTGGTTTAAATACCACTAGAGGTGGATTCCAAAGAGGGGAATCATCACAATCTATAGAAAAGAAAGGAGATGATAGACAAGGCTTCCAATATCATCAAAGAGGAAGAAGATTCAAAAG
The DNA here is from genome assembly GCA_037957365.1 of Torreya grandis. Lineage (NCBI taxonomy): Eukaryota > Viridiplantae > Streptophyta > Pinopsida > Cupressales > Taxaceae > Torreya > Torreya grandis. The sequence goes on from JARHVA010002866.1 coordinate 2,078,019, forward strand.
AGGATGTGGATATGGAGGTGCAAGAAGTTGGTTTCCTAACCAACCTAGAACCATTATTTGTTACATATGTGGGGAATAAGGACATAAAGCAAATGAATGTCCTCAAACACAATAAAGAAGACAAGATTATTGTCCAAGGGTGAACTTGGTTGAAGCTAAGACTGAAGATCAAGCTATTGAAGTTGTAGTAGTAGATGTGGGAGAAAACCTTATGATGAGGAGAACCATGATAGATCCAAGGAAAGAACTAGGGGAAAAAAAAGGAGGTGATGCATGGTTGAGGACCAATATTTTATGAACAAGATGCACTTCAGGTGGTAAGGTATGCAAAGTAATCATTGATGGAGGTAGCTGTGAGAATATGGTTTTAATAGAAATGGTAGAAAAATTAGGATTGTATTGTGAGAAGCATCCTAGTCCTTATAAAATTTCATGGTCTAAGAAAGGGAATGAAGTTATGGTTGATAAGAGATGTTTAGTTAAGTTTTCCATAGGAAAGAGATATAAGGATGAATTGTGGTGTGATGTTTTGCCCATAAATGCACACCATGTTTTGTTAGGGAGGCCATGGTAATTTGACAGGAATGTCATCCATGATGGATCCAAGAACACTTACACATTTCATAAAGATTGTACAAAGGTGATATTTTTTCCTCTTAAGAAAGAGATAAAAGAGGAAAATTTGTTAGCCACTAAAGAATTTTTTGATGACATGAAAGTTTCTAGTTATTGTTATGCACTAATTATAAGGAATGATGGTGAAGATGTGATGTCGATTCCAAAAGAATTAATAGAATTTTTGAAAGCATATGCAAATGTCATTCCTAATGAGCTACTAGATGGTTTACCATCAAAGAGGGACATCCAACATCACATTGATTTGATCCTAGGATCATCTCTACCCAATTAAGCAGCATATAGAATGAGCCTAGTAGAGCATGTAGAATTGAACAAGAAAGTTATTGAGTTGTCAAGAAAGGGCATAATAAGGGAGAGCATGAGTCCATGTTCAACACCGAAACTATTGACTCCAAAGAAGGATGGAGGATGGAGAATGTGTGTAGATATCAGAGTTATCAACAAGATCACTATTCAGTATAGATTTCCTATACCTCAGTTAGATGACATAATGGATGTTCTTACAAGATCAAAGTATTTTACAAAGATTTATCTAAGGAGTGGCTACTACCAAATCTGAATTCATGAAGGAGATGAATGTAAGATAACATTCAAGACTAGAGATGGAATATATGAATGGTTAGTGATGCCATTCAGGTTGTCTAATACATCTAGCACATTCATGAGAGTAATGAGCACAGTGCTATAGGAATACATTGGTAAGTTTGTGGTGGTTTATTTTGATGACATTTTGATATTCAAAAAACTTAAAGAAGAGCATTTGAAACATTTAATAATAGTGTTACAATTGTTGAGAAAGGAGAAACTCTATGTGAATTTGAAGAAGTAAAGGTTTATGCAAGAAAGTTTGATATTTTTGGGATCTGTAATTTTAGAAGATGGTGTTAGAATGGATTAAGAGAAGGTGAAGGCTATTATTGAGTGGCCCATTCCCAAGAACATCACAGAGGTAAGAAGTCTCCATGGTTTGGCAAATTTTTATAGAAATTTCATTAAGAATTATAGTATTATTATTGCACCAATAATGGATTGCATAAAAGGAAAGGAGTTTATGTGGAAAAGAGAAGCAACAAAGAGTTTTGAGTTGTTGAAAATAAAGATTAAAAAAAAGCCTATTTTGGCCTTGCCTTATTTTGACAAAGTGTTTGAAGTGGATTGTGATGCTTCACATGTGGGAATTTGAGATATGTTAAGCTAAGAAGGGAGGCCCATAGCATATTTCAATGAGAAGTTGTATGAGGTAAGAAAGAAATATTCTACCTAGGATGTTGAGTTTTATGCAATTGTTTAAGAATTGAGGCATTAGAGACATTTCTTGATCTATAAGGAGTTTATTTTATACACTGACCATGAGGCTTTGAAGTATGTGAATACCCAAAAAATGTTGAGTAGTAGGCATGCCAAGTGGGTATATTTCTTGTAGGGATATAGTTTTGTGTTGAAACATAAATCAGGGAAGCAAAATTAGGTAGTTGATTCTTTGAGCAAAAGAGTTGGGTTGATAATTAATTTGTTAAGTGAAATAGTTGGATTTGAGTTTATTAAGGAGTTGTATGATACTGATCCAAATTTTTGTGAGATATTTGAGCAATGCAAGAATCCATTAACCAAAGATGCAAGTAATATTCAAAATGAGTACTTTATTCAAGATGGTTACATCTTCAAAGGGAGATAATGGTGCATTCTAGTTGGTTCTTTGAGGGACAACATTGTAAGAGAGTTGCATAGTGGAGGTCTAGCTAGTCATTTTGACAAAGCTAAGATAATAACTTTGGTGGAAGAAAAATACTTTTGGCCAAAGATGAAAAGAGATACGGTAAGATATGTTTCAAGATGCAGATATGTCAAGTGGCTAAGGGACATGCACAAGATATGGGATTATACATGCCATTACTAGTTCCAAGTGAACCATGGGTAGATTTAAGCATGGATTTTATGTTGGGATTACCAAACAAACAGAGAGGTAATGATTCTATGTTTATTGTTGTAGACAAATTTTATAAAATGGCTTATTTCATTGCATACAAGAGAACTAGTGATGCCACTAGAGTTACTAAATTATTCTTTAGAAATGTTGTGAGATTGCATGGTATTCCAAAGACCATTACTTCAAATGGGGATACCAAGTTTCGAAGTCATCTTTGGAGGACTTTATGAAAGAAGTTAGATACAAAGTTATAGTTTAGTAGTGCATATCATCCAAAAATAGATGGAAAAATAGATGTTGTAAATAGAAGCTTTGGAAATTTGCTGAGATGCATTGTTGGAGAGAAGCCTAAGCAGTGGGACTTGGATTTACCACAAACTGATTTTACATATAACAGTTTAGTGAATTGATCAATAGGAAAATCATCATTTCAAGTGGTTTATGGGAAAAATCCAATGGAAGTTTTATATTTGGTACAATTACCCATTACCAGACGAGTAAGTGATGATGCTGAGACTTTTGCAGAGCATATACAACAATTACAAGTAGAGATAAGAAAGAGTTTACAAATGAGTAATGAACTATATAATACTATAGCTGATACAAAGAGGAGATCAAAATATTTTTTAGAAGGAGATCTAGTGATGGTATATTTAAGAAAAGAGAGATTTCCTATAGTAACCTACAATAAGCTAAAATACAAGAAGATTGGGCCTTGCAAGATTGTGAAGAATATTAGTGACAATGCCTATGAGGTAAGTTTTATAGAAGAGTTTGATATTTCTCCAAATTTTAATGTTTTAGATTTGTATGATTTCCATAGAGAAGTAGATGAAGGAGAGGATGAAGAAGAGATCAACTGGTAACATTAAAAACCAAAGAAGAAGGAAAAGATAATATAGATTGTAGACATGAACATTGTGCACACAAGGCACGAAAGCTATGATAAGTATTTTGTATAATGGGAAGGATTATCACTAGAAGATAATACTTGGATCACAGAGCGGGAGTTGAAAATTATGGACAAGGATAAGTGGTAGAGTTTTCATCAAAAGTAACATGTAGGAGCTGAGTTATTTTTAACCAGAGGAGAATGATGTGGTGACATGTCAAGTGATAAGGCAGGTGATGCAAGAAGGTGATGTGGATTCTTTTAATATGAAGACAAGGCAAAAAAAATGCCTTTACATGAGAATGGTGAATTTTTCTTAAGTGGAGACTTATTGATTCCCACTCCATATTAGTGGAGGTAGGTGAAATTATTCCCACTCCATCTTAGTGGAGGTGGGTAAAATTATGTTTCTTTTTGTCCCACTCCATCTTAGTAGAGGTGGGTAAACTTATGCTTCTTTTTGTCCCACTCCATCTTAGTGGAGGTGGGTGAAATTATGCTTCTTTTTTTAAGTTTCCTTCATGAAATTCCTATATAAGGATGTATTATTGCTTGTTTTAGACAAGCTTGAAGTGTGAGAGAAGTTATAAGCTTTGAGTGAAAGCTTTGATAGCCTCTTTGGTGTTGAGACCAAGTTAAAATTTTGGGTTGGGAGAAAGCTTGATAATCTTGTTAATGACATGAAATATTGGCATAACTTTTGTGTTGTAATGTTGTGAGAATTAATGCGTATTGTTGTAGAGATTATATGATGAAAACCTTGAGATTTTCCTTTGTGATAAATGTGAATGCTTTTATTCAGAATTTTGTGTCAAGATTCAAGAGAAAATTTTCTAAATTTGAGAGAGAAGTCTTGAGTGAATTAATGAGAAAGTAAGAGTTGTGGGAAGACCCACATCACATTATGAAGTCAGTTGGAAGTCCTCATTATGTTCAAGTGCTTAGTTTAGATGTTCCCCTTGCCCCCTCAAAGATAGAAGGAGGAAGCTATATGGAGGATAAATAATTGGGGATGGTATTCCCACTATCATGAGATAGGCATCCCTTGCCCATGAACAACCAGGAGTGCAATCCCAGTACAAGATGGAATATTTATTATGTAAAGATGCAAATAAGGGGAAATACAGGTAATTTTATTGATGGTCCATGTATTTTTAATGCCTACTTTATTAATATTACCACATATGTAAAATGATAAATATTTGTGAACCATGAATCCCTCTTTTTATTTGCTACATTGCCCTTTTTTAATATTGTAGGAGGAGGGGATGGAGTAAACCAAAGGTGAAGAGGGTGTCCTCGAAGCACCCAGTGACTATTTCTCAAGAGATGTATGGGCACCTTTAACTGCCCTTAATGTTTTATTTCTCCTCATTTTAAATAATGTTTCTTTCTTCCCTCTTACAACAATCAAAATTAAAATACTTTTGACTAACACACCATGCATTTTTCTATGTTGTTTTTGTTTTGTGTTTTAGTTGGGAGGGGTGGAGTGGAGTCACGTGGATTTGGATGATAGTCACCTTAATAATGACTCCATCCCTAAAAATGTGCATATTTTTTGTACTCTCTCTTTAATTTTCCATTCTCAATAATTGTGAACCATGCATCCCTATTTTTATATGTTATATTTTTTTAGTACTGTAGGAGGAGGGGGGGATCAGACCAAAGGTGAAGAAGGTGTCCCTGAAGCATCCAATGACTATTTATCAAGATATGTATGGGAATATTTAGATTACATTAATGTTTGATTTCTCCTCATATTAAATAATATTTCTTTCTTCCCTCTTACAACAATAAAGATTAGAATTCTCTTGAAATGCCATGCATTTTTCTATGTTGTTTTTGTTTTGTATTTTATTTGGAATGGGTGGAGTGAAGCCATGTGGATGTGGATGATAGTCACCTAAATAATGAATTTGTCCTTAAAAATGTGCATATTTTTTCTAGTCTCTCTTTCATTTGACATGCTCATAGCCTCATGTTTGTTATTCCATATATGTTTTGAGTCAGACTCACATATATGTGTCCACCTATGTGGCAGGAGGAGGTAGACTGATATGAACTCAATGAAAAATATGATGAGGATGTTGATGATGATGATGATTGGATTTTTGATGCTTTGAAATATAAAATGGAGGAGGAACCGAATGCTATAGGAACATTTGATTGTCTTTGATGACATTGTCTTACGTTTATTAGTTTATGCTTTTAACATTATATTGGGTTTGATGATATTATATTTTCTTTATTGCTTTATGATTTTAACCTCACATATCTTCATTTTTGAATGATAGTATACAGGTGAGTATAAAATCAAGGATTGGGGTATTATGAGGTAGAATGTGCACCTTTGCTTGTTGAGGCCATGTGACACATTTAGAGCTAATGGTGGACATCCATTTTGGTTACCTGATAGACTTAACACTCACTATTATAAGATTCATGGATAAGAACTCATTCTAAGGTGGCCCCTTAGGTGTGATAGAAGTGGGAAATGTACTACTAAGGGAAGAGAAATCAACAAAAGGCAAATAGAAAGGATGCCAATAAATCAACTCTTGAAAAATTAGAGCATCAACAACAAAGATAGGTTAGAATTATCATTAATGGCTAGGGAGGATGTGTTCGAGTTATGTTATCTTAGGGAGACAACCTTGAATTCTATCAAAGATGAAATGGTTGCATATGATTCAAGTGAAAAATTAGCACAGAGAAGGGAATACTGCATTCAATGTAGAGAATGTCATCGATAAATAGAGTGATAAAGAGAGTGTATGGAGAAACAACAAGGTGCATGCAATAATGGACCTCATGTTAAATTCATTATGTTCATTGGTTTTCCTGAAGTTAATGTTAAGTTCAATTTAGCTTACTCAATATTAACATTGATATTTCTACAATAATCACCATTTTGACTACATAGGGATGACCCTCAAGCCCATTCTAGTTATGAGGATCACATTCATTTGAGAGAAATGCATTTTAGGAATTGTAGATATGTTCATTGAGGAGGGCATAAAAAATGAAAGTGTGTATGATAGGTTCCCTCAAAAATTGATATTGTACTTCTTATGATGACTACATATTATATGTACTCTTCTTTATTCCTTGTACCTTTCTTTCAACCCTGCCATTACATATTTTGATAGTGATGTATATTGTTATTACATATAGGCTTTTAGTGGAGACGAGTTGGCACAGTCATAGGCATGAATGGACTATGTTTAGGAGGTATGATAGTTAGTTCTTGTTTATCAAAACAAATAAGTTTATTCTTCATGTTGGTGTTTTATTCTTACATTTTGTCAAGATTTATGCACTTTTTAAAATATAAGTATCTAGGGTGACATGCATATGTGTGTATTCATGTGGTTGACCACTTCCATTTTTTATCCATTTATATAGGCCTAAAGGCTACAACATGAACATATATATTTCCTTGTGTCTATTGCATTGGACACTATTATTTATAGACATACATTTTGGCATAATATGTATGACATGTTTGATGTGTGGTCAGAAATATTATTTGGATAGGAGATTTGAATACAAGTATTTCATTTCTAGTTTGTATTGGATACGTAGTTTCTTTATTTATGTACAATTCAAGTAATGGTTTGTTGGTTAATTTTCATTTAACAATTTATTTTATAATCATGCATGGTTCAATGATGCAATGTTTTTCCCATATACTCATCATATATTTTTTACTTGTATGGTATGTGATGTTTTCAAATGGTGATCTATCATCTTCACATGTATACCTTATTCTCCTTTCATTCTTTCACATGTTGGTGACAAAGTTCATGTGTTTTCATCTCTCTCTCTCTCTCTATATATATATATAAATATATAAGTAACCATGATGGGGAGGAATACAATATAAGATTTGTATGCATGGCTTGTCTCTCTAACATTATTTTATCTCATATCATGTGTTTGTCTATTCAAGAAATTGACACAAATATTGATGACTATAGCATGTGGTTTGAGGTAGAGGAAAAGGGGTGAGAAGGAATGGGGCAACACTCCAATACATTAGAATGACCATGCCATAATTAAAGATTTCATACTCCAATATAACGATTTCATTATTTTCATTTAAGTTAGAAAACTCTTTGTGTGTAAGGAAATTATTCATAATTATAAAAAATTAGATGTTCTTAGCTTTTGAATATTCTCATGGACCCTCATTTATGTCTAGATTTTTTTAGCTTTTCAATGCTGAAAATATTGAATGCTATCATTGAATTTCACGTGTATCATATTTTTTTTTAAAAAAAGTCCCAAATCTAGAAGATAATGTGGTTGCTCGATTTATCAAGGATATGGAATAACTTATTGCAAGGATGATATCCCAACATGTAATAGGTGCATAAGAACTTATTTATTTTCAACTGTCACTAGCAGTTGAAAAAAAAATCACTCAAGAGGGAAAACTAGTTTTTAACTGAGCTTTTTGATAGTGAAAGGGCAAAGGTTATCAAGTTGGAAACTGCATTGGTTGACAAGACAAGAGAGGTCAAGAAGTTGTACTGTGCACTTCTCACACTAATGAATAAAAATATGGATGAAAAAATAAATTTTTTCAATCTACAAGTTATCCATGCCTACACAAAAGCACTCCATGATGCAAGGGTAGAGACTGTGTGGGCCATGTAAATAAATCACAAATAAATAGTTACCATATATGAGTAGAAGTTACAGATTTTGAAGTTGGAGTTTGATATCTTGTTTTAAAAATCCAATGGTAAGTCTCCCAATAGATGTGGTATTCCATACATGAATAATGATAATTAGTTATGTGTAACAACTCATGTGTCTAGTATTGCATGATGTATACTTATGACTTTGGATGGAAATCAATTGAAATAAATGCTTATTCACATTTTAATATATGAAATCAATTAATATTTTCCACTAATTACTTAGTTCATATTATGTATTTTAAGTTTTTTATGAATGAATGGATGACTATATTCAAAAGTTGTTTAACCAAAAAAATACAAATTGACATCTTATGAAAATTTACTATGTCATCTTATTGATAAGCATATGGGCTATGTCATCATGTCTTTTAGAGTCCCTCAAGTGGCTTCCTGACCTATTTTTGTAGCTTCTTATAATCATTTGGCCTTTTTCTATTTTTAAATATAAACTAAGCTAAAAGAAATGGTAATGACATAGTTTATAGGAGTTTTTAGAGACATGACATTTTTGTATTAATTTCAAACTTGCTTCGTCCTGTAATACATAGGATAGATTATTTATGATTGTTCATGAAAGATGGTATGTATGTCCTAAATGCATAAATATGGTGTATGTTTTGAATGCATGTAGGCTTGGCTATTGTGAGACCTAATTATCTAGTTCTACACAACATTGGTTGTTTGGAATAACTTCTAAAACAATTGAGTACTTTATTAAAATAAATGGTAATATTTTAGTATTTTTGTAAACTATAGTGAAATAAACTACAAACATATAGTTAAGTTGTTTTTTACTTAAATATATTACTTGTTGCTTCCATTATGTTCTTTATAAATTTCATTAATATTAAAATGACCAAGTTTGTCTTGAATAGGTCTCCACATCTCTTAGTTCAAAGATGAAAATCGTAGGCTTTCTAATCCCAGACAGAGAACTCTTACCAGCTATTTGAGTTTAGGAAAAACTAAACAATTTGGAAGCAATAAAAATTATTCACATGATGAAGGGGATGTTTATAAATCTAGAGAATTATATATGATGCATCGATAAGGGGAGAAGTATTAATAAACATCAATACTTTTCTTTCAATCTAATTGGTTACACTCACTTGATGGTTTACTCTTGCAAAAAATTCACATTCAATGCTTCCTTTGATCTTGAAGGTTTCATCTCCTTCCATAATTCCTCTAGGTTCCTAGGATTAGTATCATTATTTTACATATACTTGTCCCTGGTACATTTTTGATACACTTCTTATATTCTTTAGACATCTATCATGTCACTGAAATTCACACCCGGCTCAGTTCATAAATAGATCTCACTTTTCATACAATTCTCTCACTAGCTCTTAAATCTAAAGGAAAAATCCTTATTTATGTTCCCATAGCTCAATATTTAGTCATATATAGTTATAGGTTCTCTCCTCATACCTGAATGAACTACTTTCAACTGTCAACTCACCCTTAATTACTTCTTTCCACATAATTCACTCTCCATGGTTTCTCTAGGCTAGTAGCCCTATTTTGGATGTTTCTCCTTTGCGTATCTTTTATAAAATATTGATTATAGGTTTAGGGTTTAATATGATCTCCATACATCTATATAAAACTTCTTATTAATATTCAAGATCTGATTTACTCCTCACCATTTTCATAGCCCTTTTCTCCACACAATTAGCCCTTTTAGGCCTAATTCTGCCTAGTTACAACTCATTTGACCAAATAATTATGTAATGAGTCCATATAGGATAAAAAATTATGAAATATTATTTTACATATTATTTCATTTCAAATCACCAAGTTTCACATTTTTATAATGGTGCAAACTCCCCAACTTGACTAAACCTTAGTCTATGGTTTCTTAGACTGTATATAGACTAGAGAGCAACATAATTGTCTTGAAATTTTTTATAAGACTTTCATACCACTGTGAATGGTTTTTAGGATCTATCTTAACCTAATTAAACTCTTCAAACATTTGAAAACAAAAATCCTATCCTCTATTCACATGTTCTAACTCAATTTCCCTTGGATTATGCAGATTACAAGGGTTTGCTATAGGGTTGTCCCTGTTAGACAACCAACAACAATGTTTTAACCAAAAATAGATTATAAACCAATTAAAAAATCTATATTGAAATTAACAAAATGTTTTAGAAGTAAATAAATCATTGATCATATGGATTCTCTGAAAGATTAATCCTTGTAGTCATGAAACAATAATGCAAGTATAGAAATAAGGCCTGTATATTATCAACTTCCATTCTGGGGTCTCTTTATTTCAAGAATTATCATTAATATATTCTCTCCTAGTTAATCACATTAACAAATTACTAGCGTAATGATCTTACCACTATCTCAATGTATATCCATTCGAACGTCTACCAAAATAGGGGTTATGGACTATGTAACAGAGTTGATCCTTTTGTGAACTATGAATAAAAAGTCACTACCTCTGTTATATTCAAATAACAAATATTCCCATCTACAATAACCACACATTCATATCTCAATCATCATCTCATCACATAGTTGATTGATGTCTTAGATCCAAAGGATTAACTCATTCTATGATAGAGACAATAGTCTGTAGGGCCTTAAGGATTCAATGGTCCATTTTACTCTTAGTCTCACCTTGTTACTTATATTATCATAACTCTTTTAAGGTTTTTAATTTCTCAACCTATACAATGATGTTTGCCACACTAAACTCTAACTCTGATTTTTAACCAAATAATCCAATATCTTCCTTTTATGACTATAACCTACAACCCTATATTGGTTCTCTCGACCAATCATTCAAAAACCAGAAACTCCACATAAAGATGAACAAATACATGGCCTCAATATCCTTCAAGAGAAATATACATGATTCAAAACAACTCAATATAGTTCAATAACATCAACTTACATGGCTAAATTCCTTCTTTATTCACTGATCAACTAACATCAACATCAACTAACATCAAATGATTTGGAAATCATAAACCTTACATCATAGACAAATTTAAACATATGCATAGGTAACTTGTATAGACCATCAACCTTGGAACTTATGCCAAGGTTCCAAATGTCTTGAAAATGACTATTGATAGGTAGTTTAGGTAGTTACATTTGTTTCAAAAATAGTTAAATTTTGTTTTTGTAATCAATTTTTCATGTGCACTCAAAAAAATAAGGGCTCAAGACCCAAAATAATATGATTGGTGAATTTAAGTTTTAACAAGTCTGCAACCTTGTTTTCTGTGCATAGAAATGAAGACCGACTGGTTATTGTTTACTTAAGGGTAAAATATTCGTAGTGTATTATTTTACTATATTTAGTTTTAATATGGTGAGTCCTTTTTATGTTATTAAACATATGTGATACCATTACTATTGTTAATTTTTATGTTAACTAGTTTGAGGATGACACAGTCCTTTTAGAAAGAGCATACTCAGGTTGTGAGTATACAAACTATAGTAAAAGAGGTTAACTGAGATATCAAAGAAGTTAAGAATAATTTTAAAAGATATCACAAAGTTTCTTTGGACCTATCACCTTCAGACAAAGTTTTTAAATCCATTCAATGATCTAAAACTTGATGATAACACTTATAGACCTATAATTGGTCATTATGCAAACAAAGAAGTCCATGAAGTTAACAAGAGGAGTATATGAGAGTTATAGTGAATATCAATTGTTTATAAAATTTATTTAATATTATAACCAAGCTTGGAGAGTATTTATAGGCTTAAAAACCAATGATATCCAAAATACCATGAATAGAAACTCAAAAGAAGTCACTTGAAGATTTAGTAAATGGAGACTGTGTGCACAGAAGAGGCAATAGAATGGATAGTGTAGTGGAAATTGAGGTTACGAAATGGAATCCAAAGTTAGAAAGGTATAAGGATTTTATTCAAAGTCTTTGTAATGTTTGACAATGTTTGTAAACATTTGTGTGAATTCAAAACCTTGAGACAGACCCTGAAAACCCTGTTGACAGAGTCTAAATGTACAGTGAGGAAATGATCTTAATAAAAAAGTTGAATAAAGGCTTAAGTTTGGAAATATAATGTATTGAATATGTGTATTATAACCATACAAACCTTATGAAACTTGAAAATCCTTTTGAAACCCTACATGAAGAGAGTGCAAGTAATTTGAATGCCCCCAAGTCCTAAAAACATAGTCAAAGAGCATGTTTAGATAACTTGAACCTAAAGATATGTTGAAGAACCATAAACCAAATAGTGAGAAATGAATCAGTGAACATTTGTAAATAAATGCATTCAAGAACAAGGCAAAGTGTGAGATAAGTAGCTTATTTTCTGCATCAATATTGAAAATCAACATCAAGAACTAACATCAACATCAAAAAAAACTAACATCAGGAACAAAAAGTAACATCAACATAAATAAAAACAATAAATATGTTTTTTATTTAATAATAAATTAAACTATTTATCAATATTGAAACATATTTTTATAAAATGTTCTATTGAATTTTAGCACTATCACTTTCACCTGATAGATTGTGGTCACCATCAATTTCATCTTATATAACATGTGTGTAAATAAATAGTGGTTCCTTTCTTAAAATTCTTTAGCCCAGTTGGATGAGAGGAAAATATGTGTTATGTGAGATTGTGTATCTCTTCAAAAATGATACATATGACTACATTAGAAAAAGACTAGAGGCTTGAAAGAGGTTATTCTGAACACTATATTGTTTGAAATGCACTCTAAATGGTAGTGTGGCTCCAATGAATACATTTTACACTTGATCTGGATGCACATAGGCATCTAGATCATTAGACACCTTCATTGGAAATAAGTTCTCTAATAAGGGCCTTAGATATGCTAAAATGGCACTAGGAATACCCCACACATTAGGAAAAATTCCATTGTCCTATGGCCATTCATATGACCACTGTATGTAGAAATCATGATCGGGCATGTCTATGAATGTCGTGTACTCATAACTCACCATTAGAACATGGTAGGTAGAATATGCCATGTTGTAATGTAGGAGAACATTCACATATTGTAATCCATTAGGTTTCCTAAAATTTTATGTGGTTCCAAGCCTCCTCCAATTGATGGACTCAGCTACCACACATGAGATTTTGTGCAATGTTTGTTGTTCTACATTGAGCTTCTCTATTACATTTGATTTCTTCCATATGAATTTATGGAATTCCTCTGATATTTATACAACACTCCACAATTAGCATTAATTCCACCTACCACACAATTACAAAAATTAATTATCAATAATTTTAAAAAAATTATTCAAAAATTGTAGCTAATCATTCTACTTAACTATTGAATAAACATAAGATAAACTATTGAATATGAATGAAAAGCAAGCTCCTCAAGAAGTACATCAAGTCCAAGATAGGACTATATTGTAACAAAGTATCATGATATGAATATATAAATATGTATTGATATATTATTTATTCTTTAAATTTATATGATTGAACCAATTTCTTGTTACTTTGAACAAGCCCTTGAGGCCATTACCATATTCATGTTGGTGTGCAATCTGTAGGTTAAGAAGGACTATTGGGTATGGTCAAGAAATCATGGTTTGATTGAACCATTAATTGAGAGTGAGGAAATGCTTTGTATTATATTATATTTTAAGGTTTAAAGATCCTTATACATCTCTAAAGTGATTGGTGAACGTTTCAAATAAGAAAATGTAGAGAGAACAGTCTATTTCTACACCCCTGTTCATAGGATTAATCATCTAAGGTATACAAGCATCAGTTATTTTAGTGAGGTAAGTATGATTGTAATGGGGATGAAATATGGTGATATTAAATAGTTTATATATGGTTGATACCAAGCATGTGTTTCTCACTTCCCTACTAGAAGGATCAAATTGTGTTATATAGTCCTGACCTTGTTCACAATAAAATAAAATTTGAGAAAATTGTATGAACCTTGTTTGGAAGGGATTGAAAGGATAATTTGTTTTAAATATTTAAGAGAGTGTCATGTCAAATATTATTTAATGTGCTGATACAATGAGAAATATTTTATAATATTCCATGAGAACGATGTGTCTGAAGATAAATAAGTGACAAGCATATATAATTATGTATGCCCTATTTTGGGTTATATAGCCCAACCAAGAAGTGTTTGAATCATAAAGAAAGGTATGAATAAGTTTTGAGGAGTTGTAATATTTTTGGGTAAATATGAATAATGAATTATATAACCCTTTATAGACCTTGAAATGATTCTAAGGGTGAATTGTTAGTCTAAACCTACACATAGTCAAAAGAAAACATGCACAATTGACTGTAATTTGATTGTTATAGCCATGAAATGGATTGTATAAAAGATATAGATTATTGGGATAGTTATAGGAGTTTAAAAAATAACCTAACATAGAAGGTTCATCCTTTTAAGTGATGTGTAACTTGATATAATGAATTTCAAGACCTCTTGGTCCAGTGTAGGGCATGAAAATCATAGGATTATGGTTTGGGGTTTAGAAACCTAGTGGAGTAAGGGTAGTAAAGGAATAGTAAATTTTTATAATGGAATAGGGTAATAAATGATTTATTAATCTAGGGAAGCCAAAAGGGTATCCAAAAATGTCAATATTTTGAATTGGATATATGTACATTACCCAAACCTAGGAGCTTTGTCAATTTGGAGGGCTAGTTCAGGGGTGCCTTAAAGAAAGAATTATATTGTGTCTTAAAATTTTAGTAAGGAAAGAGAATTATAAGTTGTATGGACTAAAAGGGTCCTTTAAAATTTCATAATTTATTTGAGAAGGTCTATCAAATACTCCCAACAAGGAGAAATGTCCAAAAGAAGGCTACAAGCCTTGTGAAGATAAAGTAAGGATTGTGTGTATAATACAAAGGTAAGGGGTGATACAAGACTTGAAATGGGTACATACAGGTATATTATGATTCTTAAAGACTAACCATGCTTTGAGAATGTTTATTTGGAACCTATGTCTAATTTTGGTCCATGAGACTTAACAAGGTTACCTAAGAAGAAACTAGTGTGTGAGTTATAACCAATAAAAGTTGGAGGACTAAAAATGATCTCAAATAGTTTTTATGATTTCATAAGGATAATACAATATAAGGAAATTTTTCTAAGATAAAATAAATAATCTATGAAATGGTCTTGATTCCAATAGATATATGGGACTTTACAGGTCAAACTAAGCATGGAATGCAAACTTTTGCAAAATCAAAGCAGTTGATGATGGTTTGGTAACTTCTCCCCATGCCTCTACATCAAATTTCCTCAAAATAATAATAATGGGATTTTTGTTACTTATAATAACATATGAATGGATCTAAGTATTTACATTGTAAGTGAGTTAGGAAAGGAAAAGTACCCTCCTCCCTCATTGGAAATCAATTATAATAGTTAACTCTATCCTTATACCCTGTTTCACTTATGGCATTCAATTCGAAAGTGGAAGGTTATTTATCACAAAGTGGTGTATGGTTTAAATTAAAGGAATGATGTATAGACTAATATTGGTCATTTAAGGAGTAGATTATCTATTTTTTATACAGAAGGTAATGACAAAGTGATAATATACAACCATCTTGAAAAAAAGAACCTTGTCTGCACACACTAGCACCCTATTGCCTATTTCAAGACAAAATGAATACATGATTATGAGAATGGATAAATAAATTAAATTTTTTATGTATTATCAACATTTAGAAGATCCTGAGAGTAACTTTGGGAATGTTTTCATAACCTCATGAATGAATATTGGATTCTTGGAAACATTTGACATAGTCATACCCAACCTTACCTTGTTTACATAGTCTACCTTTGATGGACTATTTTTTTATGAATTTTAACCCCATAGATGAAATTAAGTGTTAATGTTGATGTTACTTATGCAAGACAAATATATATATATATATATATATATATATATATATATATATATATAGTTTAGTAATGCTTTAAGGAAATATATGTATGCTTGGATTATTTTTAAATCTTTAGGGTTGGTAGGATTGTGATTATAGTCAAGAAATCAATATTTGGACAAACTATTTTAAGTGAAAAAAACAAGTAAGATTCATTGTGAATATCATTCTGATCCCTGAGTAATTGAGTAAGATGATTCCAAATGCAAGAAACTTACAAGAAAGGAAACTTGGGAGAACATGTTTAGATGTTAATAAAAAGATAATTAGGTGAATTAAATCCATACTTAAATGGTGGCATGACAAACTACAGAGGTTAGTAAAATACATATCATGTTTACAATCAAAGGACCTTGAGCACAGTCATAGATAAGGGAGAAACATTTCAACATGGAGAATATCATTGGAGGAAATAATAAGCACCATCATAATGAATATTTATTATTCTGGAATAGAGAATAATTTTCGGTAAAGCTTTAGAATAATAGAGAATATGATTTGAATACAATTAGGTTACAACACCTACAATAGGGTGTACTTTGTCTTGAGGCCATAGTCCAATTGTGAGGAAGACAAAGCTTCAATTATTCTCTTGGATAGGTGAAAATTGAATGGATATTTTTAAGAGATGATTCAAATCACAAACAAGATTATGAACCCATTAAATGTATTATAAGAGGTTTGAAAGGAATCAAATGATCTATGTGGTAGTTACAGACCTATAGGTCATAATATTATGCACAATCAATAGACAAAACAAGGTGTAAGGGATTATTGGAGGTGGATGAGTCACATTTAGGGTGATATATAGGATATATAAATTTGGGTGAACCTCAAAATACATTTGAATGAGATTTGAACATGGAAACCCTCTCATAATAGTGTGTACCATATTTTACATATACAATGGAAAAATGAGCTTCGATAGTGAAAAAGTGTGCAGAAGTGTGTTGGATTCCTTAAAGGAGGTATGGATAGGTATTTTTGGATCATTTAATACCATTAAATTTTTTATATTTAACTCCTAAAACCTAAATCAATATTTATTGCTTGGATTCCAAAGGGTAGTGCATAGTAATAAACTAGTGTAAGCATAAGAAAGAGGTTCTCAAAGAAATGATTTGTAAAGATAGAAAATGATTTTTCAACCATAACTAATAGGTTAATTCTATAAATAAATGATTTGAGGATAACAATACATAGGTACATATGCAAAGAGACTATTTTAGACTTCATCAAAAAGAGAAAGATTTGAAATAGGAATGGAATCATGAAGATCAAATCATCAAGTACATTGTGACCAATTGGGTTTGAAATCAGACAATGATGCTATTGGAGACTTCTCATAATTCCTCTACATCAACTATAATATGAACTATGTTTTCCAAAGTGAGTTTTGGAGTGTCCCAAGCAAAGAGGTTTATCCAAAAGTAGGCTACAAGCGGTGTGTAATCTTTGTGAACTTGGGGTATAAAATGGAATGATGAGTTAGGATGGAACACCTAAATGGATCCAAGACAAGTTAAATAGGGTAATATGAAGTCATTCATGATAATATTACACATTCTTAAGATTTACCTCAAATATTGATGTTTGAAACCTATGAGATACACATAATGGAGAGCTAGTAGAGATAATTGAATGGTAAGGAGAGACCAGTGTTAAGAAGTTAGTTAGGAGTGGATTCTAGTGACATGATAGATGCCTATTGACTAAAATAAGTGTATCTAAAATTTATAATGGATAGGTATATCAATAATAAGGCCACTAGCTCATGAACCAAGGAAATATTATGAGAATATGAAACCTTCAAGGATAAACATAACATGAAATTGTGTGCTTTACATGCAAGTACAAGTGAGCAAAAAATTATTGACTTGTATTTTTTCATCTTGAGTAGCTATCCTAGTGAAATAATGCATAATAAAAGAGATTTTTCATGGTGAAGGGTTGGCTTCAAAAACCTTCCAAATCCCTTCAAAATGACCAACACAATGCCAAAAGTCTATAAAAAAAAGTTTTCAACAAATAATAGTGTGTGTTAAGAGAAAGGCGATTCGCATTTTCATAATAAATTAATGGTTTATTTTTTATTTTTTTTATATTTTTTACTTTTTTCTTAAAAAAATTTAAGGATAAAATTCAAATTTTGTAATATTCCCAATGTTGTTCTTAGTATTTGACAAAGGCAGGCTGAGAGGAGCGATATGTTTCTACCAACTTTCTAGACTCCCTTGTAGCCATGTCCTCATCAACACAACTATGAATTATGAACCATAAGTCTTGAAAAGTCACACATATGAAATCATCTTTTACCTTTCCTATCAAACTCTTCAACCACATGCGATAAACATGCCGAATGCATAAGTAGACTTCACAGTCAAATGTCTTCCTAAATAACATAATAGCTTTTCATAAGTAAATGGAATAAGGTTAGGATGGTGTCTATAAACATATAAATATGAAGTCAATGATGCATGTAGGAATAATGATATTACACCTAATAGCTTTTATCTTCATATCGGCATTGTCAACCATGAATCCATTGATTATCCATTTAATGTCTTTCAAATACACTCTTTGAAGAAGAATTTGCATCCTTTGTCTTATGTAAATAGTACATGACTAAGACATAATGACCCATGCAACAAGCACACCTTCATGTTTGGAATCAAATGCCAATAATTTGTATAATTAGAACTTTACAAGAAAAAATAAAAACATTAAAACAACTACTATTATTACAAACATCAAAGAAACTAATATTATCAACTACTCTTATAAACATTGGCACAATCCCTTCATTGCATTCATCCCAAATGTTGCATCCATTTCCAATAATTTATGCTTCATAAATATCAACAATAATTCTAGCTATTGCGGGAGTTGGATGCCAAAGATGAAGGGGATTTCCCCATCCCCATCAAGCTCTCCCCCATTGTATCCATGCTAGAAAAACCACTTGTCAGGATTTGCCATTGCCCACTCCTGAACACTTTTTGCATCATCAACATTATAAATGTATTTCCTCCTTGATCATTCTCTCCCTATTGTACATGTCATCCTTGCTTAATAAATTATCTTACTCTATTTCCCCACTAAACAATACAAGTTTTTCATGCACCATCTCTAGATGTATAAGGTGGATAACATCAGTAGACATTCCCAAAAATAGTAGCCTATGAACACATTTATTAATTTGGGGGCTGATATCAGGAGAAAAAAATGATTCTTACCCTTGAACTAATCATATTTTTGGTCATGGAAATAATTGTACTCATTATACATATGTTCTACTTGTTTGTATGTAAGCATCACATGATTAGGTCTATAGACCATGCATCATGTGATAAAATGACAATGGCAACTACACCTTATATACCTTTGACATTTTTAGATACCCTTTCCCAACTTTGGAATTAAATATTTGTCTTTTAGCATGGCATCAGTTTCCCAAAAGTCATCAGGGCCATATGAACACCAATACCTACATGATTGTGGTGAACAAATAAACAATCATGCAAGATGAAAAAAAAGTACATGAATGGAACATAATAGAAACTAAATAGACACCAACTTGGAATCTATAGTGTGAGGTGACTCACATGACATATTCATAGGTTGTGCTGATATTGAATCCTTTCTAGTAAAATCTTTACCTATCTTACGATGTGAAACATGAAATTTGTAGGGATCAATGCCCTTCACAATTCTCCTTTGATGAATTTTTCAACCCTATCTTTCTCAACCTGGGTAACCCACAAGTCTCCCTCATTGACGTTAAGAAAATTGGCCCACTTGATAGAACTATAATTAAATAGACCCTCACCTGGCTTCTATAATTCAAGGCACATTATCTTTCCCACCTTTTTGCCATCTATTGTAGACTACAAGGAGAATATTTCATTGAACAAATTAGAAATAAACTTTTAATATTAGTTAAATTCAAGTTTCCATGTATTGAAGAGGACTTTTTTTTCAATTGAAATCAATATAAAATCCTTCATAAAACATATCAAAATAAATGCATCAAAACATAAAAATGGATAAAATAGTGTATGCACGAGGTAGTTGCATTTATAGATGATCTTAAGTGGCATTCACTAACTACAAGCATGTGGGTTGGGCCCAAGAATGTGATTTTTCTATGACTCCCATAGCTTTAGTAAAGGGTTAAAAAAAAATTGCTAGGAAGCCCATAAAATGAAGACAAGGTTTTAAAAATAGGGGAATTTGCTACGAATCCATAGAATTAAGGGAGGGTAAAAAAAAGTGAAATTGCTAAGAATCCCACATGATATTATTGTCATCCATCAACTAATCATTTGATGTATTGAATTAGAGGCATGGACATACTGGTATTTATGGACAACACATGAAAGGAAATGTGAGTAGGCAACACAAGAAAAAATTGTACATGTGTGTGTTAAAAATTATATGAGCCCATATGGGATGTAATTTATCCCATTCCATATTAATGGTAGGTTTCCTTATCACCCATAGTAAGGTCAGGGCATAAACCATATTGAGTTATTAGAGCTTAAGTGTAGCAAAATAGGCCACCAGTTTTATTTAAATGATTTTCTTATAGACCACCACTAACATAATTCTCATGTGTCGAACCATAATTTTTGACCACTAAATTTGTGGAGGCCCATGATAAGACATAACACAATTATGAAACAAAATGAAAACTTTTTATTCATTACATATACAAAATTATACAAAAAGTTGTCATGATCAAAAGCTTCTTCTTCATTACATGTAAAAAATTATACCATTGTCCAATGTCAATTGTTTACAACTAATTAAAGTAGTACCCATCATGATCAAGAGAATTTCTATAATCCTCAGATTCTTCTGATGGTGTTGGAACAAGACATCTTCACCACATTTCTTCTTGGTATGTAAGGCCATCCAACACGTGTTCAAGATCTAATTCAAGATTTGAATCCAAAGAATTCCATAATTGTAGAAAATTATCATGAAGACCATCCCACGTTGAAAGTTGAAATCTAATCATAAGGTGATATATATGAAAGAATCTTTGGTATTAATGTTGCATAATTAGTTCTATCAAAGTACATGTCAAACCAACCTTTCATCATGGGATTCAATGATATTTCATGCTACATAATAATTAATTTCGATAAGAGATTAGACTTAAAAATTATATCCAACATTTTCATTTGTCAGTGTGACCAATTGCCTTTTAATAGCTCCAATTTAAAAGCATTATTATTTTTCCACCAAATCCTGACAACGTGATTTGCAAGAGTAGCTAAAGAAGTTGGTGGCCGATTGAAAATTTCATTAAATTCAACTACAACTTGATCTATGTCTCTTCTTGTTACATCTCTGAGTTAGATTAGGGAATTCCATAAGTGATTGGAATGTCAACTAAAGAGGGGTTCTAAAAACACTGACATACTAAAAACAAACACACAAACTACTAATATGACAAATATCATATTAAAATTCAACAGTATTATTTTACAAGTATTTTTTGGGCCTCCATACTAAGATGGAACCATAATGTTTATGTGAGTGGAATCTCAGCCATGAGATAAAGGGCATCACCTCATATCCTAGATAATTCAATGTAACTACATTCTGTTTATATAACCTTAATATGATACAAGCAGTTGGCACTATATATATAAGGGAAAAATTAAATCAATGTATAAATCCTTTGATTTAATGTCAATACCTCTTGATAATACATGATAAACAAACATAAGATACCCTACTTATAATAGCATTTGATGAGAATATAAATGATAAAATGACCAAGTATTGTGTGTGTGTGTGTGTGTGTGTGTGTGTGTGTGTGTGTGTGTGTGTGTGTGTGTGTGTGTGTGTGTGTGTGTGTGCATGTACATGCATATACATGTGCATGTACATGCACACACCTCAAAGGCATATATACATGTGGGTTGACCTTAAAAGATAGTAAAATGTGAAAATCTAGGTACAAAGAACCCATGAATTAATGGGATAGTCATATGGGCTAACCAAGGAAAAGACACTAAAATAATATTTTAGACATTTTGAGAGCATTTAGAGTTATACAAAGGAAAATGAATTGTTGATATTTAGGTTTTCAAACAATTTTCAATAGTGCATGCTTATACTAAACTTTTTAAATTATTCACAGAGGGACCAATATTTTTACGATAGTTACTCAACAAAGATATAATACTATTGTATTCATGGGCCAAATGTTGTGTAAGAAAATAAACACGCATTGTATAGACCAATGTTGGCACTCAAATTGTATATTTCCATGGCATATTATTTTAACTTACATCAAAAGCCTATTGGATTCAATGTATGATCCATTAACATGAAAGCCAATTATATATAAATAGGGAGATCACTTTTGATTGGCTTGTTAAATGTATGACCAGCTACACTAGACTAAAATAGAGAAATTAATATATTTAATTTTGTTGTGATCTAATTATAAATTCTATGTGGCCTCTAATTTGACTTTTTATGTACTCTAATTATAAATTCTATGTGGCCTCAAAGTCTTATGGTCTAAATTACGATTCAAATTTTGCTATCTTTTTTCTTCACTATGTATTTGACAACTCAAATTCTGTATGGGACAATCAGATTTTATTCCAATAAATTTTAGAATAAAATCTCTTTAAAAACTTTACACCAACTCATTATCCTTATATTTATGTTTCTCCTCATCTAATTAATATTTCAATTCATAAAACAGAATATGCCATATAGGTTTTTATGCTTGCTTGTCATAGAACATGCCATTTGTGAGATTTGAACATGGATCATCTTTTAAATTTGATTTTCACGTGTATCATAAGAAGGGTAATGTTGAATAAAATTTTACATGGTAAACAAAGTTGTCATTCTAATTTAGTAATTAAATGATCACTGCCCATACTTCATTTTTTTGAGCCAATTTAGGAATTCTTCATTGTAAAAATCTACACTATTTTGTGCACCACAAATTTGCACAAATTTAGGTTCACCATGTAAGGTCTATTCATAATTTCATTAAATATATTATACCATCTTAAAAAAAAATGATTGTACTAAGTGTAAATATGGATCACATGTAACCCAACTAAAGTTTAATGCTAAATTGGCACAAATTCCTAGTGTACACAATTGTGTAATGAAAATTATTTAGATTAACTCAAATACCTAAGTGTGATAAGATCATGATGGTTTCCATTAACAATAATTATGTTCATATGGATGAATACCCTAGATTTCTCATTAACATTATGTTGTTTTTGGTCCAGGTAACTCTAATTTCAAGAATATATCATAAGAATTTAGTGAAACTTGTTGGGTACATTAAATAATATATAGTGGCATTGCATTACAAACTATTTTTCAATGAACCCAATTTATGGACTCATATACAATGAAAGATATTTACATGCATAAATGATTCCCATATAGTATAAGATTTAGCATAAGCATCATGGAAAAGAGATACTTTTTAAGACTAACAATTTCATTACCATCATAGAAATGAAGACCATGGTGTGAAAAATAAAGAGGACATGAGAGTGGATCATGCATGACTTCTCTAAGATATGATCCTATTGATGAATGGGGGCAGCCCAATATTGATCCTATACACTAGCCTTCTTTTATTGACGGAAAAGGATTCAAAGTGGTTACAAACAGAGTTCATGAAATGGGTCTGAAATTTGGCATTCACATTATGTGTGGCATTAGTGCATAAGCCGTCAAAGCAAACACCTCTATTCTAGGTCCTCGAGTTATTATCAATATGAAAACCTTAAATATTTTTCTCTTAGTCTAGACTCTACATCAATTATTTACATGAATAAAACAATTACTATGTAGGGATTTCCATATGAAGAGAATGGAAAAATTTGGAGGGCCAAAGACATAGCATTGAGTGGGAAGAAATTTCGATGGATGTCTTATCAATATGAAAACCTTAAACATTTTTCTCTTAGTCTAGAATCTACATCAACTATTTACATGAATAAAATAATTACTATGTAGGGATTTCCATATGAAGAGAATGGAAAAATTTGGAGGGCCAAAGACATAGCATTGAGTGGGAAGAAATTTCGATGGATGTCTAAATGTTTCATGAGTGTGGACATAAAGGTGGGAATAGGAAGGGTCTTTATTCAATTTCTATATTGTCAATATGTAGACTAAGGCATTGATCTAGGTTTTTAAGAGAAACAGTTTATTAGACTAGAAATTTCATTATTGTCATAGAAATGAAGACCGTGGTGTGAAAAATAAAGAGGAGATTGTGATTAGAAAAAGGAACCAAAAAATATTTATTTTTTGATAGAACAATTCAAGAAGAAGAGAAAATATTGGAATCTAAGCTGAAAGTACTTGGTGTGGAATGAAATTTGGAGGAAGGACCAACACAAGCTACCATGATCACCACTTCTCAACTCATGAACCCTAGTGTGGAATTGCCACTTTGATAAAAAAATGTTTTGTATGTAGACTAGGGAATTCAAATTGGGGAAGTTAATTTGGGGGAAAATTTAAATCTTCTCACCCTTTCAAGTTTCCCACCCATTTATCAAAATCTTGACTAACTGTGAAATTAGTGACCAGATGGGTTAAAGTAAAATGTGACCATGTGGGCTAGTCAAGTTGTTGACCATGGTTTGAGGTGGTTTAATTTGCCTATCATGGTTTAAGTTGATAAATATATTCAATAATGATGGTGATGACTATTTTATAGTGACCAACACATGTTAGGAGTTGGTGTGTGCTAGTTAAGCTCATTGAAGAGTCCGTAGAGCCTAGATTTATCCCACAACTTGTTAATTGAAAGCCTACCCAATGGTATCCATCAACTAAGAAAGTTGAGAGCATTAAACCTAGTTGGAAGCATACTTCCTAGCCCCATTCCTCTTGATTTTTTATTTCTCCCAAAGATTGAAGTCCTCTTATTCTATGGCAATAATCTTAATAGCACTAACCTGGCCTTTCTCAGCAACTTGATGACTTTAATCAAATTCAACATTGGTGACAATCCTCTTTATCCCGATACTATACTAGAAGAGCTCTAGGATTTTAAGTGGCTATAGTAGTTATGAATCTATAATTTCACCCTCATTGGATAAATTCCCAACTTTTTTAGTGATTTCATGCAGTTGAAGACATTGGATATGTCAAACAATCACCTCTTTAGTGATATTCCATATATTTTTATGGGTTTGTCAAAGATGATGGAACTATTCCTATGGAATAATAATTTGATGAGCTAAGAAGCTTATCCAATTTGGATCTTTCCTTCAATTAACTCAGTGGTGAAATACTAGGTGGAATAGTCAACCTGACATATCTGAAGTCATTACAACTATTAGATAATCAGCTTGGGGTCCCATTCCTACACACCTTGACCAATTTTGACACCTATCATTTTTAAAGATATTCAATAACATTCTCACTGGGTCACTACCCTAGAATTTGGGTACCTAATTTGATATTGTTCTTATTCATATTGCAGGAAATAATTTTGAAGGCCCTCTATCAAAGAATCTATGTAGCCATAGAAATATTTTTGGGTTGGATGTGTTTTCAAACAAATTCCATGGAATTTTGCCTCCATCTTTCTAAGACTACAACAAACTATAGTACGCAATGATAAATGACAATCGACTGAGTGAAAAGGTTCCAGATGATCTCTGGGGTTCTCTAGGCATTAGAGATTTGTTGTTTCACAACAATAATGTTGAAAAGTGATGCTGGAGAGCCATTTCTACTATGGCCATGCTGCAATTTGCTCAGTTCTATTTTTAGACTATTAGTGTAAATTTAGTTTGCATGAAATTTTTTTGTGGAGTTGAATTTAGACAGTTAATTAATTTTTAATTAATATATTTTTAGAAAAGTAAGCCTTAAAAAAGCTAGAGTTAGCTTTAGTTTATATTACAAGCAAATTGTTATTTAGATAAATTTGGAATATTTTATTTATTAATTAGAAAAGCATGCTCACATGCAAATCTATAAATATATTTTAATTGATCTTTATTTATCAAGGAGAAGGAGAATGATTCGAATAATTTGAAGTATTTTTATTTTAGCAATTCTTATTTCTTTTGCATTTCTTCTATGTTATGAATATTGCATATATTTTGTTGTGAGTTTATTTTTATATATTTAAAAATATTCAATTAGTATTAGAGCAGGTATTTTCTTTTGGGTTAAAGATTTAGTGGTTGGAATCTTGTCAAAAGTTTATCATGTCAAATTCTAACTCCTTGTCCATTGCATAATTTGATGTAAATGAGTATGATTATTGGTGCATCAAAATGATGACTTTTTTGATAGGTAAAAATTTGTGAGAGATTGTTGAATCAGGTTATGAAGAGCTATCTCATTGGAATGCCCTCACAGTCAATGATAAAATAGATAAGGAGGCTAAGAAGAAGAATGCTCAAGCCTTGTTTCATATTCAAATAGCTCTAGATAAGATCCTATTTGAAGAACTGTAGGAGCAAAGATAGCCAAGGATGCTTGGAAGACTCTAAAAGAAGCTTACCAAGGTAGTGATAAAGTCAAAGTTATCAAATTATAGACATTGAAGAGAGAATTTGAGAATTTGAAGATGCAAGATGCCGAAGTGTGAGTACCTATTGTGTCAGAGTAAAAGATGTGGTCAATAAGATGGCTACACTTGGTGAAATTTTGAATACTGAGGTTGTAATCAAGAAGGTGTTGAGGACTCTCACACCAAGGTGGAACCATGTTGCCTTAATCATAGAAGAAAGCAAGAATTTATCTACCCTTCAATTTGATCATCTAGTTGAATCTTTGATGTCTCATAAAAAAAGATTAAGAGATTCATTTGGAGATAGTGATGAGAAAGCCTTTTCCTCCAAATTATAAATCACAAAGAATGAAGATGTCCATAGTATCACTAAAAGAAATCAAGGCCAAGTTAGAGGTCAAAATCATAATTACTCAAGAGGAAATAGAGGCAGAGGTGGTTCACGAGGAAGAGGTGGTTTCAGAAGAAGAGGTAGAGGCCGAATTGATAAAATAAATGTTTAGTGTTATCATTATAATAGGTATAGCCACTTTGAAAAAGAGTACAGATTAAAAAAAAGTAATAATGATAAAATCATTCATTATGCTCAAGAAGGTGATGAGAATCCTCCAGATAATTTATTTTTATCTTATGACAAAATTGAAAACATTTCTAAAGATGTTTGGTGTTTAGATTCGGGATGTTCTAACCACATGTCAGGGAATGAAAAGATTTTTTCTACAATGGATGAAAGTTTTAAATCCAAGATCAATCTTGGTGATGAAAAATCATTGGAGGTTGCTATAAAAGGAGCTATGAAAGTCCATACAAAAGAAGGTATGAAAAGTGCTAAGGAAATTTATTACACTCCACAATTAAAGCATAATCTATTAAGTGTTGGGCAATTATGTGAGAAGAATTATAAATTTGTATTTAAAAATTAACAATGCATAATTTATGATAAGAATCAAGGCAATAGGGTAGTTACAATTGTGCCTATGACAAAGAATAAAATGTTCCCATTAAAGTTTGGTGAACATAATAGAAACCTTGCCAATATGGCATATGAGGACAAAAGTTGGTTGTGGCATCTTAGGTATGGGCATTTAAATTTTTATAGTTTGAAGATTATAATATCAAATGCATTAGTTTCTGAGCATAAGGAAATTTTTGAAGGTTGTGCTAAAGGAAAGCATGCAAGGTAGAAATTTCCAAAAGTTAATGCATGGAGGGCCCATCATCCACTTTAGTGAGTTCATTCAGACATTTATGGTCCTATGTAGACAAATATTTTGGGTAAGTCATCATATTTTATCACTTTTATTGATGATTACTCATGAAAATGTTGGGTTTGTTTTTTGAAGACCAAGGGTGAAGCCCTTAATACATTCAAGACATTTAGAGCCCTTGTTGAAAATGAAAAAGGGTGCAAAATCAAAAGCTTAAGGACTAATCATGGAGGAAAATTTTGTTCAAAAGCCTTTCAAAGTTATTGTGATATGCATGGCATCAAAATACAACTCACCAATGCATACACACCTCAACAAAATGGTGTAGCTGAAAGGAAGAATCATACAGTGGTGGAGATGACATGGAGTATGCTATAAACAAAGGGATTAAGCAATTCTTTTTGGGAGATGTAGTTGCTACAATAGTATATATTCTCAATCAGAGTCCCACTAGTGTACTTGAAAAGATGACTTTGTATGAATCCAGGTATGAGAAAAAGCTAAATGTTAATTATTTCAAAGTTTTTGGTTGTTTAGACTATGTTCATGTTCCTGATCAAAAGTGGCAAAAATTAGATCCCAAAAGTGAGTCATGTATTTTTGTTGGATATAGTGAGGAAAGTAAGACTTACAGGTTATATAATCCTCTCACTAATATGCTTATTATGTCAAAAGATGTGATTTTTGATGAAGAGGGAGTTTATGACCATAAAAAAGGCCATATGTAGTAGTCAAAATCTGTTTTAAATGATGTTATTATGGATGCTATTGATCATGGGCAACCCACTAATATTTATGTTCCAAGTGCTACAAATCCACCAAGTAGCCCCTCATCTAGTTGTTCAATTACAAGTGTAAGTCTAGATTCAAGTCTTAGTTATACAAGGAAGGTAAGAAGATTGAGTGACATCTATCAAAGGAGTTCAAATCAAGCACATGAAGAAAATCCAAGAGGTGAGACACTGAATTTTGCTTTACTTACCAAGTTTGATTTTGAACCATCATGTTTTGAAGATCCATGTACTAATGAGGTTTAGATGCAAGCAATGCAAGAAGAGATGGATTTTATTCATAGGAATGACACTTGGGAGCTTACAAAGATTCTACATGACAAGAAGAAGATTGGCACCAAATGGGTGTACAAGACTAAGTGTAACAATGATGGAAGTGTTGAAAGGCATAAGGCAAGATTAGTTGCCAAAAGCTTCATATAGAAGTATGGCATTGATTATGAAGAGACATTTGCACCAGTATCAAGACAAGAGACCATTAGAATGATGATTTTATTAGCAGCTCAATAGGATTGGAGCATCCATAATATGGATGTGAAAAGTGCCTTTTTGAATGGGTACCTAGAAGAGGAAGTATATGTGGAGTAGCCACAAGGTTTTGAATTGCAAGGAGAAAAAAAGCATGTCTACAAGTTGAAGAAGGCTTTGCATGGCCTCAAGAAAGAACTAAGAGCATGGTATGCTAGGATCGATAGATATTTTCAAGAGAATGGCTTTCAAAAAAGTAAGAGTGAACCTACCCTTTACTACAAATAAGAAGGTAATGATATTCTTATTGTAAGTTTGTATATTGATGACTTGTTGTATATGGGTAGCAGTTTTAAGATGAAGGATGAATTCAAAATTTCCATGATGAATGAATTTGAGATGAAAGATTTAGGTCTCATGAAATATTTTCTATGAATAGAGGTTTATCAAAGTGAATGAAATTTTCATTTGTGAAACAAAGTATGCCAAAGATATGCTGAAGAAATTTGATATGGTTGATTGTAAACTAGTATCCACTCTAGTCGCTCATGCAGTTGTGTTGTGTAGAGATGATGATGTTAAAATAATAGATGAGATAGCGTATAGGAGCATTGTTGGAAGCTTGATGTTTCTAACTCACACAAGACCTAATATTGCTTATTCAATTTCACTTGTTTCAAGGTACATGATAGAGCCATTAGAAATACATATGAAGGCAAACAAGATAATTTTGAGGTATGTGAGAGGCAATCTAGATTTTGGTATTCATTACTACATTTCTAAAAGATTCAATCTTGTTGGTTTTAGTGATTTTGATTGGAGAGGCAGTTTGGATGATCAAAAGTCTACATTTGGTGATTGTTTTTCTTTTAGTTCTGGTTTGATTATTTGGAGCTCAAAAAAGCAAAGTATAGTTGTCCTTTCTTCTACAGAAACATAGTATGTTGTAGTCACTTCAATAGGTACATAAGCATTCTGACTTAGAATTTTTTTTGAAGAAATTGGAGAGATACAAATTTAGTTCATAGTGATTTTTTATGATAACATTAGTGCCATCAAATTGGCTAAGATACAGTCCATCACAGTAGGATAAAACATTTTGATTTAAGGCATCATTTTATCCAAGATTTAGTGCAGAATAAGGCAATAGAATTGAAATACATCAACACTAAAGAATAGTTAGCAGATATCTTCACTAAGGCAGTTACAAAGGATCAGTTTTTAATACTCAAATATTAGAGTGTGAGCCCTCTCAACATCAAGGGGGAGTATGTTGAAAAGTGATGTTGAAGACCCAGTTCCACTATGGTCATGCTGCAGTTTGCTCAGTTCTATTTTTAGACTATTAGTTTAGATTTAGTTTGCATGAGCAATTTTTGTGATGCTAAATTTAGACAATTAGTTAATTTTTAATTAATATATTTTTAGAAAAATAAAGCCGTAGAAAAGCTAGAGTTAGCTTTAGTTGATATTACATGAAATTTTTTATTTAGATAAATTTAGAATATTTTATTTATTAATTTGAAAAGCATGTTCACATGCAATTCTATTAACACATTGTAATTGATCTTTATTTTCAAGGATAAAGAGAATGATTCGAATAATTTGAAAAAGTATTTTTATTTTGACAATTTGAAAAAATATTTTTATTTTGGCAATTCTTATTTCTTGTGTGTTATGAATATTCCATATATTTAGCTGAGTTTATTTTAATATATTTAAAAATCTTCAAATAATTTGGAAGGTGGCATTCCTCCTGCAATTGGTGGAGCCAAGAATCTGTCCAGACTAGAGATTGGTATAAACCATTTTAGCGGAAGCATTCCTAGAGAAATTGGGGCACTTAAAAAACTCTAGGTTTTCACTGCAGGCAATAACAATCTGTCGGGCCCTATTCTACCTGAGCTTATGAGTTTGTCGGCTCTAGACAATCATAATCTTTTATTTGGAGAAATTCTGAAGCAGTTGAGGTCATTGCAACGCCTAAGCCAGCTCAATCTGTCGAACAATCAACTGAAACATTGGGCTCCTTGTCAACTCTGGTGGCTGTTGATCTGTCAAACAATGAGATTGAAGGGAAAATCCCACTAGAATTATGAGGTTTGAAGTTAAATGAGTTCAACTTGTCTGGTAATAAGTTGTCTGGTCCAATTCCTGATACTTTCAATAATTTGGCTTTCAATACAAGTTTTGGTGGCAATTTGAAATTACGTGCTGGTGGCTCTTTGGGGTTCCCTTCTTGTTATCCAAAGAAAAAACAGTTCCCTTCATTGTTCGTGGGAGCGACGGTGGTGTGTGGTGGAGCTGTAGTACTGATATGCTTAATTAGCATAGCCTGTATGTATAAGAAGCCCTTATTATTAATCTATAATCATAAAAGCCCAAGCTTCAAAGCAGAGCTCCGATCAAGTAAAACGCCCTTGCGAGCCGCCAGTTAAATGATATTCTGATAAAATCTAATAAACATATGATCTAAGTATTTGTGGTCACTTGTTTAGAGATACTTATTGGTCGAAAGTACGCATGGATAAGTCGAGGAATTGATTGAGCAGGTAATCGTCAAGAGGATTTATCTGCTCAATATTTCTTTCCTTCTGTATAATCAGTGTTTTCATTCCTGATGAGTTTTATGGGTGTGTTTCCAACACTCAATGGCGGCTCCATGTCAGGGAAGCATAATCCTATCCTTTTAACTTATATTATTGTTCTATGTATGTATTAATAATATATTATTGTTCTATGTATGTATTAAGCATTATTGTTGTATTGTACATCTATTATGTATTATTTTGTTTAATTAAATTATAGATTTATTTTTGTAATATATCATAAATATTTTTCATAATATGTCATAATATTATTTAGGTATGATGAGATGTGTAGAGAGAAGTACGAATAACAGATGATGGCTATGTTGAGTAAGGAGTGAAGCAAACAATTCAACCCATTTTAATTTGAAATTTTACATTTTCAATAATCTTCTATAATTCTGTTTAAGTAAACATCTTGTTGATGTTCTTATGCTTATATTAGATATAGACCAAACTATCTCTTAGTATTTTGAGGCCCAATGACTAATTAATTTAATAGACAGACAATCGACCCTTTGGCATGACCCACCTTAGTGGTGATGTAGGTGTAGTTATTCATTTAGAAGTGCCTAAAATTTGTGTTTTTGAATCCCTTCAAGATTAAATAATCAGTATGAGAAGGTTCATAGAAGAGTTACACACTGCTAAAAGGGTGCGGAGCGAGGATGGGGGCAGTGGTATTTCGAGACAATAGTAGATATAATACTTAACCAAATCATTTCAAGTTGAGACAAAAAAAGTTATGTATTTTTTCAAAATGAGCATCTCTAATTATTGTATCATACAATTATCTTTTAGAGATAATATAGAATAATTTTCATTTTTATCTTTCTAGAAACGATATCATTTTTGTCTCTTGAAAAACAATATCATTTTTGTCTCTCTAGTATTCAGATATAAAATATTACATTTTTTTCTCCCTCAAAAGTCAATATCATTTTTGTTTCTCTCGATATGATATAGAATAATACTTATTTTGTCTCTCTAGAGACAATACATAATATTTTTTTCTTTCTTAAAAGAACATTTTTGTTTCTCTAAAAATGATATAGAATACTATTTTTCTCTCTCAAAAGATAATATCATTTTCCTCTATCTAAATATGGTATAACTTAAATCCTAGCGTTCATCTCTTAGAGACAATAAATTTAATGAGTAAAAAAAAACTAAATTTATTTTAGAACAACCAATGGATAAATACCCTCAATGACACCATAATATGTTGATATTAATATTATAAAATAATTATAGAAAATGATTTGAATTGAATCTTGTGTCCACAAATAGGTCCACAAAAATTATATCAATATAAAATAAATAAATAGAAAAGAGCGCTTAAATCTTGTTATCACTTGACATAAGATGGTACACCTATTTATTGAGTTAAAATAGGATCATAACACATCTCATATTGACCCCAAAAAAAAATAAAATTATATCTTATCAAAATTTTATATTATTATTTCAACAACTTATTCCTTGGATATCATATATATTTTTCCTCCATTGGACTATTGAATTTGATTCCCAAGTAACTATAATCACTGCGAAAAAAACCACGAGGAATACTCCAATGCAAATAGTGCATTTTTTGAGATCCCAATTATATCCCTAATTGTGGCTTAGCCTCTCTGCCATTGAAATTGATGCTTCTAATTCTTTTATGATTTCTATTCGATTTGACACCACGCACAAGGTTTAACAATGACTTAATTTTAGCATCTCAAAGACTTTAGCAGACTGAAGCTTTCTCCTAGATAAACTTGAAAGTTTAAAAGATAAAATTCATCTAAGACTAGAGCTAACTGAAACTCTCTGGAAGGTTGTGTTTACATTCTCTAAATTGAAATTCTTCCAATAAAGATACGCTATGACACTTGTCAAGCAAATTTATTAGATGTGTACTTTCACAATGTAGAACATTCAACGAAACAGGGAAATGCACATTCTATTTCTTAAACAAATTAGCATTCTCCCATTGCTAAACAAAATCAAATTTAGAGAAGTTTTGATTAAGGAAAATTAGTTTGATAAAATCACTTACCTCATGAGTGTTGTTAACAGTACAAGGACTTAAAAAGGGACAACTTAAATAAACCATTTATTTGAGAATGCTGATATCAATATCGATATGGAAAGTATGGATGTCGAAGGTGAGGAACCTTATATTTTTGAAGTTTTTCTTTCATCTATCATTGAGTTGAATTGAGTGATGAAATTTCAAAAATCTTAAAAATTTATGCATCCTATATGCATGCTTTTCTAGAAGTGTAATTGCACTATCATCTGAATTAGGAAGCCAAGTTTATTTTATTTTCCGTGGTATTTTGCAAAACATTTTAGTGTAAGAGCTACACCAACCTTCAAACAAATCGACCTCGTTTAACTAGATATAATAATTTCTTACACTTAGATAATTTTTCTAACCAACGAAACTTGAATATTGTATTAGGGTATTATAAAATTCCTTGCCATCAATAAATTAAGTACAAGCAAGAATAACATACTTATTTATCCTCAACGGCCTCAAACAAGGATTGCATGTCTGCAATTTTTCAGATCTAGACAACCTTTTTGTGTGGGATCTAATTACATCATGTACTTTTAGAATTCATTCTTTTACATTTGATTTTATAATAAATTTATCTAAAAATTGGATGGTGTATACACATAATAGCTTTATAATCTTTATTATTTATTAATACTTTATTTTTTACATGAATCTATTGAGTTTTAATCTTTTTGACTGCAAGTCTTAAAGGGTGCACAAAGAAAGGGATTATCAAACTTTTAGTGCTTTGTAAGATTCTTGGTCCCTATACCATTAGCTAAACCATTACCTAAAACCACTACAAGGTACTCTTATCCAATTTCCTAAGCAATACAAACTTGCTTATACACTTTTCTAAGCAATTCCTTGTCCAAAATAGCCCATACCTAAGAAAACACCAATTTTCCCCACTTTTTCTACTACGTTGACCCAATCGACCTTGTTAGGAATTGAATGCATGTTATAGAACTCTATCAGCCCAAATTGATGTAGTTTGAATCCTAACAACTCTATTTCCTACCAAACAAATTCGACCTAGTTGACTTTGTTGGTTAAAATCCTGAGAGGGTTTAGGGTCAATCCTCAACTATATATACCCCTCAACTTCATTTCTAAAGAGAGGATCATTCAATTTTGCATCATTATTTCTCACACATATGCTTATAATCATTTAAAGGTTTCATTGCTTAAGGTTTTACCTTGGAGTAGTAGAATTCATCTTGTGGAGGTCTTAGATGCATAGGAGAAGTATTTTAGCTTAGAGCTAATCTATCCTTATGATATTTACAAACCACAACAACCTCTTGCAAAGCACTATTGACTAAAGGAGATATTGAAGAATGACAAGTTCACTTCAACAATGTAAGTATACTCCTAACTACTCATTTTGATAAGTGGATATTGCATAAGTAATGGATTGAATAATATCTCTCCTTAATTAGATAACTTATATATTATATTGAATAGAATTATCTTTGCTTGTTTATTGTCTCCCTCTATGTGACACAAGCTTTGGTGAGCATTATATTAGATTGTATGTTTGTTTACTAGATTAACTTACATGTTCATTTGGTAGATTAGTTAGGTTTATATCATGATGACATCTGACTAGAGGTCTTTGAAACCTCTTTTTTACCTTTATGTAGTAAAAAATCCCTTAATTAGGTTTAACAGATCCATAATTAGTTGAACTCAATATAACAAAGTATTGCTAAGCATATTGTTAGTTGATTACCTATTTCAAGTTTAGATACTAATGAGTAGAATAAGTTGTAGATCTATCTTATTTTATTTGTATAGATTCTGGTGAACCTGACTTGAGTCTAACCCTTACAATTTTTAATTTTGATTTATAATCAATTGGATTTAGCATGTCGATCCAGTTTTATATTCTATGCATGGGTTTTCAACTAAGTTGAGCTTGTTGAAATAGATCTATTTTTGGTGCATAGGTTTTCAACTAGGTCAAGTCTATTGACCTAGTTCTATTTTTTATGCATAGGTTTTCAACCAAATCGATCATGTCAACTTAATTCTATATTCTGTGTGGAGGATCAAAAACTCGCATGGATGACCCAGTCAAAGAGTAATTAAACTTTTTCAATAAAAACTACTAAATCAATCTGGTCGATCTTATTTTATTATCTAGATTCACTCTTACCAACCTAGTACCTAGATTTTGTCAATTATCTAAAATTTTAATTTTTTTTCTTAGTAAAATAAAATATTTTAAATTTGTAATAACCCCACTAGGTTTGACTTAGAAAAATGATATATGTTTTAATTTAATGAATGCATTCCTTCATTAGAATTCACAATGAGAATCTAATTAGACATCTAGGTATAACATTCTAAGTATGATAAATGTAACATAAACATGTGACAACTAACATCACTAATCACTATCAACATATGAAAAACATCATAACCAAATATGGAAAGTAATTACAAATGTCTATCTTCAGTTGGTACAACCATATAGCAACTATTGTTGATGTAAAATAAGTAATAATTATATTTTATCAAAATAATATTTCAATAATAATAAATACAATATAATATAAAATATACAAGATACAAAACTCTATGGAGCATGAGTTTTTAAACTCTAGTATTTATGGCAATCTCATGTGTCATCTCTAAGTAAGTACTATATGGGGAGGGAGAACATCATATGAGTACTTTTGTACACCAAACATAGACCATCGATCCCTTGTAAAATACCCCATCAAGGAATGAGTACTATGAATAAGTATATAGTGATGATGCAGGAATCTAGAGAGATAAGTTAGTACTCGTGTGTTGTATGATTTTTAGAATAAACATACAGTGTATCATAAAGAAACTCATTCTAATAAGACATTAAATAAACATGTAAATAATACACATGAAAAGATAATGTTTCAATAACATTGCCTGGCTAAGGTTTTCAAATAATTAATGATCTCTATGATCAATCAATTTCATACACACTATTTAATCGGATTACCTTCATTTGACATTGTGATGCTAGTAAGCTAATGCAGTTTGTCTCACTACTTAGTACCAATAATACGAGATTTTTTTAACATATGTATAACCAATATTTTCAAACATATTACTTCCTACTAGTAAGCAAAAAAAATGCTAAGCATAGGAATCTTTAAATGCATACAATTAGTTGATCAAATGTATGAATAAATCTTTATAATATCATTTATTACATAAATAATAAATAAGAAAGTTCAAATTATACCATTCAAGTATAATATAAATATTAGGTTACATGTTCTATTTTCTGTAAGTAGACACAAGACAATAATTTATACTAACTATCATAAAAAATACTACATGCATACGTTTAGACTATAGTTTTCAATCATAATACACTCTATGACATCCCATAATATCATAATTTATTGTTCATGAGCATAAATACACAATGATAAACAACCAGTCTTATAATTCAAGAATCAAATATCTCATAATCCTAATAATAGACAAGCAATTATAGTTTATATCAACTAGGTATATATAGGTTCACATCATGATGCACTAATATATACTAGATATATATGTCTAAATATTTGAACATATTAATTTACTCATAATATGTACTACTCACTAGTTTGCATATATATATATGTGTGTGTGTGTGTGTGTGTGTGTGTGTGTGTGTGTGTGTGTGTGTGTGTTTTTAGAGAATTAGGTAACCAAGTTATGCTTCGTGTGAACATAATATTTCATTTAAACAACTTGTCACATTTTTAGTAGGCTATGATAATGTATTTATAAATTCTTGACCTTAGGATTCAATGGCTCCTTCTAATACTTAATAATAATTTAGACATAAGTACACCTATATATATATATATATATATATATATATATATATATATATATATATATATATATATATATATATATATATATATATATATATATATATATATATATGAACACTTGTATATCCATAAAATGAACCATATATAAGTAATCAATCAATGAATACAAAATGTAAATGTCATTAGTTGTTCTATCAGTGTATAATCATGAACTTCACAAGTTCAATGGTTTAGTCTACTATGCTTTTTAAGCCTAATTTGGTATTCTATTTAACTTATACATATTTTCTTCTATATGTTCAAGATCATCACATCAATCCACTACCATATTGTCATGTGTAAGTTTATCTAAGTAAACTGTATTAGATACCAAATTTGTATAGAATAAAAATTAAGAGCTTAATAATGCCATGCATCTCCTCAACACATACCCTACTCTGGCCATAACTCTATATCTATCAATGGAGCTAGATATTAAAATAGTTCAGTCATAAGATCAAATATTCTAGCTTTATTTATGTATTTTAAACATCTCATCCCAATCATGATTATTGTAAATGAAGGTTCTCATAGTCCTCTACGTCACATACCATATTCATCACTATATAGATAGCATACAAAGTTCATTTTCATTTGTTGTAGTCATTATATATATTGGTAATCAAATGATAATTGTTAGTATACCGATTTGCCTTAATCTTTACCTATGGAAACCATATTTTATAGATAACATAAATCCAACATGATATTAATATATGTAGATGAATTACAACCTATAGATAATTGAATGGTAAAGATACAAAAATATGAAATTGAATAACACATATTATCAATTTCACTAATATATATAAGTATCATTTTCTACATTTAATCACAAACGGTTGTATTATATCAATAATATATTATGTAGTGCATTTACCAGAGCCATTTGGATATATACAACATATACTCACATTGTTTACCTTATATCATTGGTTTAGTTATATTGATCAGTGGGATATACTTACCATATGGTTTTTTAGTCATAGAGTTACTTTCCATTTTTGACTATACTATATTAGTATATTTTAGAATTAATCACTCAATCTAGAGCATACCATAAACATATTTCACTATACATACCATAATGTTTATGAATTATATAAAATCATAC
Organism: Torreya grandis; assembly: GCA_037957365.1. Taxonomy (NCBI): domain Eukaryota; kingdom Viridiplantae; phylum Streptophyta; class Pinopsida; order Cupressales; family Taxaceae; genus Torreya; species Torreya grandis. The sequence continues at coordinate 2,116,743 of JARHVA010002866.1, forward strand.
CTTAGGTCATCAACTTATTTTATAAATCACTTTATATTCTTATATGTATACATATTATCTTAATGCATATAATTATTGTACTTACTCAGCCATATGTATTCAATTAGCTACAAGAGCGCTCAACTAGATGGATTGATGTGTATATAACAACACTAAAATGTTTGTTACCAAATTGCTATGATATAAGTATGTATAAAATTTAGGCCGTTATACTTCAAGTATATCAACATATATTCCATTATATAACATGTAGTATGCCATAGCGTGGTGGATTTACTTAAACTAGATCGCTATTAGTATTTGACTATCAAAAAATAAGAGCAAGTAACCATATCAAATTATATAGTAATTACATATGTGTGTGTGTGTGTGTGTGTGTGTGTGTGTGTGTGTGTGTGTGTGTGTGTAACAATCAAATATATTGGCAGTGATATATATATATATATATATATATATATATATATATATATATATATATATATATATATATATCACTGCCAATATATTTGATTGTTACATATACTAAATTCTTAGTGATATTTGAGGGGTCATAGGTTCAAATCATTGTTATTTTTTTGAACATGATAATTAAAGTATTCAGTTTATTCTTTGCATGCTATCATAACTTTGTGTGAAGCACCTCATACCAATTTTGATATATATACTTCAGACCGAGGTAAAAGTTTACATAGATCACCCTATAAGACTAATACATTGTATAATTAGAGGATTATTACTATATTCATGTTAAATAACTA